>JBBBVM010000070.1:4163956-4491721 GCA_037355625.1 Petunia x hybrida
TAGTTTCACAAAGTCTAGTATTTTCAGACTCTTGCCTTCCGCAACCAGCTTGTATTTCTGGTTGCATGATAATTCAGTTTTCTGGTATTCCTTCAGTTGCATTGACCTTCCAAACCAACAACGAGAATTTAACCGCCTTCACATCCACCTCTACACTATCATTAATAAGCAAGTCAATAATGTTTGTAGAACTCGCCTCAGGGAATGCAAAGGAATCAAATATCTGAAAATAAGACGAGTATCCCACAAATACAATTCAGTAAGGATTTTAAAGCTAGAAGCCAGACCTGTTACAAAAGTTCTAAAAACCAGATTATTAGCAAACAAAAATTTCAAAACGGACAAAGTCAAAACAAACAAAAGGAGCATAGGTGTTCGAAAGAGCTTATTAGACTAAACTTCTCAGACATGCTGACGTGCATATACAATTCTTATTGAGAATGTCGTGCAAGTTAAAGCCTAAGCATACTGTACCAGGGTACTAGTCTGTGTATTCCCAGCTCCATATCTCTAGCTCACCTGAATGCAGAAACTTGAGTCATGCATACAAACCTAAACTTGTTTAATTTTTCAAGAGCAGTGCAGCGCGAAAAGACAGGTTATATTGTACATTTCCAATTCATTCAGCATTATGCTTGTCATTCATGAAACTGAAGACTATAGTGTCAACTTTTAATGAGCATTATAAAGAGCCTAACACATGGAAAAGACACAATATCCAATTTCAGCCAGCCTAGAACAATTCAACTAAAACTAACCGAAGCAGAGCTAGAGGGGGTTCCTAACTTTGGTCCAAATGCTATATTTGTCTTACGAGTTTCAATATGAGCAAATTATTGATTTAGAACCCCGTAATTTCAAAAGGCTAGAACCCTGAATCCCTAAAGCCATCCAACATTAGTGCCAGCAAGGAAGTAAGTCTATTCCAAATTAACTTAAAAATCAAAACAGCAGATTAAGCCAACCAAATATCTAATGTGGATCATAAAGAGAATGTTATCATTATTACCACTCCCTATGTTTCAATTTATGTTACCGAGTTTAACTGTGCACGTAGTTTAAGTAAGAAAGACTTTTGAAACATGTGCTCTTAAGTACGCCATGAAATTCATGTAGCTACAAAAACACGTCATTAAGTATAACTAAGAAACTTAAAGTCAAATTGTTTCCAAATATAGTAATATATCATCATATTTTATCAGACTAACGAGAAAATAGTATCACATAAATTACATATAACAAAAGCAATACCTAAATGTTAACTACTCATGAGGTATATCACTAAGCTTAAAAAGCAACAACTCAACTTTGTTAAGGTAAAAGTGAACTTAAAGGAACTTCAATAGTCCAAAAAAATTAAAGTTGCACCAAACATTAAAAATAAACTAAATTTGAAAACTCACATTTACCTATCTATTAGTTTCCAAAATCAAGCAACTCTTTAGTTCATGTGCTCAAATATTGGGAGAATTAGAAATTTGGGGCTTAAATTTAAGCCCTAAATTATTTGAAAAATTTTAACAAGTGTAAAATGGTGAAATGAAAAAAGTAGGGGGTGAAATGGGCCTAAATGGGCTTTTGATATGACATGTAGCTTGTGAGAGAAGCAACTTTAGTGTAAAAGTACAATTTTACCCTTATTTCACTAATTGCAACTTAATTAATATTAGGGCAATATTAGGGCACTAAGCTTTGGCTTTATTTAAGTAGCATGATAAATGAATGACTGCTGCACAAGTACAGTGTAGTACACGGAACAGGAAATGAGCGACTGTCAGTGTCCGTACGGCGCGTGCTTCTCCGGCACGGCGCGTGACTTTATGCTGTTGTTCATTTCTCTACAATTGTGGATTGCTAGTTTGGTGTTATGGTTAATGTCCTTCTCCTAGAATTTTACGCAAATGTATGAAGACCAGATTAGGGGCTTTGATTTACTTGGAAAGTAGAGGAGTAATGAGTAAGTTAAGACTTTGTTTACATTTTATTACTTCATCATGTGTCACAATTTATGTAGCACTTTTTTAATTTTAAGGTTCAAAAGATCATACATTTTTTATGCCTTTTAAATATCTTGAATTATTGTGGTTATGGTATATTTTGTGTAGTTTTCGAAAATGTAATTTAATTTTATAAAGAATAAAAATTCTATGTCCAGATTCACGATAAATATTAAGAAATGTTACTCTCGAAATCTATAAGGTTGTGGTTGCTTTTGTTGGTAAAGTAATTGGTGGTGGAATGGTCGGGGCGGAGCTAGCAAAATAATGGAGGTGGATTCAAAATTTATTAGAATATCATATTTAGGGATTTGAACTTGTGATGTAAAGCAACCTCCTCTACTGCTACACTAGCAAATTCCTATGTTAAAAGTGTCCAACTAGCGACATTGGTTGGCTAAGGTAGAAATAGTGGTCTTAGTTGTCATAGTAGAGGTGGTCGATGGTAATAGTTGGTGTGGTGGCCGGTGGCCATGCTCGGCATCCATTAGCACAAATGATTGTTGATAGTGGTGCGGTAGTTGCGAGTGGTGGTAAGTAGTGATAGTAGTCGTAATGGTGGCTTGTTGTGGTGATGGTGGTTGTAGTGCATTATAGACGACGATGAGACGGTATTGGTGGAAGAGACTCACATTACATGGAGATGGCAAACATACTTCAAAAAAACTCTTAAATGAGGAGGGGGACATGAATGTTATGATGGGTCATTTAGAGCATTCGGAGAGCCGCTGTGATTTTGGATATTGCAGGTGTATAGAATTTGAGGGGGTTAAGGAGGCAATTCGTAAGAGGAGTGGAGGGAAAGCGACTAGGCTTGATAATATCCTTGTGGAGTTTTGGAAAAGTGGTGGCAAAATAGATATGGAATGGCTAACTGTATTGTTTAATGTCATCCTTATGGTGGCCAAAAGGTCCGAAGAATGGAGGTGGAACACCATGATACATTGTACAAGAGAGATATTCAAATTTTCAACAATTATAGCGGTATCAAGCTTCTTAGCCATACTATGAAAGTTTGGGAGAGGGCTGTAAAGAAGAGGATGAGGAGGGATGTAACTATTTTCGAAAACCAATTCGGATTCATGTATGAGTGATCGACTACGAAAGTCATTCATCTTTTGCAGAGATTGGTAGAACACTAAAGTGATAAGAAAATAGACTTACATATTATATTCATTGTCCTGGAAGAGGCCTACGATAAAGTCCCAAGGAAGGTTTTGTAGAGATGTTTGGAATCTAAAGATGTACATGTGGCTTACATCTCTGTGATTAAAGACATGTATGAGGGAACCAAGACCCGGTAGGAGGAGACTCAGAAAACTTTGGAGTCGAGATGAGGCTGCATCAGGGGTCAACTCTTAGCCCTTTTTTATTTGTCATGGTATGGATGAACTAACACAGAGTTTTCAAGGGGATATCGTGGTGTATGTTATTTGTATATGACATAGTCTTGATTGACGAGACATGTGACGGAGTTAATGATAAGCTAGAGGTTTGGAGACATACTCTTGAGTCTAAAGGTTTGTGGATGAGTATAACGAAAATGGAGTACAGAAAGTGCAAGTTTAACGATGTACCACATGAGCCAGAGGTAGATGTGACGCTTGATATACAACTTATCCCCAGAAAGAGAGCTTCAGGTATATTGGCTCAATTCTCAAAGGTAATGGAGAAATTGATGATGATGTCACTCATTGTATAACGGCAGAGTGGATGAAATGGAGGCTCACCTCTAGTGTCCTATGAGATAAGAAAGTGCAATCTAGATTTAAACGTAAGCTCCATAGAGTGGATGTCAGACCAGCTATGTTGTATGGAACAGGATGTTGGCCGGTCAAGAACACACACATTTAGATATGAGAATGCTTAGATAGCTGTGTGAGCATACTAGGATGGATAAGATTGGGAACGAGGTCGTACGTGACAAAGAAGGAGTGATATCGGTGGTGGACAAGAAGCAAGAAGTGAGGTTGCGATGGTTTGGGCATGTAAAAAGGAAGACCATTGATGCTCCAGTGAGGAGGTGCGAGGAGTTGGCAATGTTGGGTCTACAAATAGGTAGAGGTAAACCGAAAAAGAATTGAGGTGAGGTGATTAGACTATATATGACTTGACTCATATACAAATCACCGTGGACATGATCCTAGATAGTAAAGCATAGAGATCAGGGATTAGGGTAAAAGATTAAATAGTAGTCGATCATTTTCTGTAATTTTAGCATGAGTTTATTTGATTATATACTGTTGGTAGCTACTAGGTGTTTGATATTTGTTGTGTATCCCAGCTATCTTTAACTTTTACGTCAGTATTTTTGTTGCAGTGGTATTTTCAACTTGTTTTCTTTTCAAGTTTGTCTTCAAATGTTTCTTTATTTGAGGGTCTATCGAAAATAGCATCTCCACCTTGGTGGGGGGTAAAGAATGCATACATCTCACCTTACACAGCTCCCACTTATAAGATAACACTAGGTATGTTGTTGTTAAACATGTTTGAATGATTAATACATGTAGCAAAATCTCAACCTAATTTATACGCTATCCATTCAAGGATTCTGCAAAGAAGACATTTCAACACTACTTTATCCACTTTCAGTGTTACCCATCATCCCACCAACCACCGTTAGCTACCATCACTCATAACTATCGTCCTCAGCCACAACAACAACGACCACTAATCACAAGTCTGTCACCACTACCACTACCACTAGCCACCATTTACAATCATTACAACAGAAAAATCATCACCCTAACCACTCCTATTAGTAACCACCATCACGAACTATCATCATCATTCACCATAATTATCACCAATTACCACCGTCAACTACCACGGTTAACCACTATTCATAGCTACCATCTCCACTAGTTATTACCAACTACCACCACAAATAATCGTCCACCAGCCAGTATTCAGCACCCACAAGCAGCATTGTGAGCTATCACCACTTACTAACCACCATATTAAGTAGCAAGTGAATTGTTCGGTCTTTAAAAGTCTTATTAGATTGTAACTACAAGAATCTTGGTGGTGGAATGAAGAGGTTCAAAGTATTATATATTGGTGTTGTTTAGTTTTACTGTGATTTATGATAATTTGTAACACCATACATGCAAGGTTTAAACAGTTAATCATTTTTTACATTCCTACAAACAGTTCTAGAGTGTATTTGTTACGCGGTAGCACTACACCCACATGCAAAACACCTGATGGTATAATGATATCCTGCTACAACAAAATCTCATAAAAGTGGTGGTACAACCTTGTTCTGTACAACACACAGTGGCATAATGCTCTCTCCTCACAAGAAGGACCTGGAGATACGGAAGGACCTGAAGATGTGGTGGCACATCCATGTGGATCTAAAGCATAAAGAAAGATAGATCATTGGGGCATCTAGTGAATACTTAGGTTCTACTTAAGGACTTGTGATCGAGGTTGAAAAGAGCCTTGCAAACAAAGGTAGGAGAGCACATGCCATATAAACCTAACATTAGCCCCCTATTTAACCGATGTATGACTCAATTTTGATGTCCTCGATTGCTGAGAACACTTCAATATCAGCATCACCATCCCTATCACGGTGGGGGCACAAAGGGTGGTAGGTGACTTGTGTTGGGAAGCGTGTTAGGCTAGTGGAAAGTAAAAAATATTTAAATGAGTAAAATAATAAAATTCACAAGACAAGACAAGACAGAAGATTTACGCAGTTCGACAATTTTTTGCCTACGTCCACAGCCACACAGAGAATGTTTTATTTCACTGGGAGAAAGAAGAAAATGTTTGAGGGATGAAGGATTACAACTGAGGATCGACCTATTTATAGGCACTGATATGGAGTGTGAAAGTGTTGTAAAACTTTTCTTCTGCGACACCGTCTTTTTCAATTGTAGGCGACTGACTGCAGCCTTTCCTTTTCTTTTTCTTTCACATCTTTCTTCATTTAATTCTTTTGTCTTTTCTTGTTTTCTTTTTCTTTGACTTGTTGCTTTCTTTCACGTGGGTTTGTTTTATTGTTACCCATTAATCTCCCCCTCAAACCCATGTACATTAAAGAAAAGAAATATTACATATTCTCTGGGTGCCGCCTTCGCATTGCTAGTCTTGAAGGCTAACTGAGGCAATGTATAGCCTCAGCTTATCAACTCCAACAGCCTTGGTCAGCATGTCTGCGGGATTCTTTGATCCTGGTATCTTCTTCAGCGAGAGAGTTCCATCACTTATCAACTCTCGGATATGATGGTACCTCAGCTGGATATGCTTTGATCTTGCATGAAACACTGGATTCTTGGCAAGATGAATTGTACTTTGGCTATCACTAAAGAGTGCACAATCGTCCTGCTTTTTGCCTACCTCTTCCAGAAAGTTCTTGAGCCAAATCATCTCTTTTGCAGCTTCTGATATTGCCAAATATTCCGCTTCAGTGGTAGATAGGGCAACACTTTTCTGAAGTCTGGACATCCAACTAACAGCGGTACCACCCAAAGTAAACATATATCCTGTGGTACTTTTTCGACTATCCAGATCACCATTTAGGTTTGCATCAGAAAAACCTTGTAAGATAATATTGCTCCTTTTGAAACATAGTGTCATACCTGAAGTGCCTTTGAGGTATCGCAAGATCTATTTTACCCCTTCCCAATGCTCTTTTCCTGGGTTTGACATGTATCTGCTGACAACTCCAACTGCATGGGCTATGTCGGGTCTGGTACAAACCATATCATACATCAAGCTTCCTACTGCTGAAGCATATGGTACCTTCGACATGTATCTCCTTTCTTCATCTGTCTTTGGTGATTGCTCCTTAGACAGATTGAGGTGGCTTCCTAGTGGAGTACTTCTAGTCTTTGCATCATGAAGACTGAACCTGCTAAGTACCTTTTGTATGTACTTTTCTTGAGATAGCTTTAAGGTTCCTTCAGACCTATCTCTGTTAATCCTCATCCCAAGCATTTGCTTAGCTGGTCTTAAGTCCTTCATTTCAAACTCCTCTGCTAACTGTTGCTTAACCCTGTTGATCTCATCTATGCTAGATCCTGCAATTAACATATCATCAACGTACAAGAGTAAAATGATATAAGATTTATCAAGATTTTTGATATAGCAGCAATGGTCCATCTGACATCTTTTGAACCCATTGTTATTCATGAATCAATCAAATTTCTTATACCACTGTCTAGGAGCCTGTTTCAGACCATACAGACTTTTCTTCAACCTACACACAAGATTTTCTTTACCAAGGACTTGAAAGCCTTCAGGTTGCTTCATGTAGATGTCTTCCTCAAGGTCACCATGTAAAAAAGCAGTTTTGAGATCTAGCTGCTCCAAATGCAAATTTTCTGCAGCTACGATACTTAGCACCAACCTGATAGTAGTTAATTTGACTATAGGAGAGAAGATCTCGGTGTAGTCAATTCCTTCTTTATGCTGAAAGCCTTTTACTACTAATCGTGCTTTGTATCTCTTCTTACCATCATGCTCTTCTTTGACCCTGTACACTCATTTATTCTGCAATGCCTTCTTTCCCTTTGGTAACTCTGTGAGTGTCTATGTTTCATTCTTATTAAGAGAATTCATCTCTTCTTTCATGGCCAACTTCCACTTGTCAGAGTTCTTCACCTGCATTGCTTCGTTGAAATGCTCTGATTCTCCTGCATCAGTTAAAAGCAAGTAATGGAGAGAGAGAGAGAGAGAGAGAGAGAGAGAGAGAGCGCCTATCAGGAGCTTTAGAAACTCTTTTAGATCTCCTTAATATAGGCTCCGGAGTAAATGATCCAGAATTTGGTTCAAGTTCTGGCTCTAAATCAGATTCCGATTCTGATTCCATCTCCGGTTCTGGTTCTAATTCTGTTCTCGATCAAGCTTGTAGTTCTTCATCTCTAATTTCAGAATCACCTTCCTTCTCTCCAGCCACTTCATTCTCTGAGATTCCTTCCAACTCAGCTGTTTCAGTTGTTGGTCTCCTGGTGTTAGCCAGTTCTACTCCAAGCCTGTCCTTGTACATCACATTTTCATTGAAAGTGACGTCCATGTGTCTTATGATCTTTCTATTCCGGTCATCCCAAAATCTATAACCAACATTATCATCACCATAGCCAATAAAGAAACATTTTTTTTGCTTTAGGATCAAGCTTATCTCTATAATTGGAGTTTACATGTACATAAGCAACACAACTAAAGATTCTTAGATGTGAGAGATTTACCTCCTTTCCTGTCCATACCTCTTCAGGAATTTTGAAGTCCAACGGTACTGAGGGTCCCCTATTTAATAGGTAAGCTGCCGTGTGAACAGCTTCTGCCCAAAAGCATTTCGGCAAGCCTAAATGTATTCTCATGCTCCTTGCTCGTTCATTCAGGGTTCTGTTCATCCTCTCCACTACTCCATTTTGTTCTGGTATTCCAGGAACTGTCTTGATCATTCTGATCTCATTCTCAAAGCAAAATGCTTTGAACTCTAGACTATCATACTCTCCTCCATTGTTTGACCTCAGACATTTCAGCGTTAGCCCCGTCTGATTTTCAACTTCAGCTTTCCACCTTTTAAAGGTAACAAATACGTTAGATTCAGAAAATAAACCCATATCTTTCTTGTGGAATCGTCAATAAAGGTGACATAATAGCGTGAGCCTCCAAGAGAATTTATAGGAGCTGGTCCCCACACATCAGTGTGCACTAGTTCCAGCTTTTCCTTCTTTGGTGTCCTTCCTGCCTTTGAGAAACTAACTCTTTTTTGTTTCCCATAGACGCAATCTTCGCACAGACCTAGTTCAACATGCTTGAGGTTTGGCAACTTTTCCTTGGATGCTAGCAGTTTCATTCCCTTCTCACTCATGTGCCCGAGCCTTCGGTGCCACATTGCTGAGTTGCGATCACTATCAACTGCTGCTACAATGTCCCTTTGTACTGCGATTGCCTATAGTGTTCCTTTCTTGGAGCCTCGTGCTATAACCAAATTTCCTTTGGTTATCTTCCATGATCCGTTACCGAATACTGTTGTATATCCTTCACTGTCAATTTGACCCATGGATATCAGGTTCTTCTCGAGACCCAGAACATGTCTCACATTTTGCAATTTCAACAGCATCCCTTGTGCAGTCTTAATATGAACTTCACTTTTCCCCACAATATCCAAAGGTTCATCATATGCGAGAAAAACCTTGCCGAATTTTCCAGCAACATAATTATGCAATAATTCTTTGCATGAGGTAGAGTGAAAAGATGCACCCGAGTCCAGAATCCAAGATTCAGCTGGACTGTCTACGCAACAAATTAGCGCATCACCAACTTGTTCAGCACTAACATTTGCTGAACCATCATCCTTTTGATGATCTTTCTTTGTCTTCGGATCTCTGCACTGACTGCTGTAATGGCCCTTCTTATCGCAATTCCAATAATTAATGTCTTTGCGATTTTTGGATTGGCCTCTTTTCCTCGACTTTGATCTGCCACATCCTTGACTTTGTCCTCTGTGGCTGCTTCTCCCCCTGCTTTCGGTGTTTAAAGCAGATCCTGGGGAATCACTAGATTCTCTCCGGCGAATATCTTCACTTAGAATCAAATCCCAAATATCATCCAATTTGAGCTTGGAATTTCTTGATGAACTGCTGATTGCAGTTACAGTTGCATTCCAACTCTCCGGTAAGGATGATAATAAAATCAGCGCCTTGACTTCGTCATCAAATGTGATAGTGACTGAACTCAACTGAGTTAAAATAGTATTAAACTCATTGATATGTTCCGTGACAGATGCACCTTCTGCCATCTTTAAGTTGAACAAGCGGCGCATCAAATATACTTTGTTTGAAGCCGATGGCTTCTCATACATATTTGATAGCGCTGTCATCAAGCCTGAGGTGGTTGTTTCATTAATAATATTGAAAGCCACATTCCGTGTCAGTGTCAACCTAAGCCTAATCACACCAAGAGCTTGGCGATCTAATAGATCCCAATCTGCCTTGGCCGTACTCTCTGGCTTTACCCCGGTCAGAGGTAAATGCAACTTTTCCTGGTACAGATAGTCATCTATCTGCTTTTTCCAGAAACCAAAATCTTTGCCATTGAATTTTTCAATCGTAACTTTCCCTTCATCCATAGCCATAATTTCACAAAAAAAAATAATTTATGAATAGTGACTGTGAATAGTAAAAACGTGAATAGTACTACGCCAACACAGTCTGCTCTACCAGAATACACTGTTTGTGCTCTGATACTAGTTGTTCGGAAGCGTGTTAGGCCAGTGGTGTCACAGCCACACAGAGAATGTTTTATTTCACTGGGAGAAAGAAGAAAATGTTTGAGGGATGAAGGATTACAACTGAGGATCGACCTATTTATAGGCACTGATATGGAGTGTGAAAGTGTTGCAAAACTTTTCTTCTGCGACACTGTCTTTTTCAATTATAGGCGCCTGACTGCAGCCTTTCCTTTTCTTCTTTCACATCTTTCTTCATTTAATTCTTTTGTCTTTTCTTGTTTTCTTTTTCTCTGACTTTTTGCTTTCTTTCAGGTGGGTTTGTTTTATTGTTACCCATCAACTTGATACTACTAATACAACCTTGGAGAACCACCCCAAAAGCTAGCTATGAAGTTGGGAGAGCAGGCTATATTAGCCCCATATAAGCTCCCATTTGACTGATGTGAGACTCAAGTCTCATACTTTGTAATGGATCGCAACACATCAAAAGCAATTGCCTTGATTATTTAATACGATTTACACAAGCGAAGGCTCAAGTAGTAAGTGGTTCGTTCGGTGAGAACAACCACATCTTTACACTTTGAAACAAGATATCCTGACTTATAATAATATGATGACAATACCCCTCAAGTTCGTTTTCCTTCATGTTTGTGTCTTGTTTGACTTACCTTTGTTCTTTTGTACGAGCCTATGCCCTGTGTGTTGTTTTGTGAGAGCAAGAATAAGAAAGAGTTGCCAACTGTTGCAGCCTTATTCTCGGGCCAAACAAGTACCCACCACATATAGTTATGCAAAAGTCAGATGTCTGTATGGAGTATCTTCTAATGCACTTCTTTCAATAGAAAATGTTACTGTAATTTTTCTTCAAGAACTGGTAATGGTAGACTGCTACTTTTGAGATTAGACCAAAATGATTACCCAACCAGATATGGTATATTAACAGGGACAAAGGATCATTTACAGTGAGGAAAGCCCATGAAAGGCAGGTTACTACTCTCAGACCTCAGTCATCTTTATACTAGTACTTTATCTATGGTACATGAACACACTGCTTCCAATAGAACACGCGATCAAATTGTCCGTAGGATGCCAAGCCAGATGCAACAACTTGGACTTCAGGTTACTTGAAATCTCATTTTCTGAGCTGAGATCTTGTCCTGAAATTGTGAAATAAAGCTAAATGAGAATTCAAAGCCTGGAATAAGCAAAGCAGGGGGTGAATGCTTGTTACTACCTGGACGATAAAATCCTCGAGCCAAGTTGCTTAATGACGCCCTTCGAGGCCTTGAAGTAGCTTGAGAGGTTGGTTTTCTACAATCAAGGTACACATAATGAAATGCGAATTCAAGAATAGAAGAAAGAACATTAGCAGATCATCTTAGTATACGGGTACCTATTTGGATTTTTTCTGACTTCCAGTGTGATGCCATCTTCACTCCCAGTTCCACAAGAAAATATACGAAGAAGATTGCTAGATCAACAAAAGATTACCAGAATTCATTATGTGTATGGAAGATCAACAAAATAGAACATTTCATATGTTCACGTAGTCCAGAACTGTTGTTCGGGGATAAACCTGTAAGATCCAGTTGCAAATTGAAGTCCATCTCCATTCAGGCAGCAATCGAACTTATCAAAAATGGCATCATTTGTATACAGCTTTGAAAGCTGCCAAACAATATGTATTATGTCAACTATGTTACAGTACAAATCAGAAAATACCATCAATCTATTTGATTAAATAACTTTTTCTCACATTATAGCCGTATAACCAACTGTTTATATCTCAGTGAACCTCAGAAAAATATATGGTGAAGATTCTCATCACCTTAGGTCGGAGGTGCTCATGAATCTTATATGTTGCAACAGGTGAAGTCTCCATGTGAGTGTCCCATAGCTATAAATAAGTAAAACAACTAAGATGTATTACAGATGCATCTTATAACAGCACATATAAAATGTCAAAAGCAAGCACAGAATCAATGGAATCAGAACTAGACAAAGTCATAGCATGTCTTGTCAAGCAGATAAAGAGAACAAATAAGATTCGATTAATTAGAGTCTAGAGATGAAGGAATCAAAATAAGATGGCAGTTGAAAATGCAAAAATAAGACAAAAAAGGAAGCCAGAAAAGGAAATAACAAGTCAACAAGCTGAATATACATGCAAGGATCCATAAGATGAACTAAGGCAAATATCAGAAACTCAGAATACCAAAAATAATGCAGGAATCACCCAATCGAGGAGTAACGGATGACTGAGAAGCACAAAATTAATACTACTTTTATCCTTTCCAATCATTCAGTTTAGTTCTTAAGTACTAAACTGAAAATTTTACCTTCGATTAAGACTTTAACTGATTTCTTTTTAATGTAACTAGAGATCAATAAACTGCTCAGGAAATATAGTCAACAATTTTAGAATTTGAGATTCTAAAAACAGCAATTGAGAAAACTTTGGTTAAAAAAAAAGTTAATTATAGTCCCTCAAACAAAATGGGACTGAGGGAGGAAGAAAGAGTTTACTTCTTATTTTCCTAGATAGAGAGCACCAAGTTAAGAGATATGCCAGGTATGTAAACTGTTGAACAAACTAAAGATCGGTATACATTATAGAGTAAAAGGATTATTGAAATTGAGAAGACCTTTAGAGTCATATAATCACGAGTTAAGATATGTCTTCCATCAATTGCATACTTCATATCAGATATAGAAGCAATGATCTCACTGAATAATGTTTTAGAGCCA
Source organism: Petunia x hybrida (assembly GCA_037355625.1). Taxonomy (NCBI): domain Eukaryota; kingdom Viridiplantae; phylum Streptophyta; class Magnoliopsida; order Solanales; family Solanaceae; genus Petunia; species Petunia x hybrida. The sequence goes on from JBBBVM010000070.1 coordinate 4,176,893, forward strand.
TGGTAAGCCCCATCTTGCAGTCTGTAACATGAAGTTTTGTAAGTTGCATCAGAGAGGCAGTTTAGAAGCTGAAACGCATCATACATATGAGAGAAATAAAATAGAGATGGAAGAAAACCTCACATTCTCACACTGTGATCACACAGTGCAGACTTCCTCATGTCAACAAGCCGGATGAATCCACGTGAACTACTATACGCCAACAAATTGCAGTGAAACGGATGAAATTCTGCTGATGTAATCACCTCTACATAAAAAGAATAATCAATGATCAGTTTCATCCTTTAATAGGTGACAGTCTGGTCAATTTTTTTATGCTGTATAGAAGCATATGGTGATGAAACTAAATTAACCTAATGAGATTATCCTAATCATGTCATAAGATAGACCATCGGCCTCAAATTAACAGGTCAAGTCTTTTTCAGGGAGAGGAGTAAGGGTGGCTTCTGATTCCGTTCAAGCATTCTCTTTATGAGCTTGTTTGTTTATTTCCTTCTATTCTTTCTTTCTTGGAGATGATAGGAAGCCATTCTCCTTATATCAGACGAGAACAAGATGTTAGCGCGAATGCACTGAAAGAACACAAAGGACTTATTTATTTATTTATTTATTTATTTGGGGGGTGGGGGTGGGGTGAGGGGATCTTTTTCATTAAATTTTTTCTTTATTAATGCTAATGATCCATAAGATGTTTCTTAATCTTTCGCATGCATCCGGCTTTAACCTTTTGTTGCTAGCCTCCTCAAATCTTTTCTGAAATCCTACATAACCATGTTACAACACCGGCCCCTCCCACCACAGTCTGGTGCTAAAACTATTCAGTTCAATATCAACCAGAGAGGCCCAAGAAGCTTCCTCCATCCTCCCCAACTCAATCATCCTGGAATGAGTTCTAACTGTAAAGTATACTTACTAAGCTACGCAGTGTCTACAAACTAGGTTAATGCATATTTCAGGTACAGAAATGTACTAATAAGCTGCACATGTCCTTCAGTTATGTTGGTAAGTTTACCTATGAGGCCTAAAGCTATTACCTGAATCCATATTTTGCCTGTTGAAGTGGTCTGGCATAATATCGTTAGTTGGTGAAATTTATAACTTACACCTTCATATTTGAGAATATATACTGGAAACTTCAACTAAAGGTTACCACAGAGTAGCACTAATGCATGAGATAAGATCCCACAGGTTGCATATGAAATGCTTCAAGAATACATCCGAAATCACCTGTAAGATCTTCCATATCTTTTGGCTTCACGTCAATAATATTGAAACACTGGTTGCTGACCTCAAGGTTCCATAGGTTTATCCTAAGGTCATCCCCAGAAAGAAACGTCTCTCCATCGCTGTAAAAGTATTGAAAACCAGAGTGTCATCTAAGGCCTGACACTTCTTCAACTGATTAAACTTTAACACTACTGAGTTTTTCTGGGACAGCTACTTTAAAAAAGGATAATTCAGGACCGATCTGTCAAGCTCAAACCAGAACTAAAATTTCATTTTAAGCGAGCAAGTTTACAATTTATAATATTTAGGCACAGAAAAATACCTATTGTTTGAGATGGAATTGATGTTGAAATCATGAGCATTTGCATAGACTCTTCGGCATCTTGTAGAAGATGCATTGCTGATATCTGCAAGCTACATACACAACAAACTGGAATCAAAAGCTGCGACGGCATGTCAAATGCAAATAGTTTGGGAACAGTGGATGTAATAAAGAATGCGAGAATATTTTCAGGTAATAAGTAGAATGATTAACACTCTTCTGTGTTCTACATTTGAAGGCAATGTGCCATTCATTTTGTTAGTCCATTCTAGACGGCGGCTAGTAGCATGAGATGGTTCACTTTGTCCACTTGCGAAACTTCTATCAGCTAAAAGAGAATTTTCTGAAGTCACAAAGGAATTGATGTCCACTTGTTTAACTTTCTTTACTTTCTGTTCCTTGATCTGCAAAGGAAAAAAATGAAGAAAACAGTAAATTGATATGCACTACTTAGTAAATTTATAGTAAATGGAAACAGGCAAGTAGATCTAAGTTCATCCAGAATGAACACTCCATTAGATCTAGTTTACCACTATGGATAAAATGAACTTTGAGGTCATCCCTCGAACAAAGTTCTTTTCTTCTCCATAAAATTTCTTCAGACGTAGTTATTCACAGAGTAAACATTTAAAGGCAAACAACTGATTATCAAGGTACATTTTAGTATCAGATCAGATAACACAACAGATTAGATAATTTAATCCCCTCAATTTGAACTTGTCTGAAGATTCACGATAGCCACTGAAATTTCATACCTTCCAAAGTTTTATCGTCCTGTCATTTGCTGTGAGAAGAAATAATGATCTGTTGAGTTTCGTACACCATCTGATTTTATTAACCTTCTCTTCAATTTCCACACTCTTCAGATAATCAAACTGAAGAAGATGTAACAAGATCAGCATCCACAATTCATAAAGATCACCTATAAATGAGAAAATTTAAGTAGATAAGATCATACCTCGGGTTCATGACTCTGGAATTCCGTTTTATATTGAAATTCAGGATGCTGCATAAGTGGAAGAGATTACATGTCATGCAAAGTTTGAATATGATCTCAAGAAAGCACAGAATCTTTGTGGCTGAATTCATTTTACATAAATGATATTTATGAATACTTTGTCCGCACTTCTTTACCAGTCTGCCGCTCAAAAATTATGACACGTCCACCTTGATCTCCAACAGCGAGATGATCACCATTTTTATCAAATTCCATTGCAGATAAAATATCACCTAACATAAAATACATAGCAGAAATAAGTAGTTCAGACATGGCCCTTCAGCCTTCATTAAGGTTCCTTTTAATATTCTTAACTTCATAATCAAAACCTGCTTCTCATACTTTTTAATTAGAGAATTGTGTAGTAGCAATGAGCAGCTTGGAAAATCCTAATAAATTCTTTGCTAATATCAACCAATTTCGTCTCAAATTGAATATAGGCAAGGGCGGAGGTAGCTATGTGTTCGGGGTTCACTGAACCTAGTAGCTTTTAGCTCAAACCCTGTATATGTGCCAAAAATCTACTAAATATGCACAATTAAATTCCGAACCAGTAACTCAAATAGTCGGTGAGTTCAATAGCATTCCGGACCCATCTACTATAAATCCTGGTTCCGCCTTTGAGCAGCGAACATTCCAATTGGGAAGAACAACAACAACAACTCTACTAATACTACTACAATACCACCACTAAGCCTAACTCTCAAACTAGTTGGGATCGGCTAAAATATTACACGCTGGAATTGAACCTGCATTGCAATTTCTAAAATCTTGACAGCTGCCTTGTCTTAAAGAAAAGACAGTAAAAAATAAGAACATTACCCCCCCCCCCCCTTACCCCCCTCACAAAGAAGAAAAATACAACTCAAATATACATGAGTTTAAGTTTCGTGCATCGCCAGCGTACATAATATTTTACTTCATCAGGTCGGCCATGAAATATTTACAAGTAACCCTCCATAAAAAATAAGACAAACTACCTAATACGACAAGATAACCTGATAATATAAAAATTCCTACACTGTCAGTGTATATAACTTAAACTCAATATATTATGGAAATTCAATCACATATATAAACATTTAATAGTTATAAAAAGAGTGAGAGAATATTTACAATCTTGTATATCTTCACCAGGAGTTTGTTCACCAAAGACTTGAGAAAACTTCCATAATTCAGAGCCATAAGTCATACCTCTCCAAGATTTGCACTGCAAATGAAAAGTTGCTATACAAATTTTTAAAAGTTAAAAGGGTTGATTTTAGTGTAAAAGATGAACTAAGAAATGCTGCAAAATGTAATTTTTATTTTTTATGGCTAAAGTGAAGTTGAAGAGTTTATTGTTGGGGTGCTTTTATTTTTCTTGTTATCCACTCGATGTTTCCCGGGAAAAAGGAGTTTAATGCATTAACTGTTTTTTGTCTTTTGCATGAATAACCAATGGTCGTTGCCCGTTCGTAGCCTATTGGATATTGGGCTGGATCCTTTAGAGGTCAGGCGTGAAATTTTGATCCGTAACCATTTTTGGACGTTCTATGTGAGTTTCATCTACTATTTCATAATTCATTGAGAAAGAGCCAAATTATCTTTCTCACACTTATAGCCTCTTGGCATTAAAACAACACCAAAGTTAGCCACAGAACAAATATCTGAGACTCTGAACTAAACTTCAGTAAAAAAATTTGGAGTTTTAAAAATCGAAGTTTTATGTAAAAGTCCAGATATAAAATACGGGGACTTTTACGCATATGACTATTTCTTAGAAATTTGTATGCAATGGCTACAGATCAATTAGCACGTGCCAAACAGGCTCCCACGTAAAAAATTTACAGGTCATGCCTAGTCCAATTGAGAAGTTTATGTTGACATGTGTTTGAAAAGATACAAAATGATTTTAGCGGGGGCGAAACTATCTTGATAGAAGGAGTGTCACGGGACGCTGCTTCGTCGAATTTTTTTACCGGGTATTTATATAAATATATGAAAAATCTAGTATATGTTGGTACAAATACTAGAGGTGACATTGCTTAGAAACAAGAAGTCAAAGTGATCTAGTGATTACGTTATCGGTTGTTCGGTGACATTGCACCAACATACTAGAGGTGACATTGCTTAGAAACAAGAAGTCAAAGTGATCTAGTGGTTACGTTATCGGTTGTTCGGTGACATTGCTTAGAAACAAGAAGTCAAAGTGATCTAGTGGTTACGTTATCGGTTGTTGCAGGTTCAAGTCCAACGGCCACTTTTTATCACAAATTTTGAATATTTATTCAATTAAAAATATTTGGTGTTTGGCGATTGAACCTTGTATGGTTAAATAAATTTATGAGGCTTTAAACCACATAGACATCACTATTAGCCAATATTACCATTAAAATATACAAGTATACAATCACAACAGTAGGCTAACAACAGAATTATTGACTTTGAAAAGTGAACTACATATTTTCAAAATTTTACCAATGTCTCTATTCAAAGTGACACTGTTTACAAAAAATCCTGTGTACGCCACTAAATTTTAGATTTATGTTTTTCTTTCTGTGGTGGAGGCCATTTGATTTGTGTGATAATGGATTACCCTTCGTTAATAGTTCCGCCTCCTTACCCTCGCGTTAATCAAAAGACTCAAGTATACCCTTAAAACTAGCAGATCCCCATTTCAAAACAATTAGCTCCCTAATTTGATAATTAAGGTATTGACATATCTGGTTGAATTATAAGAGTTTCTTGTTAATGGTTTCAAGTGTTTGTTGAGACTTGAGAGTTAAAGTTTGAACTTTGAATAATGTAGCTCCTTAACCTAATACAACGTTGATTCATTTGCTTTGCTATGAAAGGTCTTTCTTGTTTTCACAGATGATCATGGAATTGAAGTATTTCAAAATTACAAACAAAGGGACCCTTATTGAAACACTTTGGTTATTGTCACTAACAAGAATTACAACCAATGCTTTCTATAGAAATCTACAGCTACCTTACAAATTTTAGAAGCCAAAGGTACACTAATCTATGTACTCTTTCTAACCTCTTTTAGTCAGGTCCTGAACAAGCCAAAATTGGAAGTTGAGTAGTATAGTCCATCCTTACTCTTATTTTAATAAATCTTTCATCAATTACTCAGGCAAGATAGTTGAGCCATGAGTATGTTTTCCATCTGGTGAAATGTACTTCATGGGGTCGATTTGGCATCAACCGTCGGTTCATACAGAAGCTGGAATGACCTGAGGTGCTGCTTCCTTCACCTTCTGGAATTTAGTAAACAAGACATAGTATGAGTTCAAGTTATCAGGAATCTTGTAAAAGTAACTGCGAAATTCTCCTTACATTGGAAACTTCTATCCACGTATCGAGTGTCTTCAGTGCTTTGCCAGAAAGTAGTGTCTCATGGGCTAATGTCACTCCTTCGCCCAGATTTGTAACATGCCCACTTACCAGGAGAGCAGCTGCTGCATTTAGTGCCTGTGAATTTGTTTGATAGATATTGTAAGAACTTTCAAGCTGAAAGGAAGTTACTGAAAATAGAACAAGCTCTGTTAATCTTTTCTTATAGGGAGAAGCTGTGCATTTGGCAACAGGCTACATGACAAACGAAGAAACTTACAAATGCATCAGCAATTGACCCTTTTTCTCCTGACAGCACACGTCTGAGCATCTCGGCATTGTACTCCGGACCTCCACCTCGCAGGCTTTCCAGAGTGCAGCGAGGGATGCCAAAGTCCACTATTGAACAATAATTTTGTCAAATTAACTATTCAAAACATAGTGCAAATGATTACTGAAAAAAACATCAATCATAATGCAACGTTTACAAGTTCCACAATGCATATTCAGAGTAGCATTCACTGGCTAACCGTGCAAAGCAGTAGATTAAGAAACATCACAGAATTTCAAAAAACTAAAGAAAAACAGAAACATTTAAGTAATTTTGATATTAACAAGTTACTTACAAGGATCAAAAGAGAACTTCTCAATATTGTTTGGTGTGACGTCGAGGACTAATCCAGGGCCTGTGAAATGAATTGTCATACAAAATATTATGGAGATGTCCAGATTTATATACTCAAAAGCTAGACATGAAAAAAGCAAAAAAAGGACCATAAAATTACCAAACAGAACATATTTATTAGTGTCATGAAAGAGGAGCATACCAAGAGGACTCATCTCATCTAGGCCTTCTGAGTGAACAATCAATGCTCTTTTCATGCCAAACCTCTGGGTTGCTTTAGCTATTTTGTGGACCTGCAATAAGAGATGCTTCATTCACCAAATGAATGTAGACAACACTAAGAAGAATATGAAACAGGTCTTGACGCTATGAACCAAAGGGCAGACTGGAGATAAGAGTACCAGAAAAATTAGTACCTAAAAACAAGCATAATTTGTGTCTACAAGATTCTTAAAGCCATATTGATAGAATAGAATAGGTTGTATTAGTGTAATTCAAAGTTAATAAATATACCAGGTCTTCTTTGTAAACTCCAATTACAGCAAACGGCACCCTTGCTGGGTTCAACAGAGGTCCCAAGATGTTGAACACTGTCTTTACTTTTAGCTTTTTCCTGATAGGTCTGACAATCTTCATCGCCGGATGATAGATTGGAGACATCATGAAACCGATTCCAGCTTGAGTTACACACTCCTTCACCCCCTGAAGGCAGTAATAATGATACCAGCATCAGCGAAGTAGAAATCATATATAATGCCAGTCAAGGTATCACACAGTTTTAAGCTAATTTCTTGACACCAGTTACTTAAAGACACAATTAACACCATTAACCACTGAACATCCAATCTTAAATCCAACAGATTTCTTTTTTGAAAAGAAAATATAGACAAAACAACAGACACCCAAGTCAAATTGTTCAGATATCAAGCAAATATGTACAAGTATCTCTTACAAAAGCCAATTCACAGCACAGATACTAACTACCAAGCCTCCCTTCAGCAAGAAAAAGAAGAGAAACCCATTGAACCAAAAAACCAATTTGAAGCATAAAGATTGCAATTTTCAGAAATATTTCAAGTCAAAATGTTCAATTACTGACTATGAAATAAAGATTTAACAAAAATCAAGACACCCCTTGTAAAAAGATTGCAACTTTCAGTGTTAATACAAGAATCCAAATATGAAATAGCATATACATGTCATCTCTTGGTGGCAGTAAAAACGAGCAACAACAAGCACATGATGCAGGAAACTTAGATCTGGACGTAAGCCAACGATTTTTTTTTTTAAAAAAAAAACACCTTAGATCTAGACATAAGCCCCAGATGAAAGAAAACACGTACTGCTATTGCCATCATACTACTTGGAAGGTTCATATAGTGGAGGAGTTAAAGAGTCAAGGAAAGGACAGTAATAACTCTAGGGGTTATCATCAAGTACAAACTTATTGGCCCATGAGCTGAATTTTGCTCAACGCTACTAGAAAAGGGTGCTTATTAGTGCTGGTTTGATTAAAAGGAAGAAAAAAGTACTTCCCTTGATGGCTCACTAAACAAGCTGAAAGTCTGATTTGGTGAATATAACATCTAGTCATTCTGCTTATAAAGAAAATAATTATATCACATGGCAGCAAACTTCATATTTTAAACCTTCAATCCTAAAACCCACTGCACAATATTAAATGTCGTCAAGTGTACTATTTTTCAGTCGAGCAGAAATTTCACTAACCTCAGGCTCTAGCTCAATGGCAACGCCTAATTCTTCCAATACATCTGCGCTCCCACAAGCAGATGAACTTGACCTATTCCCTTGCTGCAATTCAATCCCACGAACTTTCAGCCCCAAATATACACAACTTTTTGAATGAAATTAAATAACTTTGCAGTGTGAAGAAAAAACTGTCAACCTTAGCTACTTTTGCACCACAAGCTGCAGCAAGAATTGAAGCACCTGTTGAGATATTCACCGTGTTTGCACCATCCCCTCCTGTCCCAACAATATCAACCGCGTCGCCTAAGCCTTCCACTTGTCTGCAATGCTTTATCATTGCCCTTGCCAATCCCACTATCTAACCATATCATTAGGTCAATGATGTTAACAGACCAGAGAGTACTGAAAAATTCATGGTTAATTTCCAGCTAAATAATTGAATATAAAATAAATGCAAACTGGTGAGAAATCAAATTCCTAAGCAGAGGATTGTACCCCTGAAACAGAGATTGTACATTGAAATGGAAGCATTACACTATATTTTGAACTAGAGCCTGTGGCTTCAAAAAGCATGGATTTCTCATAAAATTTTCTCAAAAAGGAAGAGTGCAAGTACTAAAGAACAAAGTTGTGCTGGGGTGGTAAGAAACCCTCCATCCATAACCATAACCAGAGGTCTCGGGTAGAGCCGAACCCCTGAGAATGGAGTCATCTTTGGTAGGAAAGCGCTCCTAAGAATGCAGTCACCTTTGATAAGGAACGTTTTTCCAATGTAGGACTTCCCGATGTGTATCTGGATTAGTCGAGCCCTAAAGTGGGTACCGGACGACGGACACCGTGTGGGATACCAATAGTAATGCTTCAAGAATATACACAAACCTTAACTTCTATGTAAATAAATCAGAAAGTAACTTACTTCTTCAAAGGTTTCTCCTTTAGCTCTCAAAAGAACAAGAAATGCACTAATCAAAGCTTCATCACCACCATTCAACAAAAAATCAAGAGAATCCTCTGCTTCAGCTTCATTCAAATCTTTCCCACTAATTAAAGCCTCAATCAACTGAAACCAATCAAACACAAAACAAAACAAAAAAAAGCAACAGTCTTTAATCAAAATAACAAAAAACCAATTCACAATCATCCTCAAAAGGCTTTCTTTTTCAAAAATAACAAAAACCCAATTCACAATCAAACTAAAAATGCATTCACAATCAAACTAAAAATCGCATTATTTTTAAAAAATAACAAAAACCAAAATCACATTTATACTAAAAAAGCTTTCTTTTTAAAAAAATAACAAAAACCCAATTCAAATTTGCATTAAAAATGCATTCCCTTTGCAAAATTAACAAAAAAGATTCAATTTTTACCTCACTAAAAGTACCAATGGGTGAAGATGAATGGTTACTAGACTTGTTCAAAGCACAATGAAGAGTTGAAAATTTCTTTTGGGCTATTTTATCAACTGAGGTATTGGAAAGAAACAAATTTGTAAGGTTTATATTTGACAGAGGCTTGTTTTTAGAAAGAGTTGCTGCTGAAAAAGGAATGTGGCTATGAAACAGAGCCATTTTTTTGTCAAACAAGCTTCTGTAGTTCAGATATCCAATTTAATGAACCTGAACTTTGGGTTAAAAAAAATATGGGAAAAGGAGTTTGGTGAGGGTAACAAAAGGAATATCAATCATATGAAATAAATATATATAGTGGATGTAAAGTTACTCCATTTACTCCATTAAATTATTAGCTCAGCCGAGCGGTAGGCCGGGTCAAGCTAGCACACCATTATTTATTACGTAATAATTATTTCTTAAAATAATGTTAGTTTGATTTTTAAATTTTTAGTAACATTATATACTAGAAATAAATCAAATATTACCATAATATCCAACTGAACAATTCTTGTAAAGGAGATAATGTAAACAAATAAAAATATAGCACAAATTTTGATGTCAAAAAGTATCTAATGTAAACTTAAAATTTATTTCAATTGTCATTAGTTAAAAGAGACTCTTAATTTCATAAAATTTCTAGAGCAATTTCAGATATCATTAACTGTTGTTAGCACAAGATAATCAGAAAAAAATTTACAAACTTTGATAAGTCACCACACACATTTGATAAATTGTTATTTTTCAAGAACCCGCATTCCAAATAACATTAAAACGAAAACATAAAAATATACCAATAATATAATATCTGTCAAAATATAAGTAATGAAAAATTGCAACAAAATATTCATCACTGGAAACTCTGTTTTCATTATTTTTAGATTGGTCCTTATATTATTATTTAAATTATTTTATTTAATTAAGCCCACGGGGCCGGGACTGGCCGGGCCGGCCCGGCCTCGCTCAAGCCTCACGGGATGTCGTCTTGCGTGGGCCGGACTAAAAAACCTCAGTGTTTCGTGGGCTTAAAAAATCTTAGCTCAATCCTATTAAATTACGGGTCAGGCCGTGCCAACCCAACGGGCCAAGCCCATATTGACGGCTCTAGGATAGACGGTATATATCGCATTTTTTTAGGGGAAGTTTACATAAATATCCACCCATCAACAAATATTTACTTTTAGCTGTCCATAACTTTTTCTATCCAAAAACTTAATACATAAATATATATTCAAAATATTTAAATTATATTAAATATATATCCAAAATATATATTAAATTTTGGATAAATATCTATTAAATATATATATTCAAAATACATAATATTAAATATATATATCCAAAATATTTAATATATATGTATGGTTATGGAAAGAAAGAAACAACAAAAGATGGACAAAATTAGTAATTATTCTTTCCCAACGGTTATGTGGCGTAATTTTCCCTTTTTTTAGTGTGCAGCTATTTTTTAATAAATTTTAGATGAATACAAATACTTTATACCGCCATAAAAGTTAATACATGCACTAAATTTCTCACAAAATTTATGCTGCATTTGGTTTGTTTTGCAAGAAGGTATAAAAATGTGCACTAATAATGCAGCATTTGGTTTGGATTTAGAAACATGCACTAATAATAACCGCATAAATTAATGAGAGAATCTATGCACTTATTATTTTGTGGACTTATTTTGTGTGGGATAGGAGATGGAATAATAATGCAGGTATTAGTTATGCACATATTAAAATATTAAAAGGACAAATATGCCCTCACATCTCTTTACATTATACGCTTTATATCATTCAAGCTAAATCTATTGAATATTAAATATTAAAACACATAATTTAAATTATGAAATGTATAATAATTTTTTAATACAACAAATCATTCATTAACCAAGATATAATACTTGCATAACTAATACATACATTAATAATACATGCATAGCTAATACCTGTATAACTAATATCTATATTACTAATACCCGTGTAAAGTCTATCTCCACCAAACACCCTAAATTGATAAACTACTCCGCCATAAATTAGGATTTCTTGGATTTCTTTTTTTATATTAGCTACTTGGTTTATTTTATTGTTTTATTAAAGTTGACTATATGAGGGGCCCAAATTCATTAATGAGGACCTAAATGATTAAGATTTAAAAAAGGGACACGTGACATGACTAATTTTTTGGGGATAAAAAAAAAAGATAATTACACTAAAAGACAAGCAAAAGACGAAAATTACCAAAAATGATCCATATTTTCGAATCTTATCCACCCTTTTTCCGGGATAGGAGTCGCCGCAAGTTTATACAAGTTTATATAATTTTATACAAATTTATACACATATATAAAATTGTATAAATTTATATAAGTGTGTATATGAAAGTGAATAAATCTGTATATTAAGCATGTTTATATGAATTTTTATTTTTTTGTGTATATTTTTGTATTTCTCTCATTGCTACGCATTTATCTATGTATATTCATGTATAATTTATTTTTTTGGGGAGATTTGTGTGTATAAACTTGTCCAAAGCAATCATTTAGACGCAATAAACAACATAAATTCAGTAAAATACAAAAAAGTAACGACACCACTGGCGGGAGAGGATGTCTGCCGGCGACTTAGTGGCTGGAGAGGAGGAGATTTAGTTGCTAGGGTATTTTTTTATGAAGGAGTGCTAAATTTGTAATTTTAGGGGTGGGTGCTATACATGAAAAAAAATATGGCCTCTTGTTTGTAATTTTGGGTAGTGGGCTGTCTATTTTTGAAAATTTCCCAAAAAAAAAAAAAATGGGATAGTCGTGAGCTAACATGTAGGATCAGCTATGAACCGTTTGTTTAGAAAATTTGGGATCCAAATTTGGAATAATATTTTAAATTTTTTATACAATTTGTCCAAAATTTGAAAATAAAATCTTCAAATTCTCAAATACTAGTTGAGACCAGTATTTGAAAGTTTTTGGTAAAAAAATATTTTTATCACAAAACTTCAAATATTCTTCACGTGAAATGTATACATACAATTTCAAATTTCAAAAATTATTTTTCAACACAACTTCAAATATTTATTTTTCAAGTTTCAATCAAATCATGTCCGAACGCTAGCTGTGAATCCATTTTTGTTCATAAGAAAAAGTGAGTAGGAGTAACTCAATTGAGTAGATTTACTAAATATATGTAGTCACATCAAATTTTATTTTGGGAAATTGACTATGGCAGTCTTTTTTTTCCTTCTTTTTTTTTTTTGGCTTCCCACCCATATTCAGTATCCATGTTGGAGACAGACTAATCCGAATTTGCGTCGGGAGGTCTCACGTTGAAGGTGAAGCGCTTCCTATCAAATGTGACTCCATTCCTAAAACTTGAACCTAAAACCTCTGGTTAAGGATAGAAAAGTATCTACCATTCCACCACAACCCTTACTAGTGACTATGACATTCAATCTTCAAGACTTTTTCCTCTTTAAGTACTGTGACACTAAGGGTGGTTTGGTTGGTTAAAAAGTTGTTCCGTAATTAATTATAGTGAGATTATAATATTGAAATTAACAATGATAGGAGTAAGATTATTTACTAATTTTTTTTTATTAATAGATATTTGGTGATATTCAATACCCACTGTAATCACCTAATTTTGGCATAAAATATCAAAAATAGCTCAAAATAGCCGACCCGACATTTTAGGACTTTTACCGAATTTTCTAGAATTTTATCTTTTGTTTTAGCTAAAATTTGTCATTAAATAAAAATAAAAATAAAAAAAGAAAATAAAAATTAACAAAAATACTTGTTATTTATTTAATTTTGATTTTATATGTTAGTTGTGGTAATGTTGCAATTTATGTAGTTTTAATTCTAGTTTATTGTTTATGCTTTAACTTGTTTGGACCTTATTAGTGGCTATTTGTGAATGGAAGACAAGTAATCAGCCCAATGATGCTACCCCCTTAGCCCAATCTTCACTTAACCCGGCCCACTCATTTGGTTTAAAACTCAAAAGTTGCTATTTTTGTCCATTAATTTCCCAAAAGCTTGAAAATCTCATAAGCTATGCCTAAGTTTGAACCGTCGGGTTCCGCCTCTGTCCGCCACCAGCGATGGCGGAGATCGCTCCGTTCCGGCCAAATTTTGCATCACCCGATGCCTCTTCACCCGCTCTTCCAAGTTCCGATATCAATTTTCCCAAAAAACTGAATGGAAAGGCGAATCGAGGCTCCAAATTTCGGGCTAAACCCTAAGTCCGGTGACACCATTTTTTCCGTTCAATACGTACATCAACGGACTCGCCTCGGCCTCCACTACCGGATTCTGACCTCATGTATCGCGAAGCCCTCTCGACTTTGATTCTTTCTCCTCGCTGCTCCGTTTCCCTTCTTTCTTTCTTCGGCTCCGCCACTCTTTGTGGTAGTTCACGGCAGTGGAAAGATTGAAGGGATATGGATTGGTGAGAAGCAGTCGCTGGATTTTTGTTATGTTGTTTGTTTGGTTTATGTATAGCGTGGTATCGATGAGGCAGCGTGTGGGGGGGCAGGTATTGGAGCATTTGGTGACTGTTATTGTTTGTGATGGTTGGATATGGAAGTTTCGGGATTGCGAGGTGCAGCTTGAAGCAAAGCAGCATTGTCTGTGGGTGGTCGCCTATGTTGGTCTATGATTGATATAGCGATAGGATGGAGGTTAGTGATGGTGAAACGAACGATGGCTTTGTGAGGGCTGTGATGGTGTCTTGAGGCTGTTTGGTGGTTGCTCGTGGTGATGTATTGTGTGCCGTTTGTTTAGCTAAACCGTGGCGACGATAGTGGTAATACGAATGTGATACAGTGACTGTGATGATGCTGTTATAGCCATTCCGGAGCTATGGTGGCGCTGATGGCGGAGAGGCATTATAGTTGATCATTGATTTGAGGCAGTGGCGCTATTGATTCAACTGGCGTTGATTCGTGCTTACGATTGGCTTGGCGATGCAAAGGTGATGTTTGTTTTGTGCGTCGAGGTAGCGAGGCGTTGCTAAGCTGTTACATTGGTGCAAGCTCGAGGCAGTGGTGGCGTTCGGGAGGCAATAGTGGTACTGCGAAGCAGTGAGCTCTGGGGGGTTGTGTTAATTCGTATTGGCGAGGTGCTTGGCCATGGTGAAGCTGGTCCGAGGCAGCGACGTGTTGGTGACGATTCAGCGAGGCAGTATTGGTATTTGGATGTGGTGGTATTTGCTTTGTGTTTTTCCTTTTTTCTCTTGTAGTCAATGTTTAGTCTTATTAGTGAATTAATGATAGTTTAGTTTAAAACTTGTGAAAATAATCTCATGAATATCTGCTTAATGGATCTCCTGTTTAGATGATTTAGTAGTAGACATTTAGTGTTCTGAGTCAGTTGACATGTAGGGATAATGTACAAGTTTTGTTCTCATTTAGTAAACAAAGTGTTAATGTGTTTTGATTAGAAACGAAACTTGTTCATTTGCCTAGATTCTTGGATTCTGGTTGTTTAATCTGTTCGCCCTGTTTAGTTAAGCTCAGGATTCTACTGAACCTTTGGTGAGGGAGTTCATGTGGTTTGGATTGATTGAGTTTGAAATATGATTTGAATTGACTTTGGCATAGTTTAACCTCTCTTTTGCCCTTAGAGTTTTTGACCTGATTGTTCCATTGGAGTTAAGGTTTCTGTGAGTTTCTGTCCAATTTGTAATGTGAAGTCTGAGAGTTTCTATAGTGAAGTCCATCAGATTTGGCTAGGGTGTCATGCAGCCTAGTAAGAGAGTTTATTTAGCTTATTGTTCAACTTAATTGCTTCAGATGTTTGTGTCAAAAGATAGTCAAAAGTAAAAGAAATAAAAGTACAGGTTTGGCAGTAAAAGTAGAGATTCCCCTGCCATTTTTGCTTGTTTGCTAGTAAGGGAATCTCTGCCATTTTGATATGTAGTGAAGCATGCCTTGCTTTGCATTTAAGGCTTTGGTGTGTAGTGAAGCATGCTTGGCTTTTGAACCAGCAAACAACTCTTATTTTTCCTCTATTTAAGAGGGGGCTTTTACCCATCCATGAAAAAAAAAAAAAATGAGCAGAGAAAAACACATCAAAAAGAAAGAAAAAGAAGATCTGAAACTTGAGAACTTCTCTCTATAAAGGGGGACAGATTACACACGAAAATCTGGGAGAAGAAAAAATACAACACATCTGAGCAGAAAACACCAAAGGTCTTGGGGCATAAAAGGTTTATTTGAGGAGGTGTTTGAGGTCTGGTAGTCGCTTGTCACTTGCATTTTGGTCTGTTGCTGTTTGTGTTGGCTGTTGTTTCATTGCTGTGGGCATTTATCTCATAAGGTAAATATTTTCAACATTGCTATTATCTTGTAATATGCAATTTCTCGCCTGTTAAGGGCAACGAGCATGAGTAAATGACCCATTTCAGGTCTTAAAATTTGGATTTGGCTCTTTGGCTTCTTTGTGTTTTCCGTTTCCACTTCTTTTTTTGTATTTTGTTGCTTGGTCTGCCTACTTTGTTAAAAAAAAATACTAAATATGGTGTGTTGGAAGCAGCTTGAAAAGAAAGGGTTTAGCTAAATAGATTTTGAACATCTCACTTATCATTGAAGAGCATGTAAACAAGAAGGTAAATTTAGGACCTCTTTATGAAAAAATGCAGATCTATAAGCAAAAGTTGAACAAGTGCAATAATTTGGATGCAGCAGTTCATAACAAAATATATATATACAGAAAAGAAAGGAAAGGTTGTTGAGGTAACAAACTCGCTTAAGATGTTAGAATGACTAGGCTGTTTTCTTAGGCTAAAAATGATAAATCTGACTTTAAAATATGACGCAAATACTAAAATGAAGCTGTAGCTAATACTAAATATCGGGTGATAAAGTAAGTACGTGTTATGGATTTAAATTTGCTAGTTCGGATGAATGCCAATTGCTTACCAAGAATACGAAATGAGTAGGCATTATTTAGAGACACTCGATTAAGCAATTTCAAGTAGGTCGAAACAAGTTGTTCATTTGAAACTCACTTTTAAGTCGAGAGATTTCGAACGGGTGAAGTGCCTGCACGATTTAATCGATTTAAGTCGGAAGATTTCGAACGGGTAAAGTGCCTGCGCGATCATATCTCGATTTGAGTTCCCATTTGGACGGACAAAAAATAATAGTAAATTGAAGCGTAACAAATAAAGGCAAAATATAACAAAACAATTTCAAAGAGTCGAAATGCGTCAAAAAAGCAACTGTGCTTGGCACAGGACTCGAGGGTGCCTAACACCTTCCCGAGAGTCAACCGAGGTCCTTATCCAGAACTCTGACGCAGACCATTTACGAGTCATAGGTGTTCTAGGTACACCACTTTGGTGACTTGGCACACCTTTAACTTGTCAAGTGGCGACTCCGAAATCTCTTAATAATTGTGTATCTATCAACACCGTCACCGACCTTTTTTTTTAACTAATAAGTTTTTCTTTTTTCGTAAAAAAGGGTCGTGACAGCTTGGCGACTCCGCTGGGGAGGAAAGTGAAAACTGAGAGTCTCAGGCTTTAAAATTTGTCGCTTTCGGCTTTTGAATATTGTTTGTATATGTTGCCTTGAATATTACTGCTTTAATATTATTTGAACTGTATATACACAACTGTCTTCTCTCGTACACCTCTGAGTCTTCTGGAACACTGCACACATGCACGCCAGTTTCGCTTCGGCGTCTGGAATTTCTGTCGTGTCTCAGGACACAAAAAGTTAACCCTTCTTAGGAGGAGGTGCGTTGGGTTAGGCCGTTAGACGTTGTCGACCGGTACCCCCGAGGCACTTCCAAATTGCCAGAAACTGTAGAACAAGAACCCATGGAGTTACCTAGAGTTGAACCTGTGCTTTTATCTAGGCCAATTTATTTGCATGTCATTAGACTTAGTGAGGTGCGGTACACCGGTATCGCACTCGTCTAGGCTGACTCCCTCGTGTCATAGTGGGGCCCGTGTCCCCGGAAGATATATCATGGGCATATTATGTGTTGCATTTGTTTAGTCGAAGGGTTGTTATGCTGACCGATTACCGAGGGTCGAGAGCCAAATTTTGAAGAAAAAAAAAGAAAAAAAAAAGAAAGGGAAAAATGAAGAAAAATTGGTTTTAGTCCCGTGTGTCGAAATATTTTTGTCATTTTACGCCGTTATAATGGCGAATTTTTTCAAGAGCCCTTAGAGTCTAATTTTTTGTCCGGGTTTGGTCTCAAGTATTAGAAAATGATTTGTACTGGTTTTGAGCCGTTATAATGGCGAAATTTTGGCACTCTTTTGTGGTGAATTTGTGTCCAAATCAAGTCCATATTTTGAAAATAATTTATCGGGGTTTTACGCCGTCATAATGGCCAATTTTAGAAACCAATTTTGTGTCTAGTTTGTGAAATATTTTTGTGTCGTTAGATCGTCCTAATTGCCAGATTTTGTAAATACTCTAAAGATTCTTTCTCGAATTAGATCAAAGAGTTTGTTTAAAAAAAAAAAAAAAAAAAAAAAACACAACAAAACAAAAACAAAACAAAACGAGAAAAATTTTGTATTCGTCTTTGTGTTATCGTAGTGTCCGATTTTGGAGTCACCTTTAGGATAAGAAAAATAGTTTGTTTCATAATCTGTTCTTAAGTTCCGTTTCGAAGCTCCGGTTGAGTCTTAATTTTCAAAAAAAAAAATATTTATTTCAGGGTCCCACTTTATTTGTTTTGTTTAAGGTCAAGTCAGGGTGCATACGATAAATTGCAATTAGCTAAGTTGTATTTTGCGTTGATCCTGGTAGAATAATTTGACTCCGCTAAAAAGTCGAGTCTCATTATTTTCACCGTCCAGTATACCCGCCCAATATCATCAGTCTGCTTATGTCATTTGATTTGTGGGTCGCGTTAAATATTATTTTGTGTCCGTCTGTTAAAATCATGTTTGTTGAATCAGAAAGGAATTTTTGAAAAATCAAACAAATGAAAGAAATTGGAAAAAAAAAAAGAGAAGCTTGTCTATTGAGTCGGTCTAGTGTCGTAGTTTAAATTTGTCTATTACTTTGATTAAAAAAAAAAAGGGAAAAAAAAAAAAAAAAAAAACTCCAAGCTCGTCTTTGTTTTAAATTACGTGCCAGTTACAATTTTGCTCTAATTTTGCTCAAGGCACGTAGCAATCTTTCGGGGATACGACCGGTATACTCGGCTTACGCCGTTAACCGTTTCGGGATGACGCATAACAACCCTAGGCTTGCAATATGTGTTTCTTTTGTGCTAACCCGGTTTGTTTGTGCATAAGCTTTGGAATTTGGAGATTTGATACGGAATTCTGGCATCATTCCACACATACACATAAGGATCAAAGGAACCCATTACCATGTCGTTTGATAAGGGAAATTCCGAGATCGGCATCCATGAACTTCTGGTGCTGGAAAACAAGAGGTTGACTGAAGAGGTCAAAAATTTGAAACAATTGGTGGCTGATATGTATATCGCCATGAACACGGGACAAGCTTGTTCTACCGTGCCAGTTAGTCTTCTAGGGCATGCCTCGACTGTCTTACATCAGGCACAAGGCCCTACAGCTGAGGACCTGCAGTATTCTCCCGACTCTCCCTACTATAGCACAACAGATGTTCTGAGAACCTTCCCAGGGTGTCCTCCGGCACCACCACCTCTGCCCAAACAGAGGTGTGCTTCACCCCTGGTCTCTGTTCCACCATTCACAGGCTTAGTTAGGACGGAGAGTCTTGGGAAGAAAGATGAAAGAGAACGAGGTCCAGGAAGGAGGGATGAGGAACGGTACAAATGGCTCCACTCACGCCATCGAGCCTCACAGAAGCAGCATTCGCGACACTACCCTTTACAAAATACAAAACATTCCATTCCTCCACTCCAAAAAGCGCGACCATATTCTCCAAATTTTTCATATCCGCAATGGACCGCGCCAGCCTCACAGCCTACATACCACACTCACCAAGCTCCACATAATCAATATCGGACTCCATCAGGATTTCCATATCGATCAAGGAGACCTTCTACTTTCATCCCAAGACCCAAATACAAGAAGGCGCGAGAAGAGAAAAAGAGAAAGCTCACGCCAATCGGGGAATCTTACACTAGTGTCTTCGAGAAGTTGCAGGCTTTGGATATGTTGAGGCCGATCTATGGGAATATGCATCCCACGGGAAAGGTTGATTATTCTCGCCGATGTGCATACCATTCGGGCGCACCTGGGCATGACACAGAAGATTGCCACTATCTCAAAAGGGCAATTCAGGTCTTGATAGATGATGGTCAGGTCCAAGTCGAGGGCTCAGATGCGCCAGATGTCAACCAGAACTTATTGCCCGTCCATGATGATGTGTATATGGTGGGAATGGTGGGTGTAGAAGATTTGAGAGTTGAATCTGCAGTGCCGATAATATCTGTTGGTGAGGTGTCAGTTGAGGCCAACAAAATGCTAGTGACGATGAACTGTGTTCCTGAGATTGTGCTTGGGGTGGCAGACAAAGTAAGAGGTGGTGAAATGAAGAAGACGAACATGTCTCTTGAGAAGCCAATTCCATGTCTTACCGGGTCATTCATCAATCCCAAAGAAGTGAAGTCTACCCTGATGGAAGTTGGACAAATTGAGGAAAAGCAGAAGATGTTGCCAGATTCAGGGAATTTCTTTGGTATCAGCATGGTACATTTTGGTGAAAGGCTCAACAACGCTTAACACAGGAAAACTGGCCATGACTTGCAATTGAGTGACTGTGAAATGTTGTAGCTTGTTTTGCTAATCTTTCTGTGTACTTGGTTATTTAAGGGTTGTAACCCAAGTGCATTATTTTGCTTATTTTGATGTTCAAACCCTTCTATCTTTAATTCAATGAAAAGCGAGATCTTTCTCTCGTCTCAACATTATTTCTCTTATTTTCTTTCTCGGACTTGTTTTCTTAGTATTCTGTCTTATGTTTTTGTCGGCCTTAATAACATGACATGCGTGCGGAGTTTATGTCTTGATCTAAACACGTGGTCGGACATTGTGAGCTATCTGAGTAGTAACGAGGGACAAAAGAGGGAGCGAAATAAGTTGGGATTAATCTGTAGCAATCCGATAAGGGAGATCGGTGAGAAGTTCAAGATCATGCACGGTCGCTTCGGCCGAAGTTGAAATACCAGTTTGAGAACCATCAGTGAAACAGAAGTCGATGACACGCGTGGATAAGTCTAGATCAATTCTTTGAATCATTATTTGTGCGAGGCATTCTCGGGTCGGGATGACGAACGGCTTTCATTTCTGCTACCCAAACACTATACCAATTTTCTAGCCCTTTGAGCCTTGCGTATTTTTCTTTGGCTACCCTCCTTTGGAATCAATGTGCTTGAAATTAGAAAAAATGAAAAAAAAAAAAAGGAAGAAAAAAAATTTGAAAAAGAAACAACATAATCTACCTCAGTGGTAGAGCTACGTCTGACCTGATTCCTCTCAAAAGGATACGTAGGCAACCATTCGGGTGCGGTCATAACAGGGGAAAGTTCATTTTTCCCCTGTCTCATATTGACGCAAAATCTTGCCCCCAAGTTTGCGGCCAATGTCAAAAGAAATTCAAATCCCCAATGTATGCTAAACTGGGGCAGAAGTTTGTTTTTATTTTATTTTAAAGAGAAGAAAATAAAATAAAAACAAACTTCTATGTTTTTGTACCATCTATTCATATGTTTCATGAGATATCAGTCTCGAAACTGAGGAAGAAACTCAAGGCGCCCCAGTTTATCCTAAACTGGGGCAGAAGTTTAGTTTATTTTTAAAAAAAAAAGAAAGAGAAGAAAGTCAATATCCTTTTCTTTCATTGTGTTTATCTCGGGGGATAGTCTCAATATCCCTTATGTTTGCATATCAGAAAATTCAAAAAAAAATATATATATATATATATATAATTCCTCGATTTTTCAATAAATTGGGTCCTCAGTTGGTTTTTATTTTAAAAGAAATGATTCCAAGGGTTGTAATATTTTACCAATTCGTTTCATGAGATGCTTTCATACCGCTCATCAAACCAAAGAAAAAAAAAAAAAAAAAAAAAGGAATCCCCAATTTGCCTAAACTGGGAAAAAGTTTGGTTTATTTTTTCATAAGCGGTGATTTCGAATCTTGTGATGCTCATTCTAGTCGTCTCATGAGATGTTTCTGAGCTTTTATGCTGACTCTTTTCTTCATAGCCTAACCAAATCCAATGTTACAGTCCAAATAAAGACCCTTCTGACCGATCATTGAGAATGTCAAGCCGAGTAGGGTGTCAAGGGATAAGTTCCACGCTGTAAAGTCGCATTCTTATAAGCCGACAATCGCATTTGGGAGTTGGGAGCATCAAGGTCATTAAAGGAGAAATTCTTCGGGGAATCAAGATAAAGGCCAAAATTGAAGGAAGAAAAGAAAGACGGGGTCGAGCAGCAAGGAGAGATCGGAGGTCGATTGGGAAACGAAAAATGACAAAAATGAAAAGAAAAAAAAAAAGAAAAAAAAAGCGAAGTCTTGTCGGTGAAAACCTGAAAGGGCGCTGCAAGACAACGGTGAGTTAAAAGAACAAAGAGAGAGGCTAGTCGGTGAAAACCCGAAAGGGCACTGCTAGTCGAATGAGGGTCGTTAGATTTGCCATCAAACAAGATTGGGAAAGCTGGGTACACAATCATGGATGGACTATGTGAGCGGATTAAGAGTTGATTCCAAAATACATGTCGTGTTAATAAGGTCGTCATCTCTTCAGTCCTTTACCTCTCCCGTAAGGGACGTCATCATTTTTCATCTTTTGGTTGGAAGCTTTTTCGTTTCAATCATTTTGTCTTGCTTCAGTTCGTGTCAGTTTCTCCAACATCAAACAAGCAAAGAAAGTTTTGCAAAACTTGTTATAGTTTCATAGTTGTACTAGAGAATGTCAGGATCAACCTTGATAATTGGAGCCCAATGATCCACATCGGCACAAAGTATGCCACACCAAGGAGTGTACCATGAAGGAGATCATCAAAGGATATGCAGATTTCAAGATGCAGTTAAATTTCAAATCAAAGCCTGCCAAGCAGCAATTTCAAGCTTTCAACAGTCAAAGCCCGCCCGAGCGGCAATTTCAAGTTTCAGAAATTTCATTCAAGTCAAAGCCTGCCAAGCAGCAATTTCAAGCTTTCAACAGTCAAAGCCCGCCCGAGCGGCAATTTCAAGTTTCAGCAATTTCATTCAAGTCAAAGCCCGTCAAAGCGGCAGTTTCAACTTTCAAGTTAAAGCCCGACAGTTTCAAGTTTCAAGTTTCAAGTTTCAAGTTAAAGCCCGCCCGAGCGGCAATTTCAAGTTTCAAAGATCCACTGGATTAGTTGGAGCTTCAGACCAGTTCATCAGCTTGTGGAGAACGAGGGAGTAATTTGGAAAGTCGAGGCACCCACCTGGAGAATGAGGGAGTAGTTTAGAGAAAGTCGAGGCACCCACCTGGAGAATGAGGGAGTAGTTTAGAGGAAGTCGAGGCACCCACCTGGAGAATGAGGGAGTAGTTTAGAGAAGTCGAGGCACCCACCTGGAGAATGAGGGAGTAGTTTAGAGAAAGTCGAGGCACCCACCTGGAGAATGAGGGAGTAGTTTAGAGGAAGTCGAGGCACCCACCTGGAGAATGAGGGAGTAGTTTAGAGAAAGTCGAGGCACCCACCTGGAGAATGAGGGAGTAGTTTAGAGGAAGTCGAGGCACCCACCTGGAGAATGAGGGAGTAATTTGGAAAGTCGAGGCACCCACCTGGAGAATGAGGGAGTAATTTGGAAAGTCGAGGCACCCACCTGGAGAATGAGGGAGTAGTTTAGAGAAGTCGAGGCACCTACCTGGAGAATGAGGGAGTAGTTTTGAGAAAGTCGAGGCACCCACCTGGAGAATGAGGGAGTAGTTTAGAGAAGGTCCAGGCGCCCACCTGGAGAACGAGGGAATCCGTTTCTGTAAAGAAGCAAGACCCATCAGAGTGATGGTCTCCAATTCAGCAAGAACAAGACCCATCAGAGAGATGGTTTTAATTTTCAGCAAGAACAAGACCTATCAGAGTGATGGTTTTCAATTCAGCAAGAACAAGATCCGTCAGAGTGATGGTTTTCAATTCAGCAAGAACAAGACCTATCAGAGTGATAGTTTTTAATTCAGCAAGAGCAAGATCCATCAGAGTGATGGTCTTTCAATTCAGCACGAACAAGGCCCGTCAGAGTGATGGTTTAGCAAGACCCATCAGAGTGATGGTTTTTAGTTTTCAGTCAGAGCAAGATCCATCAGAGTGATGATTTTCAATTTCCAGCATAAGCAAGACCCCTCAGAGTGATGATTTCTAATTTTTAACAAAAAGCAAGACCCACCAGAGTGGTGGTTCCAGTTTTATCTTTCAAGTCAAAGCCCGTCACAGCTGCAATTTCAACTTTCAAGTCAAAGCCCATCAAAGCGGCAATTTCATTCAAGCCAAAGCCCGTCAAAGCGGCAATTTCAATTTTCAAGTCAAGCCCGTCAAAGCGGCAATTTCTACTTTCAAGTCAAAGCCCGTCAAAGCGGCAATTTCAATTTTCAAGTCAAAGCCCGTCAAAGCGGCAATTTCAAGTTTTCAAGACTACTTTGGTAGTGGGAGCTTCGGACCAGTTTATCAGCTTGGGAAGCATAAAGAAGTTAGCTTAGGAATTGTAATTTTACATTTCAATGTTGTAATTTCATATTCTTTGTAAAAGCAATGACCACCAGCCAGCTAGCCAGCAACCAGCAACAAGTGACCAGCAACAACAGTTCTACTATGTCAAAAGTGTCTCAAGTCAGTCCGGGTAAGTCTAGACATGTCGAGTCAGTCCTAGTATGTCTCAAAGCCTCTAGAGTTAGTCCCGCTGTGCATAGAAGCGTCTAAAGAGTGCTTAGTGTTAGTCTAGGAGAGTCTAGTGTCTATCCGAATGCGGTAGCCCCAGCTACCGCACATGAGGAACTACACTGACCTGATTCCTTAGTCCGGGGATATGTAGGTAGCCTTGTTCCTGGTTAGAACCGAAAAGTCAAGGTACGGTCACTATTTTGCGTGCTCTCGGCTAGAACCAAAAAGCCAAAATTAGCTGCTGATTACATCTTTGTCCGGAAACTCTTCATGTTCTCGAACAAAGAGGGGCAGCTGTAATCACCTAATTTTGGCATAAAATATCAAAAATAGCTCAAAATAGCCGACCCGACATTTTAGGACTTTTACCGAATTTTCTAGAATTTTATCTTTTGTTTTAGCTAAAATTTGTCATTAAATAAAAATTAAAAAAAAAAAAAGAAAATAAAAATTAACAAAAATACTTGTTATTTATTTAATTTTGATTTTATATGTTAGTTGTGGTAATGTTGCAATTTATGTAGTTTTAATTCTAGTTTATTGTTTATGCTTTAACTTGTTTGGACCTTATTAGTGGCTATTTGTGAATGGAAGACAAGTAATCAGCCCAATGATGCTACCCCCTTAGCCCAATCTTCACTTAACCCGGCCCACTCATTTGGTTTAAAACTCAAAAGTTGCTATTTTTGTCCATTAATTTCCCAAAAGCTTGAAAATCTCATAAGCTATGCCTAAGTTTGAACCGTCGGGTTCCGCCTCTGTCCGCCACCAGCGATGGCGGAGATCGCTCCGTTCCGGCCAAATTTTGCATCACCCGATGCCTCTTCACCCGCTCTTCCAAGTTCCGATATCAATTTTCCCAAAAAACTGAATGGAAAGGCGAATCGAGGCTCCAAATTTCGGGCTAAACCCTAAGTCCGGTGACACCATTTTTTCCGTTCAATACGTACATCAACGGACTCGCCTCGGCCTCCACTACCGGATTCTGACCTCATGTATCGCGAAGCCCTCTCGACTTTGATTCTTTCTCCTCGCTGCTCCGTTTCCCTTCTTTCTTTCTTCGGCTCCGCCACTCTTTGTGGTAGTTCACGGCAGTGGAAAGATTGAAGGGATATGGATTGGTGAGAAGCAGTCGCTGGATTTTTGTTATGTTGTTTGTTTGGTTTATGTATAGCGTGGTATCGATGAGGCAGCGTGTGGGGGGGCAGGTATTGGAGCATTTGGTGACTGTTATTGTTTGTGATGGCTGGATATGGAAGTTTCGGGATTGCGAGGTGCAGCTTGAAGCAAAGCAGCATTGTCTGTGGGTGGTCGCCTATGTTGGTCTATGATTGATATAGCGATAGGATGGAGGTTAGTGATGGTGAAACGAACGATGGCTTTGTGAGGGCTGTGATGGTGTCTTGAGGCTGTTTGGTGGTTGCTCGTGGTGATGTATTGTGTGCCGTTTGTTTAGCTGAACCGTGGCGACGATAGTGGTAATACGAATGTGATACAATGACTGTGATGATGCTGTTATAGCCATTCCGGAGCTATGGTGGCGCTGATGGCGGAGAGGCATTATAGTTGATCATTGATTTGAGGCAGTGGCGCTATTGATTCAACTGGCGTTGATTCGTGCTTACGATTGGCTTGGCGATGCAAAGGTGATGTTTGTTTTGTGCGTCGAGGTAGCGAGGCGTTGCTAAGCTGTTACATTGGTGCAAGCTCGAGGCAGTGGTGGCGTTCGGGAGGCAATAGTGGTACTGCGAAGCAGTGAGCTCTGGGGGGTTGTGTTAATTCGTATTGGCGAGGTGCTTGGCCATGGTGAAGCTGGTCCGAGGCAGCGACGTGTTGGTGACGATTCAGCGAGGCAGTATTGGTATTTGGATGTGGTGGTATTTGCTTTGTGTTTTTCCTTTTTTCTCTTGTAGTCAATGTTTAGTCTTATTAGTGAATTAATGATAGTTTAGTTTAAAACTTGTGAAAATAATCTCATGAATATCTGCTTAATGGATCTCCTGTTTAGATGATTTAGTAGTAGACATTTAGTGTTCTGAGTCAGTTGACATGTAGGGATAATGTACAAGTTTTGTTCTCATTTAGTAAACAAAGTGTTAATGTGTTTTGATTAGAAACGAAACTTGTTCATTTGCCTAGATTCTTGGATTCTGGTTGTTTAATCTGTTCGCCCTGTTTAGTTAAGCTCAGGATTCTACTGAACCTTTGGTGAGGGAGTTCATGTGGTTTGGATTGATTGAGTTTGAAATATGATTTGAATTGACTTTGGCATAGTTTAACCTCTCTTTTGCCCTTAGAGTTTTTGACCTGATTGTTCCATTGGAGTTAAGGTTTCTGTGAGTTTCTGTCCAATTTGTAATGTGAAGTCTGAGAGTTTCTATAGTGAAGTCCATCAGATTTGGCTAGGGTGTCATGCAGCCTAGTAAGAGAGTTTATTTAGCTTATTGTTCAACTTAATTGCTTCAGATGTTTGTGTCAAAAGATAGTCAAAAGTAAAAGAAATAAAAGTACAGGTTTGGCAGTAAAAGTAGAGATTCCCCTGCCATTTTTGCTTGTTTGCTAGTAAGGGAATCTCTGCCATTTTGATATGTAGTGAAGCATGCCTTGCTTTGCATTTAAGGCTTTGGTGTGTAGTGAAGCATGCTTGGCTTTTGAACCAGCAAACAACTCTTATTTTTCCTCTATTTAAGAGGGGGCTTTTACCCATCCATGAAAAAAAAAAATGAGTAGAGAAAAACACATCAAAAAGAAAGAAAAAGAAGATCTGAAACTTGAGAACTTCTCTCTATAAAGGGGGACAGATTACACACGAAAATCTGGGAGAAGAAAAAATACAACACATCTGAGCAGAAAACACCAAAGGTCTTGGGGCATAAAAGGTTTATTTGAGGAGGTGTTTGAGGTCTGGTAGTCGCTTGTCACTTGCATTTTGGTCTGTTGCTGTTTGTGTTGGCTGTTGTTTCATTGCTGTGGGCATTTATCTCATAAGGTAAATATTTTCAACATTGCTATTATCTTGTAATATGCAATTTCTCGCCTGTTAAGGGCAACGAGCATGAGTAAATGACCCATTTCAGGTCTTAAAATTTGGATTTGGCTCTTTGGCTTCTTTGTGTTTTCCGTTTCCACTTCTTTTTTTGTATTTTGTTGCTTGGTCTGCCTACTTTGTTAAAAAAAAATACTAAATATGGTGTGTTGGAAGCAGCTTGAAAAGAAAGGGTTTAGCTAAATAGATTTTGAACATCTCACTTATCATTGAAGAGCATGTAAACAAGAAGGTA
Source organism: Petunia x hybrida (assembly GCA_037355625.1). Lineage (NCBI taxonomy): Eukaryota > Viridiplantae > Streptophyta > Magnoliopsida > Solanales > Solanaceae > Petunia > Petunia x hybrida. Next base: position 4,204,588 of record JBBBVM010000070.1, read on the forward strand.
AATTTAGGACCTCTTTATGAAAAAATGCAGATCTATAAGCAAAAGTTGAACAAGTGCAATAATTTGGATGCAGCAGTTCATAACAAAATATATATATACAGAAAAGAAAGGAAAGGTTGTTGAGGTAACAAACTCGCTTAAGATGTTAGAATGACTAGGCTGTTTTCTTAGGCTAAAAATGATAAATCTGACTTTAAAATATGACGCAAATACTAAAATGAAGCTGTAGCTAATACTAAATATCGGGTGATAAAGTAAGTACGTGTTATGGATTTAAATTTGCTAGTTCGGATGAATGCCAATTGCTTACCAAGAATACGAAATGAGTAGGCATTATTTAGAGACACTCGATTAAGCAATTTCAAGTAGGTCGAAACAAGTTGTTCATTTGAAACTCACTTTTAAGTCGAGAGATTTCGAACGGGTGAAGTGCCTGCACGATTTAATCGATTTAAGTCGGAAGATTTCGAACGGGTAAAGTGCCTGCGCGATCATATCTCGATTTGAGTTCCCATTTGGACGGACAAAAAATAATAGTAAATTGAAGCGTAACAAATAAAGGCAAAATATAACAAAACAATTTCAAAGAGTCGAAATGCGTCAAAAAAGCAACTGTGCTTGGCACAGGACTCGAGGGTGCCTAACACCTTCCCGAGAGTCAACCGAGGTCCTTATCCAGAACTCTGATGCAGACCATTTACGAGTCATAGGTGTTCTAGGTACACCACTTTGGTGACTTGGCACACCTTTAACTTGTCAAGTGGCGACTCCGAAATCTCTTAATAATTGTGTATCTATCAACACCGTCACCGACCTTTTTTTTTAACTAATAAGTTTTTCTTTTTTCGTAAAAAAGGGTCGTGACACCCACGAATGACATATATCAATTGCGCCTTAATATAATTCTCTTCTTTTACGTAATATGGGTAGTTCTTTCTTTTTCCTTGGTTGACTATGAAAGAGTAGATTTCACACGTGATTTGTACATGAACATACACTTTTTCCATCATAATATTTTTACTAAATTGACATGAAATTGAGGTATTTATTTTAATGGTATTTCATGTTTGTCAGACATCTGTAGAGAATCCCCCGGCTAAGTAGTCATGAATTATGATCAGAACTCCCAATTCTCTAACAAATATAGCTCTTTTCATCATATCAAGTAGGGGTGTTCACGGTTTGGTTTGATTGGTTTTTGATTAAAACCATAACCAAACCAATATAATCGGTTTTTCAATTCTTAAAACCAAACCAAACCAAATAAAAGTTATATCCATCGGTTTGGTTATTGTCGGTTTGGTTCGGTTTTATCAGTTTTTGAGAAACAAAATAACAATGAAGATAATAAAAATGATAAAAAGAACTTTTTTTAAAAAATAAATGATAAAGATAATTTTTCCTAAAAGCGAATGATAAAGAGAACTACAAGTGTGCTCTTAGTCTTATAGTATGTTGAACAACTTGAAATTTTAACTTAACTACACCTAAAATATTATATTGCACTCTTGCCACTACAGCAAATCCTGGGGCAATTGAATATAAATATTTAGAACAAAAGAAAGAATTAAAGCAAATTTATATTTAGAAGATGTTTCTGCTTTCGAATGTCATGACTCATATATCAAGTTGAATATGCAATGGTTACGGAAAAGAAGATGTCAAACAGAATTTGCTTTGCCTTTAAACTTTTTCGGTGCGTCTATGTGTCTGTGAGTTCGATTTTTACCGAATTTAATATAATTATAAGCTTATTAAATGAATTGGACTCCTTGGACTAAATGAGTTGGTTTCTTTTTAAAATGGTCTTAAAAGTTAGCCACTCCTTTGACTAAATGAGTTGGTTTCTTGTTAAAATGGACGTAATAAAATCTAGGGATAATTACATTAAAAGACAAGCAAAAGACGAAAATTACCAAAAATAGCCCATATGTTCGAATCTTACCCGAGTTGTCACCCTTTTCTCGAGATAGGGGTCGCCGCAAGTTTATACAAGTTTATACAATTTTATACAAATTTATACACATGTATAAAATTGTATAAATTTGTATAAGTGTGTATATGCGAGTGAATAAATTTGTATATTAAGGATGTTTATTTGTATTTCTCTCATTTCTACGCATTAATCTATGTATATTCATGTATAATTTATTTTTTGGGGGGATTTGTGTGTATAAACTTGTTCAAAGCAATGATTTAGACGCAATAAACAACATAAATTAAGTAAAATACAAAAAAAAAAAAAAAAAAACGACACCACTGATGGGAGAGGGTGTCTGCCTGCGACTTAGTGGCTGGGGAGGAGGAGATTTGGTTGCTAGGGTGTTTTTTATGAAGTAGTGCTAAAATTTGTAATTTTAGGGGTGGTGCTATGCATGAAAAAAAAATATGGCCTCTTGTTTGTAATTTTGGGTAGTGGGCTGCCTCTTTTTGAAAATTTCTCAATTATTAATAACATTTAACCTACTACAAAATTTATTAAAAAATATATAAAATACTTAAATTACATTATAAAAATATTATATTAGTATATATAATTTGTCGGTTCGGTTTGGTTATTTCTTCGGTTATTTTTTATGAAAACCAAACCAAACCAAATAATGTCGGTTTTTAAAATTTGAAAACCAAACCATACCCAAGAACGTATCAGTTATTTTAATCGGTTTGGTTTGGTTTTTGGTTTGGATCGATTTTTAACCAGACCGTGAACACCCCTAATTTCAAGTAATTCCCTTTGATTTCACCTATTTTAGCCTGTGATTTATAAATTGCCTCGACACAAAACAAGAGACGGTCTCTCCAACGCATAAATGGTTGTGAGTTCACATTGTCATCATCTTTGGTAAAATCAAGTTCACTGCGAAGACATGCATAAACAGCTCTACCGTAGTTTTTAGCAGATAACTCCAATTTAGGATTAATAGTACATCCCAGTAGGGGACGACCATACTTGATCAATTTATGTCTTTCAACTTGGATACCATGAGGCGGCATTTGAAAAGTTTTAACATAAGCAGGAGGACTAGTTTTTGTATGCAAAGTTTACAAAATAACAATGATTAGCATGAGACACAATGTGCAACACAGGTTCCGAGAGACTAGTTAATATAAGATACACCTCTTAATTTAGCCTAAAAACTGCATATGACATATGCTATTGGTATGCATAAACAAACATGCGTTATATGTGAATATACCTCATATACTTGAAATATTATAAGTATATAAAGTGCATATTTTTGCAAAATTGATGCATATATGTGAATTATGTCTATAATACATATTTGGTTATACCCCACCATTTTGATAGGGTTTTTTACACTATGTACACTTAAAATTTAAAGTATTTACCCACCGTACCCATTAAAAATTACACTACCCATGAAATTAAAAGTATTAACCAATCTACCCACTTATTGATATATACCTTTGTTATACCTTATGAGTGTATACCTTTATAGTATACTGCATAAATTATGGTATACAAGTTTGGATAAGTATGACATGTAAATAGTTTATGGATTGAGCTGATAAATATGAAACTAATGGTAGGATTGTATAAAGATCAATAAAGAGCTATTAATTCTAAGTTATGTGGATGTGAGGTGACAAATTGTCAAAAGAAGTATGCTACAATTGCTGTTGGTCCCAACTATCAACCCTATATATCTATGTCATATGCCTTTCAATAATCTAGTCTAGGAATTAATAATAGACAGCTTGTAATAGTACATGTTAATGCATCCATTTAACCCAATTTTTCCTATGCAAAGCTAAATGGGATGCATAATACCTGTTATATATTTTAGGCACATTAAAGAATGTTCACAGGCAGAGGATGCATAATTAATTGGACTAAATTAATCACAATTATATCAGTACAAAATTTCAAATTTCAAACCCAATAGGTCAAATTGGTTGTTGTAGGATCCCGAAGTTGAGATCAAATTCTAAACTTTATGCTATGGTCAAAACAATATTTTAAGTGCAAGGACAGATTCAGAGTGTAGGTTATCGGTTCATCTGAATCCAATAGCTTCAGCTTAGATTTTGTTATGCTTTAAAAAGTCTAAATAAGTACAATTTATCAATTTCGAACACAATAAAGTAGGATTCCGAACTTAAACACATGAAGTTTAAAATACTAAATTCACTTTTATGTAAAACTGGTTGAGTAGAGGTATTGAGAGCTATGTTCAAGTTCAATCCTTTAACAAACAGAATCTACAATGCTACATTTGTTGATTTAAAGGGCCTATGGGACCTATTAAACTTGAAAGTCAGAAAAAACACCAGTTTGGAATAATCCTGTATAGTAAAGAGTATGCCTATGAATTTCCTCTTTCAATCTTTATCATATACTCCCGCCCAAATTAGTTGACACTTTACCAATAATCAGTTGTCCCAAATTAGTTGATACTTTAGGATTTTAAGACTAAAATTGTTAGTCTTTTCCAACTATATCCTTAATAATTACAAAATTTAATAGTCAAATATTAAATAAGGGTAACATAGTAAAATACACACTTTATTTAATTATTTTTCTTAATCTAAAAGGTTGGCTCAGTGGGTTGGTTTGGCCGCCTTTAAGTGAAGGGGGCGCCCCCCCACTGATCGGAGTACGCCGATTACCCTCCGAACCGTACAAGATAGCTACCATCTATCATACAAGCCTACCCTTTTGTGCTTGTCAATCTGTATCACATTCTTCAAGTATAGTTTTCTTTTATCACAGATCGACAGGTGATTCGTCCTTTCTCCCCCTTTCGTCATAAGGCGTGGTCTGACTCTGAGAAAGAAAATATGAAAAAAAAAAAAAGAAATTATTGTTCCGTATAAGATAAGGGATTCCTACCTTCTCCTTGTCGCTGGACGTGAAAAAGCTGAAGGTGACGATTAATTTGGGACGGAGGGAGTACTAAATTACAATCATAACAAAAGTGATGAGTTTCATATCATACCCTTTAAGCATCTTTTGACTGGGATTATCTTTTCCAGCATGTAATGCCCCACCAAAATGTTGAGATCTGAACAGTAAGAGTTGATATAGACATGTCTTTTTTATGTCATTTAATTTTAGGGGACCAAATTTTGGATTTTTAGAACTACCAGTATTTGGTACATTACTATATTTCACCTAGCATCCACCAAGAATGGGAAGTTTGTGCCTATTGCATTGAATCAGAATATTGAAACCTCTTGCAACTTGGCTGGAAAAACAATTCAATATTCACAAGTTACATACCTAGAGGGGCATCTAAATTTAGTGAATGAGGGACCAGTTCAAGAATTTTCTTTAAATTTCAAGAACCTAATGTTTCAGAACAAACAATATTTCCTTTTTGAATATGTAGAATTTAAGTTGACAAAGCACATAAAGATCGACGAACATTATCGATTGGATAAGTGAGAAAAGGAGGGGAAGAAATGGCTTATAGCTCTTGATAATTCATACTGTATATATTTTCAATCATCTGTACATGCATCTTGCAAGAAAGAACTCAGCAATGAGTTATATGAACAACATATCTATGTTTCACAATTAAATATCCTACATGTATATCTAGCAAACCAGAAATTCATCCCTCTATTTTCTTGTGTAACTTCTAAAAGATTCACAGCTACTTTGCTATTCTTGATCCAACTCTAGTGCACAAAATATAAGCTGTTGTTATATTCTTTGCCATAAGAAGAATATTTTTTCGCTTGGTATAGCCGTCTTGAAAGCTCAAAATTCCTTATTTGGCCTTGGACAGTGATGTATGATGACTCGTATAGTCTGCCCCAACTCGCTTGAGATTGAGGCGTGTTTGTTGTTGTATCATCTTGCACACTGATAAGACTGAGGAAACCACTTCGAAAGCAAATGGTGTTTCAGCTTCATAACCAAAACAAAAATACCATAGCATGGTATATGCATCAATGCCACTACCAAATACCTGAAAATTAAACAGTAAATCAGCTAGTTAGTTGCCTAAAAACCTTAGAGACTTTGTTGTATAGTTCAGGACAAGATAGGAAGTACATACCACAAAGGTGCAAGTTTAGATGATAGATCAAGGAATGGATAGGGCCACCTGTTTCCAAAATCATATCGGTACTAATTAATCGATTAAACAAAATCGAAAATGTAACAACACAGGTATATAGCAATAACATTACCAGATTGAGATGCAGGCATGAACAGCCCACTGGAAACTAACATAAACTGCTGTCAACAGAAAGAAGTATCCAATCCGAAACCAAGGGAACCGCTGAAATAGCATAACAATGTGAAACTTTTGATAAGTTATTAGTAAATCTTTGAACATCAAATTTGGCATCAATGAAAATATGCAACTTACCAAGCAATTCAGAGCTGTGTCACCAAGTAGAAATATAACATTGACCGAATGCATGTTTATAATCCACTGCAATATAGTAGATGGCATAAAATTTAGAAATCAAGAATGATATCTGACAGTAAGGTGCACAACTTCATTGAGGTAGTATAGTGTACTTACAAAATTTAACTTGTAGCCTTTAATAGTCAGATAAGGAACAAGTATGAACCAGAATACGCAATCAGTAAGCGTTACAGCTCCAGCATTCATCTGTAACAAGAAAAAGGAACAGACTTTAGAAAAACAATCAAAAGTTGCTTTCTCTGCATCTCAAGTTTCATTGAAGCAAAATTGCGATATGCATTATCACATTGTGAAATCCCTATTAATTTCCAATGTCTATGTGTTTACCTGGAAAATTATTTGAAAAACATATGCCCAAAAGTCAGCAGTTTGCCTAGAAGGTTGTTCTGTATTTTCCCTCATATGTTGTGCAGCTTTTGAATTGATGGAGTTTTCTCTATTTGTAGTCAATATTTGTGAACCATACTCAGCATCTAACCTCTCAATGTCAATTCCATCAGTACCAACTTTATTGTGATATTGGTAACATCCATACATGGAGAGAATAGATCCAATCTACATACATATACATTATAACACAATTGAGAACCATAGCAGATGAAAAATGTACCTATTGAACATGAGATTTTGCTTTTACTTACCGCGAAATAAATAGTAATCAGCGTAAATGTCCACCTGTTTGATAACAAATATCGAATGTTAGATGGCAATAAACGTGCGCAGAAATGTAACTTGGGACTAATTCAACCTCAAAAGCTAGAACATGAGCTGAAAATCTCCCTAAACTTCCTTCAACCAATGTGGAACTCTAACGCTTCTTACTCGCCCAAACCAACACATCTAGAGTGTGAACAACATAATATAGGGTCGAACATTGGCTAAATCAAGACTAGAGATATGCCTAGCTCACGAGGTTAAAATTTCTCAACATCATATAAGAAGACTACAACTCATTCCCTCGACTAATGAATGACTCTATATATAAAAAAAAAAGTAAACTACTTACTGAGTGTAATAGTAAAAAATGTCCCCTCCATCAACAGTAACATTCAAGATAAGCAATAACAGAAGAATCAAGAAGGCAAAAACTCTGAATGCAAGAAGCCAAACAGGATGTATAGTTTTAAGACATGGCCTCCATATTTCATCTTTATACAATAAGCCAGGTGAATCTTTCTTGGCTTCACTGCTTCCATTTTTTTTAGGACCTTCATACTTGGTTATAAGTACAACTGCAAATACCATGGATGTAAAAACCCAAACGAAACATAACAAAAATCTCCAGTTAAGCCAATAACTAGGCATTGTTGTATTAGCAGTCATTACTGGTTGCCAAGAATTTTTTGGAGCTTTTAAAACACTCATTATTACAACATATGTAGAATTACAAAGAGTTGAGCTTATTGTATGATCTGTATAAGGTGGTCATAATGTGCTGGGGAATATATTATGTATGTACTGTAAAAGTAGCTAAGTATAGTAAAAAGATAAAGCAAAGATCAAAGCTGAATAAAATGCAGTATAAAGCAAGTTTCTCATGCAAATCCCAAGACTCAGGACCTAAGAGAGAGGGACACATATATATCACATTGTGTAACAAGAATATTTGTACAGTTCAGAAAATGCAAAACAAGTGGTAAGACAATTGACCTATGTTTGAAAGTAAGCAGAGATTCCTAACTTTTTCTGCATGTATTTGCACATAGACAGATTTTTATACTACTAAAATATTACTCTCTCTGTTCCATTTTATGTGTCATAGTTTGACTCGGTACAAAGTTTAAGAAATAAAGGAATACTTTTAAAACTTGTGATATAAAATAAAACAAAGATATTTGTGTGGCTGTAAATCATTTCAGTAATGATAAAACTGTAATTTTGAAGTTAAATTGTTGCCAAATTTAGAACGCTGCCATTCTTTTTGGAACAGACGAATAAACAAATGCTGCCACATAAATTGGAACGTAAAGAGTATATTAAGTTATTTATTAATGCAAGTTTTCAAACTAAAGGTGGGAAGATGTTGTAAGCAAAGAAAGCTGGATGCTTATAAAGATAGGGAAGTGGGGGTGTCATAGATGCTTTGCTTTGAGGATTTTCAAGGAAACAAAAAATAATCAGATAAAGAGAAGAGTGAGGATAAAAAGGATGGTGTTCTTTGGCACAAGATTGCGACAAGATTAAATTTATCCGCATTCGATGTTTACAACAAACTACTACTATATGTGTATTATGTGCTTATAATACAATATCCTACTTAATGGTTAATTAATAGTATATTTGTCATCTCATTAAGTTATTCAATCATTGTTTATTAGTATAATTTTGTGTAAACATTCGGTACGAGTAAATTTTTGTGAAAGATTCTTTAGGGAAAAGTTATCTGCATAGTTATTTACGCTATATCATTATATAAAAGGATTTTTACACTCTATACCCATAAAATTTGAAGTATTTACAAGTCATATCCATTACAAATTATACTACCCATAAAACTAAAAGTATTTAACCAACCTACCCATTTATTATTGTATACCTTTGTTATCCCATATAGGTGTATACCTTTAAAGTATACTGCATAAATTATGGTATACAAGTCTGGAGGGACATTTATTACTGTATACCTTTTTTATGCCTTATAGGTATATACCTTTATGGTATACTGCATAAACTATGATATACAAGTCTGGGTGGGTAGAGTGAGTAAATAATTTAGTGGGTAGGTCCGGTAATATTTAAAAATAATGGATAGTGGCTGCAATTATTTTAGGTTTTGTGGTTATTTTGTAAGTATCATCCCTTATATAAAATATATTTTCAATGGACACATTAGTAACCTACCTATAGTTAAAATAAGAGAAATATGTATTATATTCTCACTTTGATATGCAATTATTAATGTTAAATAACATAATTTGGTGAAAGTATAGAGTGAGTAAATAATTTCAAATTCTTTATTGTTATCCCAACAAGATCTCCTAATGGGAACAGTCTAGAATCTAAAGTAACAATTTTTATATGGCCATGCAAATAGAAAATTCCAAGACACAGCATATATTACCTTTCCTTGCATGTATAGTTTGTTGTAGCCTTTTTTAAGTCTTTGAATTTTCAAATGCCATGGGAAGTGAAGGACCCACCTCCTCTATGTTTGTAGATTTTGTGTTGGATTGCTTTGTCTAGTTTTATGGATTAACACAAAAATGTCATAAGGCTATGTGACTTCCCAAAAAAAGAAACATTGCACTTTCTAAAGATGTTGGAAATTGGAACCAAAGTACTTGCATTGCAAGTCCTCGAGACTTATCATATGCTCAACCAAAGATTGTATTGACTCAAGAAATGTGTTATCTTTCATAATTTCTTGTTAAGTGAGATCATTATATTAACATTAACATGTTGTTTGGTATGATGTATTGGCTAATTTAATCCATGTATTAAGTTTTATCCTTTGTTTGGTAGTCAATATCAATCAAGTACTATTAATCCATGTATTATTTAGTACCTCAATTGTGGTTACTTAGGGGTCGTTTGATATGCGGTATAGTATTAGCTAATCCATGTATAAGAGTTTGAATAAATTAATCCATTGTTTGGTTGGTTGTATAAGAGTCTGTACTAATAGTACACTGTTTGGTTTGACTAGCAGAAACTGGTATTAAACTAAGTACAAACAATACCTAGCTCATCATGGTATTAGTAATACCATGTTTACTAATACATGGATAAACAATAAAATGACAAGAATACCCACCCTCAACCCCTTATTTTAATATATGGATAAGAATTCAAGGGCATAATTGGAAATAAAACCTTATACAATGCTTATCCATGTTTTGATACAATCAACCAAATATATGACTAAAAATAATTCTTGCATTATTAATCCATGTATTACTAATTCCTGTATTGTTAATCCAGGTATAACTCAATTTTCTACCAAACAACTCCTAAATGTATGAAATGTAAAGCTAGTAAGTCGAACGCTTATCCGTCAAGCCATTATATCTACAAAAAGAACTGGTGGGTTTGAGTTCTAATTGTATCTTTTGACGATCCATCAAAACTTGCTTATAAATTTCTAACCGGAACCCCATATTTACGAATGACTTAATTCAATGGATCCGTTAAAATTTGTGACGATATATTGTTCACAAATTTTAATATGTTCATTAAAACATGAAAATTGGGATTATTTTTACATTAACTTTAAAAGGAGTCGAAAACTTAATCAGCGCAAAAAGAGTATTCAAGCAAATCATCCGAGCAGATAGTATACTCAGATGGATACTTGCAGTACTTATTCAAGTATTGACATCCATTAACCTTTTCTTGCACTACCCTCACTCTGCCTCTTAAAAAATTGTTTAACGTTTAGGCCTGTTAAACAATTACGTGTTTTGGTGAACATAATTGATCGAAAAATTTATTTAACCTTATAGAAAGGGCTGATTAAATTTTTTTTTTAAAAAAACTAATTGATTATACCAGGACTTATTTAAGTCTAATGGGAGTAAAATAATTGGTCATTATCTTAATAATTTAATCAAAGTTTGCGAACATAACAGCACTAGTATTAGCAATAGTAGTATAATATAATACGCGATCTTGAGATCGTCGAATTTTTTGTTTTTATCTTAATAGAAAGATAATCAACAACTATTCACTTAATCTAAACTTACAAATACATAACATAAAACCTCAACATTGATCAATAAACATGGATGTGGGAGAAATCAACATAAACGAAGAGGAAAATACACGTACCTATGAGAGTTTTTTTTTTTTTTTTTTTGGTGTGTGTGAGAAAGAGAAGAAGGGTAGTAGGGAATTATTATAGGAAAGTATTAGAGATATCAATGTAAAATCATTGGACAAAGTAAACCGATTTTTAAGCCGAAAAGGAATAAGTTGGACTAAATAACAATGACTTTTAGCTTATTTCTTCTTAAAATAACTCGGACCTAAAAATAGTTTTATTTCTGTTACTTCTTGTATACACTATATATGGTCCCTTCTTTAGAATACTACTTTGTGTTTTAAGTTTGTTACAGAATACAATGACGACTATACTAAAAGAACTAACCAACAAGTACTGGAGGACTGTCTTGTTTCTCAAATTTGTTTCCCTTTTACTATTACTTCTTTTTTGTTACCTCGTCGCACGGTTAATAGTTCCAATATTTTCTGACGACAAATCCAACGATGCATCTCCCAGATTTTCTATTGCATCAATCACATCTTCTTATATCAATATTTCATCATCACCACCATTGCTTTCTGCTCAAAACTTGACTATCGATTTCATCATCGAAAATCCTGCTAGCCATGACATTGAATACAACAATGTAGAGGTTTTTGTTTCTTACGGGAGAGATAATATATGGATGAATACATTAGGCCTTTATCATCAAAAGAAAGGGGATCGTACATTTATACATGTGACTTTTGGTAATTTTACTGTCAAGCTAAGGAGTGACAATGATGCTAATGTTATGATTTCTCGTGGATATGGATTATTCACCGTGCAAGTCAAGGGCTCTTATGATTATTGGAATTTAAATGTTTACTGTGCAGTTGTGAAGCTTAATATTTTGTCATTTAATGTACAAGATGCTCAGACAAGATTTCCAATAACATGTTCCACCTATACAAACAAGTGAGGTTGTTGTACTTAGAGATATTCCAGTAATAATACATAACTGGGAATACAGAATATTTACTTTCCTTTTAGTTTAGAATCTACGTTAATAGTAGAATACTTATTTTTGTTTTGATTTATAGGATCTATAAGGAATATGACTGTAGACACCAAAAAATTATCAAAATTAAGGCTTCTACAAGGTGGACCTATTAGGTTTTCTTGGAGGCTACTCCACCTAAAACCCTAGATCACACCTATAAAAAGGGATCACATATTCCATTAGAAGATATTAGAAGAGATCACCTCAAATCCCGTAAATCCGGGATACTCACAAAGAGAAAGACACCAAAACGTCTTTCTCAAAATTATGTAGCAATGAAGCTGTTCAAGAAATACGCTGCTAAAGTCCTCGAATCATGGAAAATTTTGGAGAGAAGAATCAAGGGATAAACGGAATTGTACCTACAGTTTTGATAAATAAAATTTCTTTATTTTTCTTATTTATTTGTGATTGCAATTTATTTTCCATATCTGAAAATTTGTCGCAAACAATGACATATTCCTTTTAACAATCTCTTCTATTTTAATTCGGTGCAGTGGGTTATCATTCGTTGTCTTGTATCGTTTAATCAAATAAACCTAGCTAGCTAGGCAGGTACTTAAAAGTTACAATGCAGATCATAGTGCCACAAGGTTGTCCATTTATACCGTTATAAGCATAGCATGTATCTATTGATTTGGTGTAAACAGTCCATCCACGTGGGTAATTCTCTTTAAGTCCCGTTCTATTAGAATTCCTCCCCTACGAGGACTTGGAGATTACTAGAATCAACAACTTGGAGATGACTTGAATGAACAAGTTGCTGTCTCTTCGTTTTTAAAAAAGAAGAGAATGAACTTCCCTCAGAGTTCCAAAAGTTTAACACCTCATTTGTTGAAAAATATGCCACCGGCTGACCAAAGGGGACAGCTCCTACCATTATAACCAAAAAACTCTAGCAGGGCTCCAAATAATTTTCATAGTACTGAATGTATTCCATAATACGCACCAGCTTAATGGCCTTTAAACCAGAAATTAATTCGGTATTGCGATCTTACTAATTCAGTTTGTAAACAAAACTATCCTTTGGGATTACTAGTTACAAGTTATCATAATGAGAAATAGATGAACAATAGTCACAATATAGGGAAAAAGAAGAGGAAAGAAAGGGAAACATAATCATGCAAGCCAGTAACTTCTAACAGAAATAACATTAAATGTTCATCAAAGACGCAGTAATATGTTTTTTAAACATTCAAGAGCAAAAACAAAGATGTATGATGTTTGAAACTTAAAATACACAGGCAAGGCTAAGTTTTATCTAAAAGGTTATACAAGCCTTCTCTGGAGAACCAAAACTACAATATAATCCCAACATTTTGATGCAGCCAGGGGGGGGGGGGGGGGGGGGTGTAGAGCTCTAGAACTCTCTTGCAATAGCGACATATCAATAAGACAGCAAAATTACTAAATCAAAACTTGAAAGGTTCATTTCATCTCCTGATTGGAATGACACTAACAGAGCACCGGATAAATCATAATTCGACAACAGAAACACCTGAACAACATTCAAGATAACCAAAATATCTGAACAGTGTAACATAATAGAAGGGGAGAAACAACTATCACATTCTGCATCACAGCTAATCTAGAAAAGAGAAGTTCCCTTTCCTTTCTTGTCCCCACCAATCTCAAAATGCTTGCACCTCTGCAAAACACAAGGAACAATGAATATCTTATAAATTAATGAAAAATGCAACTGCAGAGTATACAGATCATCAGTTAAACTACCTTGATTGGGTGTTGTGACACATGTTTGCAACCTTGGCATTGCAATCTCAACACAATCTTCTTTGTGGTTTTGGCCTGGTTTGGAATGGCAAAAGAAAAGATTGCATTTCAGTAAAACAAAACAATCTAACCTTGAACATCCAACACCTATGCCACATACACAATATGACGCTTAATCACTAAAGAGCTTCTTACTTCTCTTCCTATTTCTCGTTTCTCCAACGAGAAATATTTCAATTCACATAGATTATGCTATGAATGTTTATTGGAAATTGGATTGAGAAGTCAAAATCACTAAGGCGCTTAAGATTTTACTTATATAACAACAACTATGTGTCAACCCCAAGTAAGTTGAGGTCAACTATATGAATCATCACTATTCATGATTAAATCTGAAAGTAAGTTGGGGTCCACTATATGGATCCTCATTATTCATGCTGCAATTTTTAAGCTCGTCTCAAGCCAATACGCATATATATATTCTATCTAGTGAGGATTCATCCTAAATTGACTAGTTATTAGCCTATTGCTCAATTTTCTACTTACATAACTGGAAAATGTAAACATCTGCACCATTAGAGAACCTACATTCTAAAATATCAGAGCACATTCATATAACTGACACCAACTGGACTACGATTGTTGCTCTTATAGTATGCTATAGTGAACGTTTCTCACCTTTTTGTGAAACACAGGCTTTGTTTGTCCACCATATCCAGACTGCTTACGATCATAACGACGCTTTCCTTGAGCAGCCAAGCTATCTTTCCCCTTCTTGTACTGTGTAACCTTATGCAAGGTATGCTTCTTGCATTCCTTCGACTTGCAATAAGTCTTCTTTGTCTTCGGAACGTTAACCTTCAACATTTTACATTCAAAACTCAGTCAACCCAACAATCACTTATCAAAACATCACTTCAAGCCAATAAAACATAAAAAAATTTTGCTCGATAGCCCTAGAGATTGCTCGTATTTTTTCTTTAGCCATAACAAATAAATTGTAAAATTTTTAGCAGCTTATGGCAATCTGCCAGGACATTTTTGAACTAAATTCTTGACGATCCGCTAGACGGAGCTAAAATTGAATGATACTTTAACCGGGGCCAAAAGTTAAACATGAAGCTGAAATATCCTATTTATGTAAAACTACCAATAAACACATATACATAATTTACTAGCAGCAGCCAGCATGTTTCTCTATGAAATGTTTAGTAATTTTGTACTCTATTTTTTAGCTATCATTAATTGGAAAAAATAAATTATTGAAAAATTAATAAATTAATTGCAGGAATAGAACATTAAATATACGGTATTGGACAGCTTGTATTTAACGAGAAAATGAAACAATAAAAATCGTAAAAAAAATTACAAGTATTTTACCATTGTCGCCGGCGAAGAATGAAAGAGAAATTGCAGAGGAAAATGTCGGCGTTAAAAACAAACCCTAAGATTTATGAAGAGACTAGTTTTTTGTAGTGAAAGTGTGGGCTGTGTAATTGGACTTGTTAGAAGGCCCAGTGGACTGGGCTAGAGAGAAGTGTTCTTGGGCCTTACTAGACTATACGTGATATTTACATAATTTGATGATATAAATATTTAAAAATATAGATAAATATATGTGTGTATATATGTGTACTGAAGCTATATATAAAGAATATCAATATAATTATATGTTATATTTTAATTATAAATAAAATTTTAAATATTATGACTAGATTATGTTAGTGCTAGGTGACTTAATAATTTGGTATATTGAGAGCTATTTATGTGAAAATCCCAAATTTGAATTTTATAGTGACACTTGTATCCCCACCCTCCACTTCACATAAATAGTGTTTAAGAGACAACTCTTATGTTTAACCCCCTCTTGCTTAGGCAGCACTTGCCATTGAGTCTTATCTCACGTTCTCCTAGATAAGTGGGAGCGTTGCCTAAATATAATCTTACCTAGAAAACACTTGATGTTGAAAGTTTTTTGCATAGGCAACATTGTCCTCTGGCCTCTTCCCATGTTTTCAGATAAATTGAAGTGTTGTCTACAAATGAGGTGGAGACTATTTTGCTAAATCCGTTAAACGGGGATAGGCTTTCCGAACTAGTCAATTTTGGGACATCGAGTGAAATTTTTGAGACTATGCGGGTAAGATATTTGGATCTTATATGGTTGATAAAATACAACAACAACAACAACAACAACATACCTAGTCTTGTTCTGCAAGTGGGATTTGGGGAGGATGATATGTACGTTGATTTTACCCATCAAAGTGAAGTGGTTGGTTCCAAGAGACCCTGGCCTAAAAAATTTCTTTAAAATATGTTTGAAAAGAAAAAATACGATAAAATTAGCATGATAAAGAAAATTATGGCATAAAAACTAAATAGTGAGGTGTACGCAGACCTTCTCCCTAGCTCGAGTGAAGTGGAGAAACTGTTTTCGGTAAACCCTTGGCTCGAGAGAATAAAATGCAAAGAAAATTTAGGTATTTATTGGTTGATGAAAATATTGATTTGCATAAGTTCTGTTGAGAAATATTTTAATTGTAAGCATAAACAGTTGTAATGTGGAATGAATCATTCAAAGTTTTTTATGAAGCTTTAGATCACTTCACTATCGTTTTAAGGTTTTGAGCTGGAAGTCCAAATTTTTTAGAACTACCTTGGATGAGCTTATTTTTATAATCATAAGTTTACATTGAAATCTAATTGTAAAAATCTTATGAAGACCAAGGTATAAGCTGATAAAAGTTCTTGGTTTGAATAGAACATTTACTTTCCATGTTAGTTGAATTCTTTTTATTTTTCTTTTGTATGGAGTAGTTAAATTCTTAATATGATATAGAAGTTATGTCCTATACCAGCACATCCGGTTCTATGGTCTAGTGGTCAGGACATTGGACTCTGAATCCAGTAACCCGAGTTCAAATCTCGGTAGAACCTTTTCTTTTTGAAAAGCTTTTTCTTACTAGGTCGAAACATTGAATATTAATAGCAGAGGCTTGATCCTCATATATTATTTTTTACATTTGTAAATGGAGCTCTTTTAGTCTAAATAAAAAAAAGGATGTGGGAAACAAAATCTTCTTTCAAATGAACTAAGCAAATAGTGGTGGGCACTATTCGGATTAAACCGAAAAATCAAAACGAACCGAATTAGTTTTTTAATTTGGTTTGGATTGGATTGAGAATATGAAAACTTTGGTGTTTTGGTTTGGTTTCGGATTTCAAATCATAGAAACCGAAAAACCGAAAAAATCGAAATATATATATACACACGCACAAAAAAAGGCACTCATTTCTTTATGATTATCTCTTAAACTAAACTTGTTCAAGGGTTTTAGAGTTTGAATATTTCAATACTTTAACCTATTTATATTATGGTATAATACGTGTGAAGCTTTCATCAAAAGTTTCAATCAGTTTTTACCTCTTGAATGGTAAGATCTCCTTTTACCTAGGATTCATGTTCTCTCTTTATCTAGAATTATGATTTAGATTTAGTGTTTAATATTTTGATTTGTATTTATATTCTTTCAAGTATTTCATTTTAAAGTTTGTCTTATATGACAAATCCGAAAAAGCCGAAAACTAAACCGAAAAAAATCGAACCGAAAAGAGAAAAATCGAACCAAACCAAATTTATTTTGGTTTGGATTGGATTGAAGTTTTTCAAAACCGAAAACCAAAAAACCGAAACCGAAAAACCGAATGCCCACCCCTAAAGCCAAGGAACACGCATTGTATTATAATAAAGTTGGTACAATTAGCATAAAATAACTCATCTCGGAAACATTAGTATTTCGTCTACTACTTAATATTTCAACTCGGCCGCATATTTTCTTAAAACATATATAAAGGTATATGATCTATATAGTATACTTATTTAAGTGCTCTAAAACACTACAATACTATGGCTTATTAACTCTAGAAATCATTTCCATCAAATCAATCTCCTTATTGACTTCACCTTGCACCAATGTAGACAATTCATAAGGAATCATCTCCAAACCCATGAATTTCTCAATATTGTCATCCATATTTGAAGGACCAATAGGAATATCATCAAACAATTTATCATCCAATGCAAATTCTTGGACTTCACTGAAACCATAGTCATGAACTTGCTCAATACTATTGCCTTGGCAAAAATTGTCAACTGGCTCTAGCTTAGTTGATACCTTCATGACTTTTGCATTAGGGTTTGTGTCATGAGAAATTTTTTTGCTGCTTCCTTTTTCCAAATTCAAACTTTTGATATAATTTTGAAGGAGAGAACTTGGCCTTGGCCATTTAATACGACATTTTCTTCTTGAAAATTGCCTTCTTTTTGTTGCATTCCAATGATTTTTAATGGAATTTTCAGTTCTTCCAGGAAGTCTTTTTGCAATTTCTGCCCATTTGTTTCCCACTTCTGCATGAGCTTCGATTAATATCCTGTCTTCGTCCTCTGTCCACAAATCCTTCTGAATAACATACATACGAAAGAGTT
Organism: Petunia x hybrida; assembly: GCA_037355625.1. Lineage (NCBI taxonomy): Eukaryota > Viridiplantae > Streptophyta > Magnoliopsida > Solanales > Solanaceae > Petunia > Petunia x hybrida. The sequence goes on from JBBBVM010000070.1 coordinate 4,222,956, forward strand.
TAAGTTTTACGCACGAATTATATACATATATTTATAATAAATATTAAGTGTAACCCGATTAAAAGGTGACAAGCATGTGTCGATGTGCTATAATAGGTTAAACTATGTTTGCAGTGTAAAAAAATCTCTCTAATATGTCAGTTGTATTATTGTATACAACATTAATCAATATAGATATCGTTAACAATTTTTATTATATGCACATATATAGAAAGAACAATCATAAAGAAAGAAAAAAGCTCTTTATATGGGATGTGATAAACTTATCTTAACCAAAAGATTATAATATCGCTGGGAGATTCTAATTAACAGAAAGAAAGAATATTACTTGCAAAGAAAGAATAAAAATAATACCTTAATATCAGGTCTTAGATGGTTGTGCCACCTCTCCCTACATTGCTTGCCTATCCTCCCTTTGAGCATTTGAGCAATTTGAGACCATTTTCTAATCCCAAATTTCTCTACCAAATGGATCAAAATCCTGCACATATAAGTATATTTGATAAGAAAATCAATATTCTTAACAATAAATTAATCTAAGCGAGTCTTTTAGCAAAACAAGGAAAAAAACTATCAACGTAACGAATTCATAGACATATTGAGACATAACATAATAAAGTAAATAAAATGAATTATATATGTTATATAAAGATTGAGATGATCACATAATTCAGCAGACAATATAGTTACCTGTCTTCTTCAATCGTCCATTGTCCTTTGGCGGATTTTGATTTCTTCCTCCCTCTACTAGGCTTTTTCATTGATGAAGATAAGTTGTTATCATTTCTTTTCATCTTCTTACTCTTTCTTTCACCAACTTCTTTGCAAGAACCATTAATATCAGCAGTGACACATGATGAACTTTCATCAGGCACAACAAAGTTCAATGGCTTCACATCTTCACAACAAACACTAGAAAATGACTTCTCATTGTACATGTTGACATCCATAAAATTCTCCTTGTTGATTGAGAATTCATCAGCTCCATAATTCTTTACAACTATGCTACTACTTGCTCCAATATTTTCCTCAAATGGTTTAAGCTCATAACAAAAATTAAAATCTCCTAAATCATCTTCAATATTTGAGAAGGGATCAAAAGGGTCATAACTATTTGTTTCTATCATAAAATTGTGATCAGGGTTGTTGAATGTAGGAATAGAAAAATTAAGATCAAGGTGCTCAAAATCTTGAAGATAATTTTTAGAGCTTATGCTAAAATCATCATCCATAATTTCTGGTTTCAAACTAGTGTTAGGAACAAAAAGTTTGTGACAAGAAAGGTCTTGTTTATTACTTGTATCAAGTTCCATAGGAAGGAAAAAAATTGAGCTCTATGTCTCTCATTTTCTAATCTTTAATTTAATTTCTTTCTCTCTTTGTTACCTTAATTGTAGTAATAAAAGAGTGACATTTATTGTAGTGTGAATGTATGTGGACATTTTGTATTATGGTGATCTAATGGCAAAATGTTCTTAAGGACCAAGGCTTGTTTAGTTAGGACTTAAACAAAGTACTTACCAAATTGAGATAGTTTTATAATGATTGGATCTCACTTGATGTATATTTCTTTTGCCTTTTTTAAGACAAAATCTGATTTCTCTAGTGATTTTTGATTTTTCCAAATTTGCATATTCTTTTTTTGGGTATGTCTTATTAAAAGTATGATATCTTTTCCATGAATGGATGTATATCGAGCTATGTAAAAGAAATTGAGATTTGAGAATTAATATGTACATATTAGATCCAATTAAGCTTATGGTCACATTGAAATGTTGAATTAGTAAGTGCATCCATATTTTATAACAATGGTTTAAAATCTTTGATTCACCTCTTGTTTTTTATACTTCATTTTGTGAATAAATTACCGTAAAAATTAGTGTTGAAATTAGTAAATATTTGTAATTGGAGAGTTTGTCATTCTTGTTTAATGGACGTACGTAGTCAATACATACCATTAAATTTTTCAAATTAATTAGTAAATTCACATAATATGAACTTGTCGTTCTTAGATTTCTCTTTTTTCTTTAAAATGCTATATATGCCCAAAAAAAAAAAAAAAAAAAAAAACGGAAGATTAAGTCAGTGACATTTCTTCAATTAATGCAGTCAATAGTAGCAATTCCTTGTTAAAATTTAGTAAATGAACGTAATAAGAAGTTACTGCCATTAAAGAAAATTTTGACTCGGCATAATAAAGCTTTGCAATAAGTCCTCATTGAATAAACATTCCAAGCTATATTTTCAAAATTATCATTCTTCATTTTTCAGTATGCATTTTTTGTCCCTTTGCATTAATTAATTAATAATGTGATAAGTGGGAAATTATATCGAAAACCAACTCTATTTTGGAGATCAGGACAACGTACCATAGGTAAACAAAATTAAAACATGTTTCGTATGTTAATTAATATTTGTATTCTAATCTTTAAATGTCATTAAGATTTTTGCCATTATAGTCTACCGATAAGTTCTTTGACCAAGTAATTGGACAACTAGAATTCTTAGAGTCTGTTTGGTTAAGCTGTTAAAATCGGCTTATTTTGAGAAATATTTTTTTTATCAAAGGTGCTTTTCAAAAAGGTGTTCGGTGAGATAAGCAATTTTTGTTTGGCCAAATTTTAGAAAAGTGTTTTTGTTATTAATTTGTGTTTGACCAATATTTAAAAAATTTAACAAATGAAAATAGATATTTATAATACTAATTTGATTAAATGTGGAAGTTTGAAATGAGTATTTTTGTCCCAAATAATCAAAAACACTTATTTTTTCAATAAGCTACTTTTTTTCAGCTTCTTCCCCACAGCAAAAAAATAGTTTCTGCTGCCACTCGAAAATACTTATTTTTTCCTAGAAACTTGGCCAAACACTCAAAATTTTAAAATAAGTACTTTTTTGAGAAAAATAAACACTTCTAACTCCGTAGAAGCTTGGCTAGTTCCTTAGAAAAGTTTTTGTTTTGTTTGCACAAAGTTTTCTATAAGAAACAGATGTTCCAAAAAAAAAAAAAAAAAAAAAAAAAAAAAAAACCATGGAGTATAGTAGTAGTAATTCAATTTGTTAACTGAAGCTCTCTCTTCTTTTTCATTGCGACATTAATTTCTGAAATTACTAATTGTCATTTAAAGTAGTATTAATAGTAAGTAAATTGATTGTAAATGTCATAGGGAAACTTAGTAAACGCAATGTTGAATCCATCATATTATATTGGACTAAATTTGCAGCTCATTAATGTATTATTCTGTTTCTTGCTTTGCTATTTATTTGAAAGTTTATTGGTCAAAATTTATTAGTAGGTAAAATATCTCACTGTGTGAAAATTTTCAAGAGTAATCTACAATTGTTAATAGGTTTATACAGGAATAAATGTCCAACTTTTTCCTTCATGAAACATAGTTTTAAAGTTTTAACAAAATATTTATAACCACCTTAAATTTCTAAACAAAAAAGATTATATATTCAATTTTTAAATCAATTTACCAGCAAGTAAAAGTCTTACATGCCTAAAATGATTTGCCTCTACAACTAGCAATAATTTCCTCTAACAGCATCAAAATTTAGTAGAAAATACTCCCCTCAGCTAATTAAATACTGTACCATTTCTTTACACTTTATGCCACTCTTTCTTTTTTATTATCTGTCCTAAATATAAGAACTATTATGTACTCCCTCCGTTTATGTTTACTTGTTCACTTTCAGCTTTTCACTCCCACCAAGAAAAAATAAGAAAACATAAATTTGACAAATATATCCTTATTAATTATACTTAAAAAGCACGAGATATTTAATTGGAAAGGAATTTTGAAAAGTAGAAGGTATTTAATATTAAGGGTAAATTAGGAAGAACATAGCCAATTTTATCTTGAATTGCTAAAAGGACAAGTAAACTTAGAATTTGATTTTGGTGAATTTGGACAAGTAAACATAAACGGAGGGAGTACTTAAGAATTATTTAGCTTTAACATTTCCATTTTACCTTTATTGTCAATTGTGATCATGACTTGGTAGTAAAAAGCAATTCTGGTACGACACAACTTTAGTTGAGCTTTCTATATATTAGCCCACAATGTTGAGGAGGTTGTGTACACAATCCATAACATTACATGGTTAATGTTCATAAAAAAGTTAATTTCCTGTATTTAAATCAATTACAGAAAGTAGTTGTTTTGTACTTCATTAATGAAACAATAGAATAGATGTGACATGAGCCACTCTTGAACTTGGTGGTAGACTGAGTAAAACATTAACCTACAAAGGCCAGCCCACATCCTTTTGTTGGAAGTTTTTTATCACACCCAGAATTTGGCAGTTTTTTGTTAATTATGAAACACTGGTTTCTCATTGATATATAAAGGACAGAGAATAGGGTTAGACAGCAGGGCATTGTAGTTGGAAGGCCTTCTCGGGGTTTTTCCCATCGATTTCTGAATGGTGAGGAAGATCATAAGGCATCTTTTGGGCAACGAGACCTGCTTCATTGAACGCTTTAACAACTTCTTGGTAAACAATGGCATTTCCTTCTGGTGTGAGGTGCAAACCATCACTATGAAACAAAATAATACATAGAAATATAGAAAAAGTAGCGAGTTCAGTGTAACTGTCAATTTTCAATGGGACGATGAAAAGCTTTATTTAATAGCATGTATAGATTTTGTCACTAACCTGAGGAATTTTTTTTGCCAACCCTCTGTTTCCTGCATTTTAGACCATAAGTTGACTGAAGGGAGATCTAGCTCCCTTGCCAATTCCACACACTGTTTTGCATACTCTCCGGCAGCTTCATTTGTCCTTTCTGTCAATGTCATTGCTTTGTCTCCATATAGAGACCTGCTTTGTAAATGAAAATCAGTTGACATGCTTATGTTCAAATAAGTGTGCACTAGCAAAAGCTGAATATATTAAAGAAGAAAGTTGGAGAAGCAAAACATGGTGTCATTGATAGTCAATCCAATTGCAACTTCTTAAAGGCGCATGTGATACTGCAAATGGCCATGGGGTCTGAAATATTCATCTACAAGTAGAAAGATCATTTGCTTTACTGTTGATGTAAGAGTTATAGGAGAGATGTACTCTCTGATGTCGGGCCACTACTAAAGGGTTGGTCTTAGAATATTGGGCTGCTCCATTGAGTACTGTCCGATAGCCATACATGATCAAGGAATGGTGCCTGATGGTGCTGGAGCTGCCTTTGCAGCATTGACAATAGTTCAGTCCAGTAGCTGTAATATTTAAGAGCATTGTACACAAAAATCGATAGGGTTACTCCACTTTCTTTTTGTATTTTTTTTTTCCCTTTTTTGTTGGTTTTTTGAGAAGAAGTATGGTTATTCTTTCCAGTGATGTCCGAGAAGTCAGGTTAACATCTGTTATATGCTGAGAAGTTATTGGACACTGTTATCTTACTCTGTTTTTGAACACCTAAAGTCCTATCCCATTGCTAAAATAAAAGGAGCTCCTATGTGTGTCAAGAAGGTTCTCAGATACCATAGTAACAAAAGTTAAACTAATCCTGGTTGCCTCACATTAATTCATCTCACAAATAGAAGAAAAAATGGATCATACCTTGCATAGTCAAACCGTCCTGCCTCATCAACTGGTGGTGGAGTTATCAGCACTACTACAATTGACGGGGAGCATCTCTGCGTCATAGATAAGATGAATGAGACATACAAAAGAGATCAAGATAGCATATTAGAAGGCAAGAGGCAAGTGTATCCTGTTGTACTCTTAACAACTTGGGAACTAAGCATTCTCAATGGGGCTTCGATGAGTTTTTTTGTAACACAATGATTGATATTACATTACGGCAGATAGCCCTATCAACTTTCATTACAAGTTATTCTATAACCAATTACGTTATATTGGCACTATGTATTCACAATCACTGGCAGAACTGGCAATTCACCAGTCTGTTACAAGTCTTATAGTGTTCATTCAATTCAGTTATTCCAAAAAATTACCACGACCTGCTAGTTCATGAGATAGAAAATCATTATAAACCAAACCTAAAAAATATAATTTATATGCCAACTGCTTGATGTTCAAGCTTTAAATAAATCCTCAGCATCGTCTGGACTCAATGTTGATTCTTCAGTATCCTGTCATACAACAGAAAAATGCTACAATGTTTCTACATTACTACTTATCATGTGGGAAAACTAGCTCTAAATTTTACAGAACTTTTTCCTTTTACAGGTGGGGTTTGAGTAACTCCATGTTTTACTAGTTCCTCGTAGCATATAACAATTGTTGCTTTGTTGCATCAGCTCAATACTACTATTACTACTTTTTTCCATTGTCATTACTAATTCTACCCGTTTTACGCCTTTCAGATAATATATTTATTGTTCGATAAATCTTCTACAGACAAACATACATAGGAGGAAAATCTAGCAAGCATGATTGATTTGGGAAAATTCTAAACCTTCAAATGTTGAACAATTCTTCTTATGTTTTCCTTATATTCCTCAAGTGGGACATGCTGCCTTTCACTGGTCCTTCCCAATAGAGCAGCATCATTGGCACCAAAAAATATAGTGGCAGCAGAAGGATGTGTTGCAGCTTCCTGCAATAAGCAAATTACCAAAAGTTACTAATCCAGCTCATGAAGAGTTACATAAATCAGAACTTCTAAAGCATATGTTTCTAATAATCTCATATCTGAGGCAACTGGTTCTAACAAATAGCCACATGATTAGTCTGATTGGAGATCCTGAACAAACTTGCTACGGAATTAGAGAAAGCAATGTTGAACCAGAAGGGGCAGCTTTGTTCCAGCAAAACAGTCAAGAGTATGACAGTAACCAGTATACCATTTCTACACACGTAAACGGCCAGATCAAGCAAGAAAAACTCAGCTTGTTTATTTGTCTGGTCACAAATGTCTGATCTTCCATAAACAAATGTGACCTCTTGATAACTATAAATCTGAAGACATTTACTTGAACATTCCAGAACAAGAAACTAACTCATCTTTTGATTTCTTGAAAGAAACTGACGCATGAATCTTAGATTTTCTTCATTCCTTGTACTCTATTACGTAGAATATCAGAGATGCCTTTCCTACCTTCCGAAACAAAAATTTGTGAGCTTCGTTGTACTCTATTACGTAGAATGCCAACAATCAACATCCCTCTTTCTCTCGTGCCTTAATCCTAACCGTCTTGTTCACATTTTGATTTTTCTTTTTCCTTAACTTTTCCTTATCCCATTGTTGCATTAACAACCAAGTTGAGCATAAACCATGGACTCTAAAAAGTCCAAAATTTTCAAAAGACAAAATAAGGAATAATGCAGTAAGTACAAGAAGAAATACACAAAAAGCCCATTTCACATGGATCAGAACCCGTGCCCATAGATTTGAAGTATTCCTCACTAAATAGTTAACTAATTCAATCCAACTCTTCATCCTTATTTAGTTTTGCAAGCTCACAAAATTATCAATCTGATCAACAAACAAAACAACAACGACATACCCAGTATTGGGGTCCTGGGAGGGTGAGATGTACGCAGACCTTAACCCCACCAAAATGGAGAGGCTATTTCCGATAGACCCTCGGCTAGAAAAAAACCTTTCAGAAAACACGCGTACATCAATCTGATCCTTTATCAAAAATTTAGCAATAAACTCCAACGAAATTCCCAAAACGGGTTATTAGAGTAGCATCCTTAAAGCAAAGACTTACTAGCATCAGCATACTCCTAAATCATTAGTTCATTACAACACTTAAATGTCCTATCCCTACCTATAATCACGAAACTGTACTCATGAAGTAATAAGATTTCAAATAAACTAGGGTCGGCTACATAAAAATCCTCACTATCGATCTTGCTCTTTCAAGCCTATTGTTTTCCGCATTTCATTAAAGGCATATATATCAACTAATTCAGTAGAATCCAAAACTACAAAATACAAAAACATAATCTTTTTTTTCAATTAACAAGAAATCCCTGGCATCAATTGGCAAACAATTCAAAATTCAATGAAAATGGACCTGCCTCTACCCTTCTCCGCTCAAATACCAGGATTCTCTATGCTACAGTTTCAAACTCGTAATGTACACCTAACCACCATATCACGAGTTGAGCTAGAGAAAATCTTTCTTTTTCTTAGTCCCTTTTGATTTTTGCAAATTTAATAAAAATCCTAATCTTACTCTCTATCAAAATACAAACTTTAACAATGTACAACAAAATTTCCAAAGGGACAACTAAACCAGCATCCAAAACCACATACTAACTACTATAAACTCCAGTGGTCTCGACTTCGAGCCCTGTGAATCGAGTCACCTTTGTTAGGGAGCGCTTTACTCCAGTAGTGGGACTTCCCAACGTGAATCCAGATTAATCGGGCTCCAAATCGAGTACCGGACACCTAGTAGGAAACAACTACTAAAACCCATCAAATATCTATCTCCAATTATAATCATGAGGTAATAAGATCCCAAAAAGGAAAGTGCCAAAAATGGAAAGTGCTATAACTTACCAGTGGAAAAATGTGATGGAGCAAGAACAATGCCCATTTAGTGTTGTATCCACCATACCCACGATTCACTATATCAGCCTTTTAACAACAAATATATATATATCAAAAAAAAAAAAACAATCATATTAAATAATTTGATTAAAAAAAGATAAGAAAAAAGAGACCTTGCGAACATAAGTATCAGCAAGAGAAGCACCCCAACCCCCTAATCTGAAAGATTGTTCAGTAATTGAGTCCCCAAATAATACTATTTGTGGCCTCATTTTTACAAGCAACACTCTACCTTTGATCTATTTTTTGTTAAACAAATAGAGTCCAATAACAGCTTGTGTTGGATGATTGTTACCGGTCCTATGTATGTTTATTACCATAAATAATGTTTGTTTCGATTGTTAACTTAAATTTTATTGTATTGTATTGTATCTATTGTTAACTCGTCGTAAGTCTCACTTTATGTAACAATTCATTTGGTATGATCGCGTCGTTAGCTATCTTTCTTCTTCTTTCTTCTTCCCCTTAATATTATTATTTTACTATTTACCCTACTTTTTCTATAGTAATTCTAGCTTGTACCCTACATTTTACTTGACAAACGACAGAAAATAATACAATCAATCCAAATATTGAACTCACCAAAACAATATTATACAATACAATACATTATGAAACGATATATAGCAACAATCAAAACAAGTTTTTAGAGTCGGTCTAGGGATAGTTGCACTAATTTATCTTGATGCAAGTGTTGTTTTTACCACTCAAACTCATGACGTATAAATCACACGTGTCTCTTCGAACTCGTGACGTACAAGTCACATGTGTCTCTCCAAATATTTTCTAAGTTCAAATTTTTCACAAGTTATGTGAATGGGTAGCACTTGTAAGTTTCAAACAGTTTAGTGTTGGCTATTGGAAAAACTATCAAATATTAAAATTTTGGATTCGTAAAACTTGAGCTAAGGTTGTTCAGATTTTAAGGCATATTAGTTAAAACTTGAAATTTGGTTAACTTTTTGCAAAAATGTTAAACGGAGACAAAACAAAACAACGACGCACCAAAGGGACATCTAGCACAATTTAGAGCAGTAAATGAGTTATGGGACACTTGCTTTAAAAACAAGTTGTTTTTAGATGAATAGCCATAGCTTTAAAAAACAGAAGGTATTATAATCACTTTAGACTCGGTATAAAATGCTGAGGCTTATAGTTAAAAATGTTGAATTTCAAGAAAGCATCTCAGTTTTGAGCTAAAGTTGGTAATTTTATGCTGGAGCTTGAACTCAGTATAAAATGCAGAGATTTTGTAGTGACAAATGCTAAATTTTAAGAAGAAACCCTGAGTTTTGAACTGAAATGATATTTTTATACTGCATTTCATGGGAAAAGACATGATTTTGAACTAAAATTTGTCTCTTTTATCCTGAATTTCAAAGTCCAATATATAAACTTACGATATGTAGTTAAAAATATTGATTTTCAAGAGAGAATAATGAGTTTTTAATTAATCTAAAAGGTTTTTACTGTAGATTTCAAAGCCCAACATAAAAAGCTGAATTTTCGTAGCTAAATACTGATTTTCATTAAAACAATGCCGAACTTTGAAAATGATGTAGTAGAGACACTGCTCAGAGTTGTAACATACATCGTTATTCTTCAATTAAATTCTAAATGCTAGCTACCCGCTGTGTAGTGCCGTAAAAACTGGATATTTATAATTAAAAAATCCCCCTAAGTTTTGCGCAAAAATTTGGGACGATTACGTGGAGAGACAATTCACGCATGAAAATTACAAAAAAAAACCTATATTTTCCTTCTTTACCCGACCTAGTACCCCTCCATTTTTTTTCTTTCACTCTATAGCACCTCTATTTAAAGAAAAGAAAAAACTCTAGCCCTATTTTTTCTCTCTTCTCCTTCCATCCTTTCTATTTTTCTCTCTTCTCTTCCCCATTACACCTAACGTCGCCGCCCTCTCCCTCACTCCTTCCACCACTGCCATACCTTTATTCCCTCTCCTTCAAGCCACCGACGCCGTCGACGTTGTTGTCACCACCACCGCCGCCGCTGCTTCTTCTTCTTGTCATTTCTTTTTTTGCTTTTTGAATAACAATGTCGATTTTTCATTGTATATTTCGGTCAAAACTCCGGTGAGTTTGTTTGAAAAAGTTGTTTATCATGTTTCTTTCTTCTTTTTTCACATTTTGCACAAGTATTTGGTGAGATCTACTAGTTTTTTTAAATTTTTTTAGATCTAGTGTTTGTTTTGTATAAAACTGTACAAATCTTGTATATTTGTTAAGCTTTTGTGTAGAAGCTGCCCGAAACACTGTATAAAATTATTTTTGCGAGTTTATACAGTTTTAAACATTTTTATACAAATTTATACACTCATGTAAACGTGCATAAAAATATATAAATATGTATATATGTGTATATACAGTGAATATACATATTTTATGCACTTATCTAAATTTGTATAAAGCTGTATATGCGTGTATGAACAATGAATAAAGTTGTATAAATTTCATATTTGTGCCCTATTTATAGATGTTTGTATAAAATTTATGTTTTTGTGTATATTTTTGTATTTTCCTTCTTGCATACACATTTTTCTATGTATTTACATGTATAATTTATTATTTTGATAGATTTAGGTATATAAAATTATTAAAAAATAATTATTTAAACAAATCCACTAATAAAATAAGCAATCCAGCGAGATCTGGTGAAATTTCAGTTTTCCGTCCACCGCCCACCGCAGGTCGTCCTCGGTTGCCGGCGCCAGGCCAGTGGCGGGAGAGGGTGAATAAGTGGCTCCTAGGATTTTTAGTTCAAATGGGTGCTATGTATGTAATTTTAAAAATAAAGGGGTGCTATGTTGTGTAATGTAAAAATAAGGGGGTGCTATGTATGTAACTTTAAAAATAAGGGAGTGCTATGTTGTGTAATATAAAAATAAGGGGGTGCTATAAATGAAATATGGCCCCTCATTTGTAATTTTGTGTTGTGGGCTGCCTAGTTTTGAAATTCTCCCCAAAAATTTTGCGTAGGGGCCTGTTTGGCGCACACTAATTGATCCGTAGCCACAAAAAATAAACTCTTTGAGAAATAGACATCTCCGGACAAAATACTGGGACTTTGAACATGTTAGTTCAAAGACCCAGCATAAAATACTTGGATCACTTAAACATCAATCTAGTATAAAATACTGGGACTTTTTCCATTATTTTATACTGGGACTTTATATATATAAAGCACCAAGGGAACTATAAATATGAATCCCATTATAAAATAATGAGACTTTGAACATGTGTAGTTCAAAGTCCCAACATAAAAATCTATGACTAGTCCGGGTTGTTTGTCAACGCTAATGAAGTGTAAGTGTGCGCGGTGACTATTCCTCAATTAATTCTAAAATGATGGATAATTTAGCGCGTCCAAAAATGACTACGCATCAAAATTACACAAATTTTGCCATCACTCTACAAAAGTACTGCCATATTAGGTGCATCCAATTTTTTTCTTTTTAAGAAAAAAAAGAACTTTGCAAACGTAGCCACTCAACTTCAATCCTTGCCTAAAAGAGCTGATTTGAGAACTCCAACTTTAGGTGCCGGGATTTTTTTTAGACCCCACCCCTTCCTCTCTTCCTGTACAAATAGTGGTCCTCCCACTTTTTGCTCCTACGATGACTCGAATCCACAACCTCTTAAATGTAGGTGGATAGTGCTTATCATTCAGGTGTCAGGGATTGAAGTTGTGGTCTAACTCAGGAAAAACCTTTTAGCATATCTTATATTGGATTGTTGATTCTTGACATTTCCAAGACCAACAACACTTGTGTTTGAAGCGTAGAAATACCACCGCTTAATCACTCTAAGGGCTGTGTTTTACATTTTAAGTTAATGTTTTAAAGTTCAATTTTTCAGTTCAAAACATCAATATTATATCCTAAAATTAGGAGTAACATCTTCCTTTTTCTATACATATTCTTTTACTTTTGCTTTCACTTTTGGAGAAATCAAGTAAACTCTATTAACAGTTGTGACCAAGTTGTGCTGCCCATGTACGAACCACAAGTTTTTAAGGATGCTTTCATTTTCAATGACGCTCATGGCTTGCTTGGTATCTAATAATTTCATACTTAGCGTTATAATAGAGGTCTATAATTATGCTAAGATTACATATAGCCATTTCTTTAAGGCTTCGTTATTTTTAAAATTTAGCTAATGTGTCATATCACGTCCTAATTTATCAAGATTATGACTTGCTAGTTGTTACAAGTTGCTTTCTTTGCTCATTTTAGTGGCTTATTTGTTGTCTATAATATGGACAAGTTCCGGTTTTATGAGTACTACGAGTTCGAATACAATTTACTTGAGAGTTATTGTAGTCTAATTGGATATTTCAATTTAACCATCTGATATGCATAACTCATTGATCCGACTAATCTAGATTCGTGTTGCGTTCGCAAAATAGAATTTTTCTATTTCTAGGGCTCGCATGCCGTATGCGAGACCTCTAGTTAAGAATAGAGGGATCTCAATCATCCCACCATATTCATGAGTTCTCTTCATGCGTATGCTGATTTTGACAGTAGAGACCTCAACTTTTCAATCTTAAGCATGCACTTTATCTTGATCTGGTAATGAAAAAGACTAATTATAAGATCTTCCAAAGGATCTTCTAAAATCAAGGGATCCAGAAGTGGTCATAAAATCTTTATCTCCCCTAACTGTAACATAAAACTAGCTAGACAAGAATACTTTGGAAATCTTTTAACAGATCAAAGTAATAAACTAATAATACAAACTACTTGCTGCAGATATATTGGAAGGACTTGTATGCATTCCACTAGGTTGTGTACCTCCTAGCAATTGGCCAAGTAACATAAAGTGAACCTAGCATGTCTTATAATACTTTATCTGATAGACCTTTATTTCTTATCCTCCTAGAGTTAAAGCAGCTAGACTAGACATATTCAACTCATATTGGCAATTTATATAGGTTGATACATGGAAAATGTGACATGTATTTGAATGACAAGCATTATCAAAAGTTGAGTATTCCTTTTGTCTGTTCATAAAAGATTCATATGCATATTATGCACTATTTCAGATTGGATTTTAGTTCAAAATATATTCTTCTAGGCCAACTTCCTAACAAGCTGGTCGGCAAGGGCCCTTCTTATACATTAGTGCAGATGGAACATATTGCAGTAACTCAAGAACTGTTTAAAGCAAGTACTAGTTGATCACAAGTTCTTAGGTAAGGGAATTACAACAACAACATTCCCATGGGGTCTGGGAAGAGTTGAACATATGCAGATCTTATCCTTACCTTATGTCATGGACGCCCAGCCCAACTCAGTCGGTCGGCCCACCTAACAGATGATGAGATTCTCGATCGATTTGATCGAATTTCCAAAAATCTTTCTCACTATTTAGAACAGTGGAGCTTTCAATCAAGATCTTCTTGCCTCACCCGTTTGGGCTCTCTCTCGAATCGGAACTTTTATGCGTTGGTAGGCTTTCGACTCAATCTAATAGCCTACCTATCGGACGCCAATAAAAGAGAAAGTTTTCGCATGGGCTCATCATCTGATGCAGAACCGATGCGAGAGGGAGAAGCGGGGATTGCTAGCTTTCAAGAACCAGTGGAAAGGAAAGACTTCTTCCCTGCATTCCTTCTTTTCCAAAAAAAGTCAATTAATTTGGGCATAGGCATAAAAGATTTGATTGAATGAATGCCACCTTGGTAGTTTTCAAACAAATCCAATGTTGGGCACATCTAGCGCATTCACTAGTTTTTTCTTTCTGATCGGCCAACTCAAAGAGGGAAATGCAAGGGGCGTCCTTACCTTATGTGAGGTATAGAGACTGTTTCCGATAGACCCTCATCTCAAGAAAAAGCGTTTTGAAAAACGTATAAAACAAAAAAGTAAAAACTCTGACAAAAGCAGATTTACTATAGAGAAGTTTTACTCTTTTATTTCATGTTATAATAATGGTTTGTCCTCTGCCCAAAGTATTTGAATTGCATACAAGAATAACACAAATAAAAACAGTATATACTGTTGAAGACAAGTAAGACACACAAACAGAGAAACAGATGCCTAAGTGAAGGTTAATCACACATACTTAAGACTTGAACAAAATAAAAAGACCTCTCGAGAACCACCAGATACTCTAATTTTACCACAATAATTTGTTAGCACTAAGTAGAAGACGGACCACGACCATTTTGACCAAGGTTAGATGGCTGAGGGCTGGGAGTCTGCTTTATTTCAAGTCCCTTGCCATTTAATGGGCTCCTTTCTCCTCTTAGTACATTGATTCTTGGACTGTAAGCCCTTTGTGCTAGCTGTGGGCTGTGCGTAGACTTGATTTCCTCAAGTGAGGTTGGAGTTGAACTAGTTACTTTTGGGCTGCATGGACGCCGGATCTCCCCACGGCTTCTTGTGATTATCTCATCAAGAATTTCACTACTATCAATGCAGGCAGGTCTTGGCTGAGGATCTTGATCCTGCAAGTTCATAAATTCATAGGATTAAAAAGATGATATCAGGATAGGCACTATACATGCAAAAGTTTTTTATCAGAAATTTTCTAGAGGTAAATCTCATATCCTGGTTCATGCATAGTAATGATAGTAAATGCTCATTCCTGAAAACCCCCTATTTATCTCAATTGGGTAAACTGTAATGGTTAAGTGGTGGTTACATTATTTTTAAGAGTGATGAGGACAACTTAAGGAATTTAAAAAAGAAAAACTGAATATAGAAAAAGCTTGTGAGTTGTGACAACTTACTCCATAGCACATATTGTATGCTATTGCAGGGGCTTCTTCGTACTCTGCAGCGTCTAGATCTTGCAAATGTGCTCCTTTGAAAAACTTGGGAAGCAAATACTGGCGCACTGGGACTAGAAGCATGATCAACAATGGGAAAAGGACGCCAGCTATTGGTATCCATGTTATACCGAAACATAGGAGCAAATAAACTGTCTGGAACAAGGTGAACCAGGCAATTGTCTTGAAAGGTACAGTCTCGACAAATGTTGCATGATTCTCTTCCAAGACCCTGAAAAATGTGCAGATTAGGAAAGGTAAACCAGAAGCTACATCAGAGAAAAAGCTTATATTCCTTGCGTCTGAAAAAACCTTGAAGGAAAATGCACGAGGTCGTAGTGAAAAATGAGGATAGCTTCTAACTCATTTTAGTCTTTAAGAATAATTTCTTTGACAAGTATATATGCTTTGATATTAACCTAATCCAAAGACCTTGGTGAACGCATACCTACAACTTATGAAACGATATTATAATAGAAACAGAGGCAGGGGCAGAGGAATAATTAGAGAATTCGGGAATGACTCACTTGTATCTTCGACTAGGCGCAGTGAAAAGCAACAATATCCTCTCCCAGAACTGATTTCCCGGCAAACTCTCAATTGCCATGAAAGCAAAGTAACCCCAGAGAACAGAAGAAGGAATCTTTTTCAAGATAGGCATAGCAGCCACACAAGCACCAACCATTAATGCCTGGAGGAGATTGCTTACACGTTGTTCTTTGACTTCTACTGGTAAGAGCTCATCAATATCCTTATCCACATCGAAGACTGTCTCATCAACTGGTGCATCAATGTACCCGGTACTCGATGCCTGTTGAATTGTGGACTCTTTTAGCTCTTTTAACCCCTGTATGAAGGAACCCTATAAGAATAAGCATTTTGATGTACCTTAATCATATCCATTTGGAAATAACATTAACTATTTACCAGCCCAGAAGGATTTTGATAGACAAGGGGAGTCTGCATCCCATTGTAAGCCTCCTGCATGCTCCTATACAATTGGCCAAGATTTGCATTTTTATTAATGCTTTCTCTTGCTGTTGATACAAGCTTATTCCGTAAGAGCTGTTTCAAATATAAATAAGAGAATTAGAATAATCTATCGCGTAAGAAATTAGAATGATCTCATCTTTAATTATTTTCAAAACGAAAAATGGTTCCAGTATCTGTTACAATGTTCTGAAACCTCCCGAAAAGCAAGAAAGCAGGCTACAACAAACACTTATGCACTGAAGTTTTTTCCCTTCTCGGCGTATCCTGTGGTTCTCATTAGATGATCCCTATTTCCCTATAATTCAATCTAAACTATCAGAACAACTTAATATTGTCTTGGAAGCTGCTGTGCCCACTTGAATTATTCAACTAAGAAAGCAGCAGTGCACACATAAATTTCTGGTCGGCTATGATTTCCCAATCCACAAGATAGTCAGCGTTAGAAGTTGTGAACTGAGTATAGTTGTATAGTACGAGATAATTTCAGTACCTGATGTTTCAGAGTGGCCAAGCTTTTCGTATGCATAGGAGATTGTGGAATGACTCCATTTGAAGGAGGAATGCCAAGAAGACCACATATTATGACCTATTGAATTTACAAGTACCAAAGTAAGGGAATAGCTGTATAAACTAATTAGCAATAACTAATCAACTCTTACAACTGGAAATTGATGTTAAAAACAAGATAGCCAGAGCCAACAGCGTACCAAGAAGCCCAAAAGGAGGAGGTCATAATGATATGAGGAAGGTTTCTTTAGATTGAACTCTTTCTGTTGAGAAAGTTGAGATGCAACACTATGATCAAAATAGTAAAGGACAGCAATCATTGTGGCTGGGATAAATGCTCCGACAATATATAGAGGAGGAACATGCATCATGTCCTGTAAAAAGGATCACCAGAGTTTCAAGCTATGCAAGACCAAACAGATACCGAATTTCTCCAATAGTAAAACCATGATGTTGATTGATCAAATACTATGAAAAAATAAAAAGCACCTTGATAACTGTCCAATTTGAGTAAGCACCAGGTGACCACGGATTGGGGCTAAAAAGCCGCCGTGGTATCCCTCGTGGAACATCATTAGTTGGTATATATGATACAGCCGTCCAAACAACCACCATTAGTGGGACACCATAGTCAGCAATAAATCCCCGAAACCAACCTTTGAACAACATTGGAGTGTCAGTAAATTCACAAATTACCTTTTTTATTTTTGACAGGAACTGATTATTCTAAATTGATGACTACAACTAAGTTGCTGACTACACACTATCAGAGTTTATCAATAAATTCAATATCAGAAAAGATTATCTATCTTATCAGTAATATTCATATAATTGACTAAGATCATATACCTGTTCCATAGCGCCAGGATCTAGCTTTACGACTCCTCAATGCAGTAATAAGAAGGCCAAAGGATAAGACTAGTGCAAACATCCCATTTCCAAAGCGCCAAGAAGGTGAAAACGCAGCCTGACGAGGATTTTCTCTTTCGGGTACGCCAAACTCCTCCACCAAACCCTGCATTTTGTGAGCTCTGATCTTTAGAAAAGCATTATGCTTATTCTAAAAAATTTGTATGCATGCTAAGGCAATAGTAAAAATTGGTGAGCAACCCAGTCTTTCATTTCAAACAAGCCAACTGTGACAGCCTAAAAGAAGGGGTCACAATAAGCTTTGTTGAGGGGGGATAAGGAATTGGTCTTCCAGATGCCACACAATACAGAAATTAGTTGGTAAAAATGAGATAAATATGATAATATATATGGTTATTTAGCTAAGAGCTTCACAAAAATAAGCATCATTAGTTCAATGAAGTTAGTTGCTAACTGCTTTCTAGTACAAACAGTAGCAGAAGTAGATTCTGTTTCTTATGTTCCTCATGATTATGTTAGTTTGATGCATTGTGTACTTATTTTACAACTTGGTTTCTCTGATCAGAAGATTGAAAGAAGAATACAATCATTCAACACATTTAAGCTTGCTTACCTTAATAGCCTCCTGCATAAAGAGCATTGCAATGAGCATACCAAATAATTCACCAGCCAGACGTGTAAATCTGTTTATTATAGAGCACGCGCCCAAAATTGCCAGCAAGAAGAGCAGAGCGGCAGTCCAAACACAAACCCTGAACATAACTGTGTTAGAATGAGTGATGATGCTGCTAGATAGAGAACTCGAGAATGCTCAGAAGTTACCATCCTGTCCAGGCTAGAAAGAGACTCGGACCCAAGTCCTTCCGATCTTTAGCAAAGTTGAACATGAAAGTGTACATCAAAACAGTTGGCTCAGCTACTCCTAGTATAAGGAGTGGCTGTCCACCAAGAATGGAATGGATCACACCACAAAGTGCTGTTGAAGCAAGAGTCTGCACAGCAGTTAAACTGCCCTCTGAGATAACATTTGACAGAACAACGTATCAGTAAATACACCATCAATAAGAGCTAGGTAACTGATATAGGAAAAAAAGTCAAAATCTTACCCGTGCTTCTTTCTAGTTGCTCCCCAAAAGAAATAACCGGAATAGCTGATGCAAAGAAAATGTAGGTCGTTGGAGCCAGGATCCTGCAATAGAACATGAAAGACAATTTATATACATCCATAAGAAAGTAAAAGAGACAAAACAATTTACTACTTATGCACTACACTGTCGCTCCGGACATACAGAATCATGGATGAGAAAGATAAGAATAGTCAAATTTCACTGAATAAGAATGTTCTTCCAAGTGCAAAATCATCGATAATTAAGTTGCACTTAAGCTAACCTGATACCAGCGCGGAGACCACCAGTCCAATCTTGCTTGTAGCATAACAATCTTCCTTTAAGATCGTTCTTGATTCCACGAAGGGGAACAAATGTTTCTTCCATGATCACTCAATTTGTCCAAAACGACGCGTGGATTTTTTTTTTTTTTTTTCCGACAGACAAGAAAACTTGAAGGACAACAAAATAGAACAGAATTGAAGGGACTCGAGAGGCCAATAACAAATTCAACTAGACTTGCATAGACAAAGAACCAAAACTTTGGGCAGAAAGACAACACCTACTTGATCATGACTAGAGTAATTCGGATAAAAATGAAACTTGGCTGTATACTGACCTTCATTAAGGTCCATAAACTAAGCTGTAATATATCTAACTCTACATATTAACAGATTTACAAAGAATAAGTCTTTATGATTACAAGTTAGCAAGAACAAAAGAATCAGTTAGCAATAAACAATATAACACTAAACTTCCAAAATTTTCTTCCTATTTGAATTCCATTGGGCCAAAACTCGTATAATTTAACGGAGTAAAGCCATAACTTGTACTAAAATCAAGATTTAACGAACCAAACAACAATACTCCATCTACAAAGATCTCGATTAACGGTTGACTCCAAAATGGTATAGATCCATTATACACTAAAATAACACCTTACATATATTCAATAAACACACTTTCTTGTCAATAACTAAGTTGACACTAAACAAAGATCTAATTTTTCAGTTACATGTCAGTACTTTATTAACTGACAAAGCTGAATATACCTTAAAAAAGAGCAGGAGACAAAGTACCAAGAATCAAGAATTTAGCGAGAGCCCATTTTAAAACAAGTGATTCTTAATGTTCTAACACAATTTTAACATCCAAGAAAGTACTAATAAAAGCCAAGAATCAAGAATTTAACGAGACCCCATTATCAAGAATCATGCAATGATTATGATAATTGAGATAAAATGAACATTAAAGATTGTAACTTTACACTCTTACATTACTTAGAATTAGACACTGAATGAATAGGGAGTTTAATAAGGCAAGAGACTTAGTTTTTTGAACAGTTTGTTTACATAATAGAACAGGGAGCTATGCAAAATGTACCAAGAAAACTGAATGTGGTAATGGAAGAGGAATGGAGCACAATGAGAGAGGGGGGTGGGTGGGTTATGGAAGTTCTCAAGGAAGTAAGCTCTTTGGTATGAAGAAAGTGAGAGATGAGTCAGTATAAATAACTATCTCAGTTCCCTAAAAACAACAAACAAATAAATGATAAACAAACAACTAGTTGTAATTTGGTGAGTGAAGCCATTGGCGTGCTCTTAATAATACTGGTACAATATAAGCTACTCCATATTATTGACTCGATTAATTCAAATTTTGATTATGCGAAGGTTAAATTGGAAGCACCTTTATTTCGAACTCGAAATCTCTTACTAAGAACAACGTCCACATAATGTAATATATTAAGGGGTGCTTTGTTAGGATATATAAAGAATTAATCCAAGCCTAAATTATTGTATTTTTATAAGATAATACGATACTAAGACTATTGTTAAAATTGAAGTAACATAAAGTTGTCTTCAGGTGATTTAAAGACCGTGAGTTTAAGCTGAGAAATTAATCATTAATATTTGCATCAGAATACTTATGGGATCGCGGAATGATTCTTGCATGGGTTGCCTTTTTTAGAGTACTGGTAAAAGAGTGTCAAAATACAATTTTTTCCAAAATGGAAAGGAAATAATTCTATAGAGTGGAGATTCTGGTGAGGAGAGATCCTTATGGGGAGACAAAAACAGTGATTCAACTGAAAAGCTTCTTTCATGACTAGGAAAAGGATGCTAGAAAAAAGGCCACAAAAAAGTGAGCAATTTTGCTGTGGGGAAAAGGCAACCGCAAATTGACCTTTAAAATATTACTCGTACTGACCATTTTTTTCATTCTCGGGACTCGAATCGAGATCTCTAATTAAGAGTGGATGTTTCAGATCGCTAAGTTTGAAAAGTCCAAAGAGCGCAAACTAGCCACGGAGCTTGGATACGTTTTCCCGATCGAAAATCCATGGATCATATTCATCCACCACAATCCTTGATTGTTCGTACTGACCAACTTATTTGTTAGTTCCTCTTACTTTAATTAATCTCATTTAAGTGTAGGGCAAAAAAAGAAAAAAAATGTCTTAATAAAGAAAATATTGGTTTTAGCATACAATTGATCTTAGTCAAGGGATGTTGTTGACGAAATAATGATAAAATTAAGTAATTAGCATGATAACCCTATTACTGACAAAATTAGCAATAAACAAAGCTGGAAGTGAGATTGCATGTTAATAATATATTACCCCTACTGTTTAGATTCTACCTCAATTCATACTAAATGGTAAAGTCAAATTAAAGACATACTCTAAATTTTGATAGATTTTTTTATGCACTCAAATAACTCAGCATAAGAATCATCCCCATGGGCTATGGCATAAACTTTTATCAATTTATCTTGTGTTTTCTCTGTGTTCGAAAAAGATAAACAGAAGCAAAATCATAACGAAACGTTAGTTAAACAAAAATGATTTGGAGCCCACAAGTTGCTTGTGTCTTCTTAAGAAATTCAATTCCCTCACTGTTGCCTAAGGTTAACGTTAATTCCTAGCTCCCACGATAAAACATAATTGTTCAACTCAGCAGTAGCGGCAATTCAAACCAAAGAATTATCATCAAACTCAAAGAAATTGAGCAAATCACACGACTGTAACTTTTATTTTTTATAAAACAATGCAGAAAAGAGGGGAGAGATTTTAGAATATTTTTTGATATAAATATGTCGGAATTGTCATGTATTTATAGCAAAAAATGAGAAGTGAAGAGTTGTGAAATCTTTTCCATGAAAACTTTGAGCAATACTGAGGGGATTAGAGACATAAGTAACTTGTGCACTCGGATATTTTCGTTCGTTTAAGTAACAGTTTATTTTGCCTTTGGTTCTATTTATTTTTTTCAAACAAAAATAACATATCCTTACGTTGAAAATGAAAATGATCAGGAGAATAATTGAACTCTACAATTTTAGTTTGCCCTTTACTGAAGACAAATGATAGTGCTTTTCTAGCCAGCTAATTGACGTACACTTTAGTTAGCTAAAAATGCAAGTTACGTTTTTTAGAACTCATCAATTTGCCCACATTCTTACATTATTATTATTTTCAGCGAAAAGAAAAAACTAAAAATCACCGACGGGACATTTATTAGTATTGGAAAACATCAGGATGGTTGTCAACTACTTCAGGTACTTCTTTTCCTTTTAAATTCATGTCCCTAAAGTACTAAGTTAAATATAATTAAATTATATAGATAGAGAGAGAAATAGAAATTTTATATTGTTCGCGTATACAACTTACTGGTAACTTGTCTCATTTTTCGAGCTACTATTATCATTTATTAAAAATAATTATTGAAGTTACTGTGAAGGAATTAGTTACATGCACAGCTGTACATTCATGTAAAGTAGTTGGTTAGTAAGCAAACTATTACATGTTAGCCGGTTGGTTAGTGTAATTAACCATTTAAGTTAGTTTGAGTAATCAGTTAGTTTAATTAGGTTGGTTAGTTAATGATGTATTAATACTACTCTCCAGCTAGCTTTGAGCTAAGATGAATTCATTTTTTTCATTGAGCTTTCTCTCTTTAACTTTCTCTCTCTAGAACTGCCTCTACTCTTAGTTAGATTCACAAACTTGACATGGTATCAGAGCTGTAATCGCACAAATTTAGGGCATTTTCTTCACGAGAACAGGAAGAAGATCGAGAGATTTGGAGCAGAGGCAAGTTTTACTTCATCCTAAAGCTTTTCTGAGCAATTTTCTGAGTTTTTTCTTCAAATTCAATGGCGAATCTTACACCCAGACATGGCGAATCCTCTACATCTCATTCATTGGAGCTTGATCATAACGATCTGTTGTACTTGCATCCATATGATACTTCAGGAGCTGTGGACATCAGGATTCGATTGATCAGAATGGAGAATTATATCCTTTGGAGTCGTGCCAGATATCTCTTCTAACTAAGAACAAATTAGGCTTATTGATGGTAAAGTTGTTAACAATGCTTATCCTGATGAATTTCACCAATGGGATCGGTTTAATGCCATTGTATTATCGTGGCTTATGAACAATGCGAATAGTAATTTGAAGAGTGAAATTCTGTTTCAATCTAATGCACATTTAGTGTGTGAAGGACCTTAAAGAGAGATTTAATAAAGTGAATTTGTCTAGAATTTACAATTTGCATAAGGAGATAGCAACCCTAGTTCAAGGCGTATCATCTGTATCAATGTACTACTCTAAGTTGAAAGACCTTTTGGATGAATATGATTCTATTGTGCCATCTCTAACCTGTGACTGTGAAAAATCCAACGAGTTTGTAGAACATTTAGAGAAACATCGGTTACTACAGTTTTTAATGGGTTTGAGTGACGAATATAGCCAAGCTCAAAGCCAGATATTGATGATGTGCCCAACTCCCACAGTTAATCGGGCTTATTCTACGATTATCCAATATGAGAATCAAAAATCCTAACTGAGGTTATTTTGGAGAAATTGAGAATCTAGACCCTACTGTAATGTTTGACTCTACACTAAGTGGAGAGCCAAAGTAAGTTGAGACAATGGAACACTGCTTAGATATACCAGAAGGAGCTACCAGTAACTTGAATAATTCTGCAAAGAATGACAGACAATCTGCTAGAATGCAAGAGGAAAATGTTTCTGCAAACCTTAGACACCACGAAGAATATCAAAACCTCATATATGGATAAAAGACTATGTTGCTTCGGGCAAAGGGAAACGAGCAGTCAACACTTGTTTGTACCCTATATCAGAAGTAGTGAATTACAGCAGTTTGTCAGCATCATATCAAAGTTATGTATCCTAGTTTTCTGTATAAGTTGAACCAAAGAAATATAATGAAGCAGTAAAGGATGATAGATGGATTGAAGCTATGCAGGCCGAGATAAAAGCATTAGAAGAGAATAACACATGTGTAGTGGTGTCATTACCAAAAGGGAAGAAAGAAATAGGCTGCAAATGGGTTTACAAGATCAAGTATAAGGCAAATGGAGAGATAGAAAGGTTCAAAGCAAGATTAATTGCAAAAAGGTATAATCAGAAGAGGAATTAGGCTCTCTCATTGCTTCTTTCATTCCATCTCAGTCCTCTTCATCAAGTTCTACAAGACTTGAAGACATGTGCATAAGGAAGCGATTGAGGAAAGACTATTTTACTGCTATTGACTGACTGGACTTACAAAAAGGGAGTTTATTATTTAGGTGAGCTCTTTGCTCTTTGTCGTAAAATTGAGATTATTTCGTTTCCTTCCTTATAAGAGAAGGGCACCATTACTTGACTTCGAAAGGTGAACATCTGGGCAAGGGAAAATATATTTATATTTAATTGAAGAAAATTAGATAGTTGTATATAGAATTAACCAGATCGTCTGAAGCACGAACAAAATCCTGCCACTAAGAATTAGATAGTTGTATATAGAATTAGCCAGATCGTCTGAAGCACGAACAAAATCCTGCCACTAAGAAACTTTTGACTGTGGAAAGCTCCAAATAGGCACACATACCTTAATTAGGTTTTGGATCCTTCCAAACCAATCTTTCATCAATTTTTGAGGGACTTGATTACTAGGAAAATTTTGAACATGTGGTCAAAATAGTAACAGTGAGATCATTGATTGCTATTGCTTCAATGAAGAACTGGCATATTCACCAAATAGATGTGTATAATGCATTCTTGCAAGGAATTATGAATGAGGAAGTCCACATATAGATGCCACAAGGTTTTGCTCAAGCTGGTAATAAAACCAAGGTATGCAGACTAGTCAAGTCCTACGGACTCAAACAAGCATCAAGACAGTAGAATTTTAAGTTGACAACTTTGATTGCATTTGGATTCATTTGACATTTCATTTGTTGTTCAGAGCTTGATTAAATTCATGCATCATCCAAAAGTATCTCATATGGAGGTTGCTATCAGAGTTGTGAAGTACTTGAAGCAGGCAGCGTGCCTGGGAATCTTGATAGGATCATATGTGTCTCAAATTCTGAGTGCGCATTGTTTTGCAGATTGGGCCCTCCTGCATCAATACTAGGAGGTCAATCACTGGCTATATAATTCAAGTTGGTGGATCTCCTATCTCTTGGAATCAAAGAAACAGACTATAGTTTCCAGAAGCTCAGCTGAAGCTGAATATAGAAGCTTTGCATCAACAGTTGCAGAAGTTGTGTGGTTGGCTGGACTATGCAGGCAATTAGGGGTTGATCTGCAGTTGCCAATTCCAATGCATTGTGATAGCAAGTCAGCTATTCAAATAGCAGCTATTCCTATCTTTCATGAAAGAACCAAACACATAGACATTGATTGTCGCTTCATCATAGAAAAGGTTACACAAGGACTAGTGAGCACCATTTATATAACATCTCAATAACAACCAGCAGATATCTTCACCAAAGCACTCACTCAATATCAATACTCTTATCTGCTTTGCAAGCTAGGAATGAAGAACATCTTACAAGTCCTAGCTTGAGGTAGTGTGAAGGAATTAACTACGTGTACAGTAGTTGGTAAGTCAGTAAATTAGTGGCTATACATGTTCGATTAGTGTAGTTAACCATTTAAGTTAGTTTGAGTAGTCAGTTAGTTTAGTTAGGTTAGTAGTCAGTTAGTTTAGTTAGGTTAGTTAGTTAATACTACTCTATAACTGCCTCTACTCTTAATTAGATTCACAAACTTAACAGTTCATAAAAATTATTTTACTGTCAGTATATACATATATATATATATATATATATATATATATATATATATATATATATATATATATATATATATATATATATATATATAAAAGCTCAATTTACAACTCAAACCTTCTCATACCCACAAGGAGGCTGTGCCTACAGCAAAGCCCGCACTAGCCAATAGAAGATATAGTTTTGGTCAACTAATCTAAAATACAATTCTTATGATCAACCAAATTATCATTTCTTCCCAAGTAAGTTTTCCCTCATATAAGTACACAAAATAATCATAATTAGATCTTAAACCATGTTCAGAGAGACTAAACCTAGGATTGCATGGAGTTTTTCGAAAAACTTTTCGTATGAATACAAAAGAAAAAGTCTCTTCTATGCATTTTAAGTGAAAAGTGGCATTACCTAATTAGAGATTCCCCTTTTTGCTACATTTACAAGGCACCTAACTCCTTTTGTTAATGCCTGCATGTACTGAAGCTTAATTTATTCCATTTAATTTGTTCTTTTCATTTTTTTAGTGGGAGATCAAGATAAAGAATTGATACTAATTTAGGTTGCAAGAGATCTGCCTACCTTGATATCTTCCTAAAGCCACTAGCATACCACTTCCATTAGCTGCAGTTCAATTATCTATTTCTTTACCTTTTGCCTTTTGGTGTTGACTAGTATTTAATTTGTTACTACCGATTGTTTATAGTTTCTTTACACCCCTTGAGAAAAGCAAAGGCGGACCTATGTGGTCCGGGCAGTGCCCGAGCACCCGGTGACGTCGACGAAAATTTTATATATATAGGTATAAATACCTCAAAAATTAGATATATGTGTTATTTGACACCCTGAATAATTAGCATATGTATATTAAATTCAGTGGTGCCTCCATCATACTAAAATCCTGTGTATGCCTCTAAAGAAAAGATAGCTTTGAAGAGTATATGTTTAAACTGTGTTCCTTCATCTTTCTTAAATTTCTCACTACCTAAAACGTCAATCATTTTGGAATAGATACGCCGAAATGATCAATATTTGGGATCGAATGAACTATGAAGTAGCAATTTAGATAACAATTATTTAATTTGCTGAAAAATATATATTGTTACTTAGTGTGACAATATGGTTGTTAGTATTAATTGTTGGACCATGATGCATTCCCAGATATTGCTCAGAGTAACTCAAGTCATTCACGAATATTGTTTAAAAATGGAAAAAGAGAATGTTGCCCTCTAGTTAGCAGTGGGCGTTTTCTTTTCATTCTCTAGCTGGAATATACGCGCTAGCTATTGACTAAGCTAGTTACTGAGTTATGAAAATTAATTGATTGGGGAACTTTAAGTCATAATATTATTATGGAATACTTTTAAAATTTGTGATTGAGTGCTTCCTAGCAGTATTTCATTTCATTTATTATTTGATAGTGTCATTTTGCTTCTCTCAAATATGTATCTCACTGATGTTATTTAACTGAGGGTCTATCGAAAACAACCTCTCTACCTTGGTGGAGGTAAGGTCTGTGTGCATCTCACCCTCCCTAGACCCCACCTTGAGATCACCCTACCCAGATCCCACCTTGGTGGGATACCATTGGGTATGGGGAGTAATACCATTGGGTATCGATTAAACAAGGGAGTAATAGATGTTTATAAGTGTTGCTCTTAATATTTGCATCGTTATTAATATACACTACATTGACTTTGTTTTTGGTTTCTTTTTACATCAGTTCAAGCAGTGGAAATAATCACCGATGCTTGTATTAAGTTAGGCTACGTACAACATACCTTTTGGGGTGCCACTATTTTCGAAACTTGCGTGAACACGAGATGCTTTGTACACTGACATGCCCTTTTATTGGTCAAATAAATTACCAAACAGTCGGTTCTTCTTAGGTCCTACAAATTTATTTTAAATTAAGGTCTACCCTATCTTGATGATGGAAATATAATAGGATAACCCTAGGGTCTTATCTCTCTTACGATAACTAATAAGTACTCCATAAATATTAAACCAGCGGCTGAGTTAGAGTAAAGGTTACAAAGTTGGTCAAAATTCAGTAATTTAGTCCACATCCTACATTTTCTTAATAATTTATCTAATATATACAAATTCTTAATTTATACTTAAAAGGAATTACAAACCCGCAAGCTTAAAATTTTAGCTGCTTTTTGGTTAATTAAACGTGTCGATTTGTTAACAAAATCAATCCCTCATCTTTAGCTTTCGGTGAACAAGTCTTTGTCAATTGTCATACATTTTCAATCGTCCTTAATCTTGTTCCTTAAAAGGTCCATTGTTCATTGGCTTATAATATCATTCATAACCTAGGCAAAGTGTCTGCTTCAGTATTCGTCACAGAGAAATTTAACGATTAGCCTTTCGAGAAAGCTTAATGCACTACTAGCTACCACTAGTTTCTTTTGTTTTTTTCCTCATCTTTAGATGTATACACTTGAAATTCTTGTTGAAAAAGTTACCTTAATTACTATGAGCTATATATTGGAATTTCATTTGTTTTTTCTTTTAATTTGTTTGAACGATGAATATAAGCTTACTATTTGTCCATGGTCGTTGTTTTATTTTCCTTTAACAGAATACATCTATTTCTACCACCAAATATTGTTACGAGAATTCTTCGTGTGTTTTAACCAGAGTCTCACGCACTATTTGAGTCACCTTTGGAAAGAAGCGCTTATTAATTAGTCTGGCTACCTGGCAACCAAGCAGATTAAATTCAAACTGAAAGTTTTGGATAAAAATATTCTAACGTGTAAATATTTCTCAGCACGAGGCAATAGTACTTTAATTTTGATATATCAGCATATAGGTAACATTGTATTCGGTTATTTCTTCACAACTTATCAATGAATATAATCTGTTCACCGTGCACATATTTATGTAGATCTTGTTACATAGAGCTAGTATATTTTAAGTGACCAAAATGATTAATATTGAGCAACCTTTTCAACTTTGATATTGTCACGACCCTTTTTTAACTTAAATAAGGAAAACTAATTAGTTTAAAAGGTTGTGACGGTGTTAAAAGGTACACAAATATTTAAGAGATTTTCGGAGTCGCCACTTGACAAGTTAAAGGTGTGCCAAGTCACCAAAGTGGTGTACCTTGAACACCTATGACTCGTAAATGGTCTGCGTCAGAGTTCCGGGTAAGGATCTCGGTTGACTTGAGGGAAGGTGTTAGGCACCCTCAAGTCCTGTGCCAAGCACAGTTGCTTTTGTTGACGCATTTCGACTCTTTTGAAACTATTTATTATATTTGCCTTGATTTTGCGCTTCAATTTATTATTAGTTGTTTTACCGTTTGACAATTGAAAACTCCAATCGAATATAATCGCGCGAGAACTTCACTCGTTCGAAATCTTTCGACTTAAATCAATTAAATCGTGCAGGTACTTCACCCGTTCGAAATCTCTTGACTTAAATGAGTTTCAAGTGAACAGTCTACTTATTATTTGTTTAAACTTGTCTCGACCTATTAATATTGCCTAATCTTGACATTAAACTTGTTTCGGCCTAAAACTTACCTAATCGTGGTCACTGTCATTCTTTATAATTGCTATTAGCTCATTTTTTAGCCATATAATTTTACTATGCCATGTTTGCCTAATCTTAACTCAGGCTTGTCAATTGTTAACCCAATTAGCCATTTGTTCGTTTGATTTTCGTATACCGTCTGCACAATTTTTTAATGGTATGTAAAAAAGGCCATAAGATAGCTCTTGTTTTCAAATCTGTCCCATTTTAGATCTAGTTTTAACTAAGCTAGATACTTGCATTTTGATTTAATTTAAATCCCTAAGATATGCCTAAAGTTTAAAAGTTGTCCAGATTTAACCACTTTCATACATTTGCACAGCTGCTCTTAAATTTGCAAAGATGGCTAATCTAGGTAAACATGTTATGAAAAAAAGAAAGAAAAAGATATCCACTCTTTAAGATATACTACCCATTCTTCAATGCAATAACGTGGCCCAAAGCTTACACCCTTTAGTTCATTTTTTGTCATTAACAGTAACATGAATATAAACATAACAGTAACATTTATTCCAATGAAGAGAATGCGAAGTAAAGCAAGTATTTTAGGCTGACTTTTCCTCAATTTTACACCCTTGAACAGACCACGTTTTCATGTTCTAAGACTTAAACATAACCAGATACATATAAAATAAAAGGCATAAGCTTAAAAAGAAATACCTAGTGAGTAAAATCCCAAAGCTCAGCCATAACAAAAGGTTCACAAGGCTCAAACGCAGCAGCATCTAACAACAACCAAAACGACGATTACCAGACAGCAACAACCAGTCACGACACTACTCCAGTACCAGAAACTCTTTCCAGCTTAAACCAAGAATTAGCTTTCATGTTTCAGAGACTATTATCTCACTTTTCTGTTTGTTTTTCTCTACTAAAACTCTAGTTTCTTGCTCTCTCAGATCTGGTTATGCAAAAAAAGAATGAAGAGCTGTTTGTTTTTCAGATAGTGTGTGTCTGTGTGGTCTCTCTGTTCCTGTGAAGTCTGTAAAGAGAGTGTTTCCTGTTGAGGAGTGATCTGTGTATAGAGATCTGTTCTTGTCTTCCAAAGAGTGAAGAAGAAAGAGAAATGTTTTCAGATCTGTTCTTTTCCAGACCTTACTGTTGGTGTCTTCTATGTTCTCTGTGAAGTGTGTGTGTGTGTTAGAAGAGTGAAAAGGGCACCCCTATATAAGCTGAAAAAGAGTTGGAAAGCTACTGGTCATTGATGCCAAACCCAATGCACTCAATGTCAATTTCCCTTTTTATGCTTGCTTTCCCACCCACCAAAAAAGATGACTGACAACATACCATTTTTGTGCTTCATTTGCTTTTCAGAAAAGTACACAAGCCATGTGTGATCCCTTACCTTTCGGCTGACCACTGTACCTTCTTATGACTCACTTTTGACTCCTACTTCATTTTTTTGAAATTTTCAGATTTACACTTTAAATAGTTTTGGACTTGCAAAGTCCAAACCAAGACTATTTATTTCTAAGGCAAAACAACACTATGGATCACAGTCCACAAAATGATCAATAGAACCCTTGGACTTTTACATCCGAACCAGCCAGCCTAGACTAAAACGACAAAATGCAAAACAGAAATCCAAACAAACTAGATACAACCAATTGAAACTAATCTCACACTAGGCTAATACTAGTTGACATAGATTCCATGGTAATAGAAACAAAACCAGCGGCTCCAGGACTTTTGACATGATTTAACACTAGCAAAACTTAGAAAATAAGTGAGTTACACAAAACCAAACTTATCAATTCCATGCTCAAACTCAAGCGGGCAGCAAACCATGATCAACTGGCTTTCATGCTAACAAAACCAATTTATATTCAACAGCTCATGAATTTAAGCTAAATCTGCAAATCTATTTGAACAAACATATTGTATGATTCGATTTAAGTGCTATCACTACAACTGAACCATTTGAAACTACCTAACACCCTGAACAAATGAAACAACTAACAACTTCTACACGCTGATTTCTACTAGATAAATGCTAAATCTAATCATGTGAGTTATAGAGCAAAGACATGAGGGAAAGTACAGGTTTCGATCTAACCATAAACCATAGTCACTGTGTCGACACCAATCAGCGCCACTACTGATTCACTGTTGCATCACCAGCTTCCCCACTGTCTCGCCATCGAACATCATCACATAGCCTCGCCGTTTCAACACCATAACGCTGCCTCATCGAGTCAACATCACCTCGACACCATTAGTCGCCTAAGCTTTTAGCACCAAAAGCTACTCCACCTGTTCGATCGACAACATCATAGCAGCCTCATGTGCCACTGAATCAGCCCTTTCGGCATCATATCATCGCCATATTGTCTTCACAGCCACTCGACACAACATAGAACAATCCCCCTAAGCCAAATGCTATCCCTACATCACTATGAAATTGTCCTAGCTTAGCCTCCCTGTGTTGCTAGCCACATCGTCACAAATCAGTCCCAGAACCACCGCGGAAACACCCAATCAAACAGCCCTAGTTCAATAGAAACCCGTCAAACCACCCGACCCATCGCAGACCACCACGACGCCACTGTTAAACGCCAAGTAACACGGCTTCAAACCACAGTCTCCCCCACTCGTTCAAAATAGAACCCCACAGCCCCTCAAACAACACCAAACACCAAACATCCGCACCTCAAAAGAAAAACAGAAACGAAGAAGAAAATAAGAAGAAGAAGAAGAAGAAGAAGCAAAAAACAAAACAGAAAAACGGGAAAAGGGGACAAAGAGACGGGTTATTATTATTATTTTTTTTTTTGGGAGAAAACGGGAAGGAGATGTACTAGAGAAGCATAATGGACGAGATGAAAAGAAAACTTACCGAAAAAATTGAAAAATGGCCGGAGTTTATCTTTGACCGAATCTTTGACTCCCTATCTACACTAAACGGCTATGAATTTGAGAAAACCAATAGCGTAAATGGAAAGAGGGGGCCGAGATCTTTCAAATGGTATACATATTGTATTTTTCCGGCCACCGGAGGTGGTGGCCGGCGGCGGAGCAGCGGTGGCTCCGCCGTGGGAGGGAAATTCCGGCGGGGTTGGGAAAAATTGGCAAGAGTTTCCCCTTTTTCTGATTTTTGTGTATATTGAGCAAAATGTGGATTTTTGCTTATATATTACTAGCGTGGGCCGGGTCAGGGGGAGTGGGCTTGGGTTAAGGAGTGGGCTAATATTTTTACACAAATGACCATTCAAAGGCACTACATTAGTTAAAACGATACTAAATTAACCAAAATAAAATCACATATTTTATACTAACATCAAAATTAAACATAGGACCACAATTACGCACATAACAAGTAATTTTCACATTTTCTTCCCGATTAATGACAATTTCCATTAAAATAAAGACTAATTTTTTAGGAAAATTCCGGGAAAATTCTAAGAATTTAACACAGCTATTTTGAGCAATTTTTGCTGAATTCGTGCCAAAATTAGGTGATTACAGCTGCCCCTCTTTGTTCGGGAACACGAAGAGTTTTCGGACAAAGACGTAATCGACAAACTAATTTTGGCTTTTTGGTTCTAGCCAAGAGCATGCAAAATGGTGACCGTACCTTGAATTTTGGTTCTAGCCAAGAACAAGGCTACCTACATATCCCCGGACTAAGGAATCAGGTCAGTGTAGTTCCTTACGTGCGGTAGCTGGGACTACCGCATTTAGACAGACACTGGACTCTTCTAGACTAACACTAAGCACTCTTTAGACATACACAGACTAACTCTAGACACTTTCAGAACTAACTGGGACTGACTCGACGCTCCTAGACTTACCCGGACTGACACAAGACACTTTGACACACTAGAGTTGTTGCTGCTGGTCACTGTCGCTGGTTGCTGGCTAGCTGGCTGGTGGCCATTGCTTTACAGAGGAAAAATGAAAATACAACATTTGAAATGTAAAATTACAATTCCTAAGGTAAATTCTTCATGCTTCCTCAACTGATAAACATGTCTGAAGCTCCCACTACCAAGTGGGTCTTGAAAACTTGAAATTGCCGCTCGGGCGGGCTTTGCCTCTAAAGTTGAAACTGCTGCTCAGGTGAGCTTTAACTCGAAAGTTGAAATTGCCGCTCGGGCGGGCTTTGACTTGAATATTGGAATTGCCGCTTTGACGGGCTTTGACTTGAAAGTTGGAATTGCCGCTTTGACGGGCTTTGACTTGAATGAAATTGCCGCTTTGACGGGCTTTGACTTTAATGTTGAAATTGCCGCTTTGACGGGCTTTGACTTGAATGCTGAAATTGCCGCTTTGACGGGCTTTGACTTGAAAGATAAAACTGGAACCACCACTCTGGTGGGTCTTGTTTTTGCTGAATTGAAAACCATCACTCTGACGGGTCTTGCTGCTTTATAGAAACGGATTCCCTCGTTCTTCAGGTGGGTGCCTCTGCTTTCTCTAAACTACTCCCTCATTCTCCAGGCGGGTGCCTTGACTTCTCCGAATTACTCCCTCATTCTCCAGGTGGGTGCCTCGACTTTCTCTAAACTACTCCTTCACCAGATTACTCCCTCATTCTCCAGGTGGGTGCCTCGACTTTCTCTAAACTACTCCCTCATTCTCCAGGTGGGTGCCTCGACTTCCCTAAACTACTCCCTCATTCTCCAGGTGGGTGCCTCGACTTTCTCTAAACTACTCCCTCATTCTCCAGGTGGGTGCCTAAGCTTTCTCTAAACTACTCCCTCATTCTCCAGGTGGGTGCCTCAGCTTCCCTAAACTACTCCCTCATTCTCCAGGTGGGTGCCTCGACTTTCCAAATTACTCCCTCATTCTCCAGGTGGGTGCCTCGACTTCCTCTAAACTACTCCCTCATTCTCCAGGTGGGTGCCTCGACTTCCTTTAAACTACTCCCTCATTCTCCAGGTGGGTGCCTCTCAAAACTACTCCCTCATTCTCCAGGCGGGCGCCTCGGCTTTCTCTAACTACTCCCTCATTCTCCACAAGCTGATGAACTGGTCTGAAGCTCCAACTGATCCCGTGCGTCTTGAAAACTTGAAATTGCTGAAACTTGAAATTGCCCCTCGGGCGGACTTTGACTGTTGAAAGCTTGAAATTGCTGCTTGACAGGCTTTGACTTGAATGAAATTTCTGAAACTTGAAATTGCCGCTCGGGCGGGCTTTGACTGTTGAAAGCTTGAAATTGTTTCTTGGCAGGCTTTGACTTGAATGAAATTTCTGAAACTTGAAATTGCCGCTCGGGCGCGCTTTGACTGTTGAAAGCTTGAAATTGCTGCTTGGCAGGCTTTGATTTGAAATTTAACTGCATCTTGAAATCTGCATATCCTTTAATGATCTCCTTCATGGTACACTCCTTGGTGTGGCATACTTTGTACCGATGTGAAACATTGGGCTCCAATTATCGAGGTCGGTCCTGACTTGCTTTAGTATAACTATGAAACTTGTAAACGAGCTTTGCAAAACTTTCTATTTCTCGGAAAGAAATGAGACAAATAAAAATGAAAGCTGAAGCGATGAATTTTAAGAGAAGATATTGAACAAAGATGACTCTAGAAAGGAAGAAACTTATTAAAAGGTGAAGCGACGACCTTATTAAACATGAGATGTATGTGGAATCAACTCTTAATTCGCTCACATAGTCTATCCCTGATTTTGCTCCCATTTTTCCAATCTTGCTTGATGGTAAATCTAACGACCCTCATTCGACTAGTAGTGCCCCTTGGGGTTTTCACCGACTAGCCTCTCTCATTGTTCTTTTAACTCACTCTTGCCTTGCAGCGCCTTTTCAGGTTTTCACCGACAAGACTTCATTTTTTCTTTTCTTTTTTTTTTTTTTTTTTTCATTTATGTCATTTTTCGCTCTTTCCTCATCGATCTCCTATCTCTCCTTCCTGATCGACCCTATTTTTTCTTTCTTTCTCTAATTTTCGGCCTTTATCTTTGTTCCTTAAAGAATTTCTCCTTTAATGACCTTAGTGCTCCCAGCTCCTAAATGCGATTGTCGGCTTACAAGAATGCGACTTTACAGCGTGGAACTTATCCCTTGATACCCTATCGGCTTGACATTCTCAATGATCGATCAGAAGGGTCTTTATTTGGACTGTAACATTGGATTTGGTTAGGCTAAGAAGAAAAGAATTCAGCATAAAAACTCAGAAACATCTCATGAGACGACTAGAATGAGCATCACAAGATTTGAAATCACCGCTTTTGAAAAATAAACCAAACCTTTCCCCAGTTTAGGCAAATGGGGGATTCCTTCTTTTTTTTTTTCTTTGTTTTGAAGAGCGGTATGAAAGCATCTCATGAAACGACTTGGTGAAATATTACAACCTTTGGAATCATTTCTTTTAAAATAATAACTAACTGAGACCCCAATTTATTGAAAAACCGAGGAATTATCTTTTGAATTTCTGATATGCAAACAGAGGGGATATTGAGACTTTCCCCCGAGATGAAAACAAAGAAAGCAAAAGGAACTGACTTTCTCCCTTTCTTTTTTTTTTAAAAAAAATAAACTAAACTTCTGCCCCAGTTTAGGATAAACTGGGCGATTTGAGTTTCTTCCTCGATTTCGAGACTGATATCTCATGAAACATATGAATAGTTGGTACAAAAACATAGAAGTTTATTTTTATTTTATTTTATTATTTTTTTAAAAAAAAATAAAATAAAAACAAACTTCTGCCCCAGTTTAGCATACGTCGGGGATTCGAATTTCTTTGACATTGGCCGCAAACTTGGAGGCAAGCTTTTGCGTCAACGAGGAATAGGGAAAAAATGAACTTTCCCCTATTATGACCGCACCCGAATGGTTGCCTACGTATCCTTTTGAGAGGAATCAGGTCAGACGTAGCTCTACCACTGAGGTAGATTTTTGTTGTTTTGTTTCCTCTTTTCTTTCTTTTCTTTTTTTTTTTCTCTTTTTTTTCTTTTCTTTAATCGCATCAAATTGATTCCAAGGGAGGGTAGGCCAAAGAAAATACTGAACAAGGCTCAAAAGGGTTTGCGAAGGATATATTGTTTGGGTAGAAAAAAAAACGAAAGTCGTTCGTCATCCCGACCCGAGAATGCCTCGCACAAATAATGATTCAATGAATTGACCTGGATTGATCCACACATGTCCTCAACTTATGCTTCAACGATGGTTCTCAAAATGGTATTTCAAATTCGGTCGAAGCGACCGTGCACGATTTTGAACTTCTCACCGATCTCCCTTATCAGATGACAATTGATTCCCAACTTAATTCACTCCCTCTTTTATCCCTCACTACTCAGATAGCTCACAATGTCAGAGAGTGTGTTTAGATCAAGACTTAAGTTCCACACGCATGTCATGTTATTAAGGCCGCAAAACATAAAACATAATACTAAAGAAACATGACCAAGAAAGAAAATAAGAGACAAAATGTTGAGACGAGAAAAGGATCCCGCTTTTCATTGAATTGAAGATATAAGGGTTTGAACAAACAAAACAAGCAAAATAATGCACTTGGGTTACAACCCTTAAATAACCAAGTACAGAGAAAGATTAGCAAAACAAGCTACAACATTTCACAGTCACTCAATTGCAAGTCAGGGCCAGTTTCCTGCTTTTCATGTGTTCTTGAGCCCTTCACAAGGATGCACCTGAATCTGGCAATTTCTTCCTCTTTTCCTTATTTTCTCCAAGTCCCATCAAGGTGGACTTCACTTCTTTGGGGCTGACGAATGACCGAGTAAGATTTGGAATTGGCTTCTCGAGAGACATGTTCGTCTTCTTCATTTCATCACCCTTTACTCTGTCTGCTACCTCAAGCACAATTTCGGGAGCACAGTTCACTGTCACAAGCATTTGGTTGGCCCTAATTGCCACATCACCAACAGGTATTATCGGCATTGCAGATTCAGCTCTCAAATCTTCTACATCCACCATACCCACCATATGCGCATCATCACAGACAGGCAATGAGTTCCGATTTATATCTTGTGCATCTGAACCCTCAACTTGAATCTGATCGTTATCAATCAAAGCTTGGATATCCTTCTTGAGAAAATGGCAATCCTCAGTGTCATGCCCCGGTACACCTGAATGGTAAGCACATCGGCGAGAATAATCAACCTTTCCCGTGGGATGCATATTCCCATAGATCGGCCTCAACATATCCAAAGCCTGCAACTTCTCGAAGACACTAGTGTAAGATTCCCCGATTGGCGTGAGCTTTCTCTTTTTCTCTTCTCGCGCCTTCTTGTATTCGGGTCTTGGGATGAAAGTAGAAGGTCTCCTTGATCGATATGGAAATTCTGGTGGAGTCCGATATTGATTATGTGGAGCTTGGTGAGTGTGGTATGTGGGCTGTGAGGCTGGCGCGGTCCATTGCGGATATGAAAAATTTGGAGCATATGGTCGCGCTTTTTGGAGTGGAGGAATGGAATTTTTTGTATTTTGTAAAGGGTAGTGTTGCGAATGCTGCTTCTGTGAGGCTCGATGGCGTGAGTGGAGCCGTTTGTACCGTTCCTCATCCCTCCTTCCTGGACCTCGTTCTCTTTCATCTTTCTTCCCAAAACTCTCCGTCCTAACTAAGCCTGTGAATGGTGGAACAGAGACCAGGGGTGAAGCACACCTCTGTTTGGGCGGAGGTGGTGGTGCCGGAGGACACCCTGGGAAGGTTCTCAGAACATCTGTTGTGCTATAGTAGGGAGAGTCGGGAGAATACTGCAGGTCATCAGCTGTAGGGCCTTGTGCCTGATGTAAGACAGTCGAGGCATGCCCTAGAAGACTAACTGGCACGGTAGAACAAGCTTGCCCCGTGTTCATGGCGATATACATATCAGCCACCAATTGTTTCAGATTTTTGACCTCTTCAGTCAACCTCTTGTTTTCCAGCACCAGAAGTTCATGGACGCCGATCTCAGAATTTCCCTTATCAAACGACATGGTAATGGGTTCCTTTGATCCTGTTGTGTATGTGCGGAATGATGCCAGAATTCCGTACCAAATCTCCAAATTCCAAAGCTTTGCACAAACAAACCGGGTTAGCACAAAAGAAACACATATTGCAAGCCTAGGGTTGTTATGCATCATCCCGAAACGGTTAACGGCGTAAGCCGAGTGTACCGGTCGTATCCCCGAAAGATTGCTACGTGCCTTGAGCAAAATTAGAACAAAATTGTAACTGGCACGTAATTTAAAACAAAGCCGAGCTCGGAGTTTCTTTTTTTTTTTTCGAATATTTCCTTACATCAAAGTAATAGACAAATTTAAACTACGACACTAGACCGACTCAATAGACTTTTTTTTTCAATTTTCTTTCATTTGTTTGATTTTTTTTCAAAAGTCCTTTCTGACTCAACAAACATGATTTTAACAATGATACTAGACCGACTCAAAATAATATTCTTGACATGATGCACGAGTCAAAAATATATACAACTGACACATTGGGCGGGTACACCCAGACGGTGAAAATAATGGGACTCGACATTTAGCGGAGTCGGATTATTTCACGAGGATCGACACAAAATGCAACTTAGCTAATTACAATTTCTCGTCTATACCCTGACTTGACTTTAAACAAAACAAAATAAAGTGGGTTTCCAATTATTTTTTTTTTAAATGAAAAATTAAACTCAACCCGAGATTCAAACTGAACTTAAGAACGAATTGTGAAAACAAAATCTTATATATTTTTTTATTTAATTTTTTTTTTTTCAATTCTAAAATCGAACATTACGACATCGTAAAGATGGGGCACAAATGATTTTTGAAACAAACTCTTCGATCTAATTTGAAAATGAATCTTAGAGTATTTACAAAATCTGGCAATTGGGACGACCCAACGACACAAAAATATTACACAAACTAGACACAAAATTGATTTCTAAAATTGGCCATTATGACGGCGTAAAACCCCGATAAATTATTTTTCAAAATATGGACTTGATTCGGACACAAACTCAACACAAAAGAGTGCCAAAATTTCGCCATTATAACGGCGCAAAACCAGTACAAATCATTTTCTAATTTTTGAGACCAAACCCGGACACAAAAATTAGACTCTAAGGGTTCTTGAAAAAATTCGCCATTATAACGGCGTAAAATGACAAAAATATTTCGAAACACGGGACTAAAACCAATTTTTCTATCATTTTTCCCTTTCTTTTTTTTTTCTTTTTCTTCAAAATTTGGCTCTCGACCCTCGGTAATCGGTCAGCATAACAACCCTTTGACTAAACAAATGCAACACATAATATGCCCATGATATATCTTTCGGGGACACGGGCCCCACTATGACACGAGGGAGTCAGCCTAGACGAGTGCGATACCGGTGTACCGCACCTCACTAAGTCTAATGACATGCAAATAAATTGGCCTAGATAAAAGCACAGGTTCAACTCTAGGTGACTCCATGGGTTCTTGTTCTACAGTTTCTGGCAATTTGGAAGTGCCTCGGGGGTACCGGTCGACAACGTCTAACGGCCTAACCCAACGCACCTCCTCCTAAGAAGGGTTAACTTTTTGTGTCCTGAGACACGACAGAAATTCCAGACGCCGAAGCGAAACTGGCGTGCATGTGTGCAGTGTTCCAGAAGACTCAGAGGTGTACGAGAGAAGACAGTTGTTTATATACAGTTCAAATAATATTAAAGCAGTAATATTCAAGGCAATATATACAAATAATATTCAAAAGCCGAAAGCGACAAATTTTAAAGCCTGAGACTCTCAGTTTTCACTTTCCTCCCCAGCGGAGTCGCCAAGCTGTCACGACCCTTTTTTAACTTAAATAAGGAAAACTAATTAGTTTAAAAGGTTGTGACGGTGTTAAAAGGTACACAAATATTTAAGAGATTTTCGGAGTCGCCACTTGACAAGTTAAAGGTGTGCCAAGTCACCAAAGTGGTGTACCTTGAACACCTATGACTCGTAAATGGTCTGCGTCAGAGTTCCGGGTAAGGATCTCGGTTGACTTGAGGGAAGGTGTTAGGCACCCTCAAGTCCTGTGCCAAGCACAGTTGCTTTTGTTGACGCATTTCGACTCTTTTGAAACTATTTATTATATTTGCCTTGATTTTGCGCTTCAATTTATTATTAGTTGTTTTACCGTTTGACAATTGAAAACTCCAATCGAATATAATCGCGCGAGAACTTCACTCGTTCGAAATCTTTCGACTTAAATCAATTAAATCGTGCAGGTACTTCACCCGTTCGAAATCTCTTGACTTAAATGAGTTTCAAGTGAACAGTCTACTTATTATTTGTTTAAACTTGT
Organism: Petunia x hybrida; assembly: GCA_037355625.1. Classification (NCBI taxonomy): domain Eukaryota; kingdom Viridiplantae; phylum Streptophyta; class Magnoliopsida; order Solanales; family Solanaceae; genus Petunia; species Petunia x hybrida. Next base: position 4,263,626 of record JBBBVM010000070.1, read on the forward strand.
CTCGACCTATTAATATTGCCTAATCTTGACATTAAACTTGTTTCGGCCTAAAACTTACCTAATCGTGGTCACTGTCATTCTTTATAATTGCTATTAGCTCATTTTTTAGCCATATAATTTTACTATGCCATGTTTGCCTAATCTTAACTCAGGCTTGTCAATTGTTAACCCAATTAGCCATTTGTTCGTTTGATTTTCGTATACCGTCTGCACAATTTTTTAATGGTATGTAAAAAAGGCCCTAAGATAGCTCTTGTTTTCAAATCTGTCCCATTTTAGATCTAGTTTTAACGAAGCTAGATACTTGCATTTTGATTTAATTTAAATCCCTAAGATATGCCTAAAGTTTAAAAGTTGTCCAGATTTAACCACTTTCATACATTTGCACAGCTGCTCTTAAATTTGCAAAGATGGCTAATCTAGGTAAACATGTTATGAAAAAAAGAAAGAAAAAGATATCCACTCTTTAAGATATACTACCCATTCTTCAATGCAATAACGTGGCCCAAAGCTTACACCCTTTAGTTCATTTTTTGTCATTAACAGTAACATGAATATAAACATAACAGTAACATTTATTCCAATGAAGAGAATGCGAAGTAAAGCAAGTATTTTAGGCTGACTTTTCCTCAATTTTACACCCTTGAACAGACCACGTTTTCATGTTCTAAGACTTAAACATAACCAGATACATATAAAATAAAAGGCATAAGCTTAAAAAGAAATACCTAGTGAGTAAAATCCCAAAGCTCAGCCATAACAAAAGGTTCACAAGGCTCAAACGCAGCAGCATCTAACAACAACCAAAACGACAATTACCAGACAGCAACAACCAGTCACGACACTACTCCAGTACCAGAAACTCTTTCCAGCTTAAACCAAGAATTAGCTTTCATGTTTCAGAGACTATTATCTCACTTTTCTGTTTGTTTTTCTCTACTAAAACTCTAGTTTCTTGCTCTCTCAGATCTGGTTATGCAAAAAAAGAATGAAGAGCTGTTTGTTTTTCAGATAGTGTGTGTCTGTGTGGTCTCTCTGTTCCTGTGAAGTCTGTAAAGAGAGTGTTTCCTGTTGAGGAGTGATCTGTGTATAGAGATCTGTTCTTGTCTTCCAAAGAGTGAAGAAGAAAGAGAAATGTTTTCAGATCTGTTCTTTTCCAGACCTTACTGTTGGTGTCTTCTATGTTCTCTGTGAAGTGTGTGTGTGTGTTAGAAGAGTGAAAAGGGCACCCCTATATAAGCTGAAAAAGAGTTGGAAAGCTACTGGTCATTGATGCCAAACCCAATGCACTCAATGTCAATTTCCCTTTTTATGCTTGCTTTCCCACCCACCAAAAAAGATGACTGACAACATACCATTTTTGTGCTTCATTTGCTTTTCAGAAAAGTACACAAGCCATGTGTGATCCCTTACCTTTCGGCTGACCACTGTACCTTCTTATGACTCACTTTTGACTCCTACTTCATTTTTTTTGAAATTTTCAGATTTACACTTTAAATAGTTTTGGACTTGCAAAGTCCAAACCAAGACTATTTATTTCTAAGGCAAAACAACACTATGGATCACAGTCCACAAAATGATCAATAGAACCCTTGGACTTTTACATCCGAACCAGCCAGCCTAGACTAAAACGACAAAATGCAAAACAGAAATCCAAACAAACTAGATACAACCAATTGAAACTAATCTCACACTAGGCTAATACTAGTTGAAATAGATTCCATGGTAATAGAAACAAAACCAGCGGCTCCAGGACTTTTGACATGATTTAACACTAGCAAAACTTAGAAAATAAGTGAGTTACACAAAACCAAACTTATCAATTCCATGCTCAAACTCAAGCGGGCAGCAAACCATGATCAACTGGCTTTCATGCTAACAAAACCAATTTATATTCAACAGCTCATGAATTTAAGCTAAATCTGCAAATCTATTTGAACAAACATATTGTATGATTCGATTTAAGTGCTATCACTACAACTGAACCATTTGAAACTACCTAACACCCTGAACAAATGAAACAACTAACAACTTCTACACGCTGATTTCTACTAGATAAATGCTAAATCTAATCATGTGAGTTATAGAGCAAAGACATGAGGGAAAGTACAGGTTTCGATCTAACCATAAACCATAGTCACTGTGTCGACACCAATCAGCGCCACTACTGATTCACTGTTGCATCACCAGCTTCCCCACTGTCTCGCCATCGAACATCATCACATAGCCTCGCCGTTTCAACACCATAACGCTGCCTCATCGAGTCAACATCACCTCGACACCATTAGTCGCCTAAGCTTTTAGCACCAAAAGCTACTCCACCTGTTCGATCGACAACATCATAGCAGCCTCATGTGCCACTGAATCAGCCCTTTCGGCATCATATCATCGCCATATTGTCTTCACAGCCACTCGACACAACATAGAACAATCCCCCTAAGCCAAATGCTATCCCTACATCACTATGAAATTGTCCTAGCTTAGCCTCCCTGTGTTGCTAGCCACATCGTCACAAATCAGTCCCAGAACCACCGCGGAAACACCCAATCAAACAGCCCTAGTTCAATAGAAACCCGTCAAACCACCCGACCCATCGCAGACCACCACGACGCCACTGTTAAACGCCAAGTAACACGGCTTCAAACCACAGTCTCCCCCACTCGTTCAAAATAGAACCCCACAGCCCCTCAAACAACACCAAACACCAAACATCCGCACCTCAAAAGAAAAACAGAAACGAAGAAGAAAATAAGAAGAAGAAGAAGAAGAAGAAGCAAAAAACAAAACAGAAAAACGGGAAAAGGGGACAAAGAGACGGGTTATTATTATTATTTTTTTTTTGGGAGAAAACGGGAAGGAGATGTACTAGAGAAGCATAATGGACGAGATGAAAAGAAAACTTACCGAAAAAATTGAAAAATGGCCGGAGTTTATCTTTGACCGAATCTTTGACTCCCTATCTACACTAAACGGCTATGAATTTGAGAAAACCAATAGCGTAAATGGAAAGAGGGGGCCGAGATCTTTCAAATGGTATACATATTGTATTTTTCCGGCCACCGGAGGTGGTGGCCGGCGGCGGAGCAGCGGTGGCTCCGCCGTGGGAGGGAAATTCCGGCGGGGTTGGGAAAAATTGGCAAGAGTTTCCCCTTTTTCTGATTTTTGTGTATATTGAGCAAAATGTGGATTTTTGCTTATATATTACTAGCGTGGGCCGGGTCAGGGGGAGTGGGCTTGGGTTAAGGAGTGGGCTAATATTTTTACACAAATGACCATTCAAAGGCACTACATTAGTTAAAACGATACTAAATTAACCAAAATAAAATCACATATTTTATACTAACATCAAAATTAAACATAGGACCACAATTACGCACATAACAAGTAATTTTCACATTTTCTTCCCGATTAATGACAATTTCCATTAAAATAAAGACTAATTTTTTAGGAAAATTCCGGGAAAATTCTAAGAATTTAACACAGCTATTTTGAGCAATTTTTGCTGAATTCGTGCCAAAATTAGGTGATTACAGATATAACGCAAAGAGTTGAAGATTCAGATCAACTTTGATGCATACAGTTAGTTATCTGTTCAACTAGCTGTGTATATGAATGTGTATTGACTTTTGGTAGATATATACTGTGTTTTTTGACAATTTATTGTGCAAGTTTATCACAGATAGCAACTGCTAGCCATCTCTATCAAACAAAAATTATCACATAGGGACGGGCACCCATCCCTGCCCGACTACAAACTGAAAAATGACGACGGTCAACCGGCCCCTTCCTAAACAAAAAATTATATGTCAGATTTCACTGTGTAGGCACAAGCCGCTGTATCGCGGACGATGTCCGTCCCTAAATCGCATTTTTCTAGTAGTGAGCTCTTCACATCTTTGTAAGAGTCCAAGCCCGCTAGTGATACTGTCCGCTTTGGGCCTAGGCCCGCTCGACTTTAAAACGCATAACTAGAGTTTAAGGTATGTGTACTTAAATACCCAGGATCACTCGTGTGTTATGCCGATGTGGGATACTTAATCCTTAGTTGGGGTGTTATAATCTTGACATAGAGCTAGTATATTTTAAGTGACTAAAATGATTAATATTGAGCAACCTTTTCAACTTTGATATAACGCAAGGAGTTGAAGATTCATATCAAAATAATGGGGGACATTTCCGGTAACTACGCCATGTGGTTGCTTGAGTTTTTCACATTTCAGCAACCAACATGTGCAAGAAGTTCAAAGAAGTGACAAGAATTGATTATGCTTCTTATAATTATTTTTAAAATATAAAGTTTAGTTTCTATTAATAGTATATATACGATGATTATAAGTCATAACCACTAGAGTCAGCGGACGGTTCAGTGTCCCATTGTTTAATAATGATAATAATGATCATAATAGAGATAGCAAGCTGATATCATATATCTTCCATTTTTATATGGCTCGTCAATTTTTATATTTAAATGCTTTAATTTAATTCATCTTTTGACTTTGCACTATCACTCCATAATAAGCATAGAAGAAGATACACACGTTAGTTCCTATGCATGAATGCTAGCTGTTCCTATCTCTTACTCTATATGTTGTCTCTATAATTAGTTTAAGTCGTAATAAGTTGCATAAAATTGCCTTTCTGTTTTGCAGGCTTGTAAAAAAATAAAGAAAAAATGGTCAAATCTTCTCTATGTGAAACAATAACCAGAGTTGAGAAGTAAATCACTTTATTTCTCAAATAATTTGGATAAGTGTTGTCCACCTATGACCTATTTCACTTAGGAGAATTTAATAACGAACAGAACAATATGCCAACAATAATAGGTGAATGAATGGATCAAAAATATAACGAAGGACAAAATTAAGCATTTTCAAGTAGAATAGGAGTAATTAATTGGACTTTTTCGAATAATAAATAAGGCTCTCTTCACCTTAACTTATTTGGATGGTTTGTAACACATTGTATCGTATTGTATTGTTATTATGTGTACGGTGTTTGTTTTGATTGTTACTTTAATTACTATTGTATTGTATCGTTAAATCCATGGCTATGTAACCATGAAAACTGTCACTTTATATAACGACCGATTTGGTGGAATCGCATTGTTACCTACTTTTCCTTCCCATCATGCCCTCAATTATTATTTAATATTTCCATTTTACTCTTTACCTTATATTCACTTACTAAACCACGGTAAACGTAACAATACAGCTTATCCAAATATTGTACAACACAATACAATACGATACAGTACAATACGATAAAATACAACACAATACATTATGAAACAATGGGTAACAACCATCCAAACGGAGTGTAAAAGGCAAAGCAGTATTGAGATTGGACTGTGGGCTTGTCTCCATCTTTGGATGAGATAAATTTTTATGCTAAGAGAATGAACAAGATAAGCATTACAATTCTTGTGACTATTATGCATACCTAATCCTCCTCAAAATATATAATTGTCTGTACTAAAAGTTTTGAATTATGATGCATGTAACCTAACATTCTAGCTAAAATGATTTGGTTTCTTTTGGTTGTTTTGTGCCTTAAAGTATATATAGATGTGTTACAATAAGGTGTAAGGATGAGAAGACAAAACAACGGATGAAAAATATTCACTCTAGTTTGGTGTATATAAGAATTGGGTTTCTCTAACAAGGAATATGCTTATGTTAGATTTTGTATTTTATTTAGTTATAGTAAGTGTACAAAAATTATTGGCTTGGATGCCACCGTTCTTTTTATTTTTATAAAGCTATATGCTAGGAAATAAAAGGGTCCACATCTGTAGATTAAAAAAAAAAATTAAGGACGTGAAATTTCATGTAATGTAAACACGCAAGCTGTTAAAAATGGGTCATGCGGAGATGATTGATTATAAAACTTAGGACACTTATAATTAATTAATAATTCTAGATCATTTGACTTTTCTATTAAAAATATCTCATTAGAGGTATTAGAAAAAGTTTGCGTTAATTACTCCCTCCGCTCCACTTTATTTGATTTTTTGGCATTTTTTTCTTGCTCTAAAATAATTGATTTGTATAAAGTTCAAGAAGCTATTAAATGGTTCTTCCCAAATATACCCTCGTCAATAAATGATCTAAATACATTTTTTAAAAGCCCTCACAGATTTCTATAAGTAAATTTGAAAAAAATAAATGTTAATATCATAAATGACCTCCTTAATTAATGCTAAAATATGAATTTCTTAATATGTGTGAAAACAACCGAAAAATCAAATAATATGAACCGAAGGGATGAACTAATATGGATTTGAGTGTTAATTAACATAACTCTGATCGAGGATTAATAAAAGAACAAAGGTAGTTATTCAACTAGACGACGTTTTTTCCCACCTAATAATATATCCAATAATTATGTTGAAATCTTACTAATTCAGATTCACATCAAATAATTTTTAAAGGTAACTCACGACCTTTGGTGATACAACCGATGACCTGCATCTACTTATTATAATCGGAGCTTTTAATGAAATTCCAATATATTCCAGTGAAGTTAACTAATTGAAAATGATGTATAACCGCATCTGCATTATAGAGGCCAAAACAAACACAGTAGTAAAGTGACAAGTGATCAATTTTGAAAATTTAACAAATTGAAGAAATATATTTTCTTTCGATTTTTATGAACTTTTTGGGTCACCAAGCCTTTGGTGGAGATGTTGTCCCACCTTTGCTTTGGTTGCATGCAAATGCTTTGAACTGTAGATAAATTAGGTTATCAATTGAAGAAAAAATAATGAGTATTAATTTTGTACAATAACTGGATCACTTGTTCATATGCATATAGGTTAATTTTAGATGACATGAAATAAAGAAACTAACTCCTTACAAATATTAAAAAATCTAATTTGGTAATATAAACATAAAAAAAGTCTGTTAAAAATTTAAAATTCATAACACTTTATGTATATACTCCCTCCGTTCCAAAATGGTTGTCATCATTCGGATTTCGAGAGTCAAACGAGTTTAACTTTGACCGTAATATTTTCATATGTCTTTTAAATATTTTGAATTATTAATTATTGTGACTTATAGTACTTTTTATGTAGTTTCTAAATATATAAACATCGTCACAAAAAACTTAAAGATTATATGTTTAAATTCACGGTCAAAATGAACTCGTTTGACTCTCGAAATCCGAACTATGACAAACCATTTTGGAACGGAGGGAGTATAAGTTAAACTCTGTAAACAATTACATAAACAACAATATTCTCTTGTTATTTAAATCAATCAAATAGAAGGTTCCTTCAATACTTTATCTTTTTAATTAAGCACTTAGGTGATCCCCACATGTTCTCCTCTTAAGAACATCTTCCTTTATTATAAAGTGTTAAGTTCTTTTTATGTTTTAAAAAATTAGAAAGAAACATCTTCCTTTATTATAAAAGTGTTAGATGAATATCTTTTTCTGTTTTAAAGAATTAGAAAGAACTAATCTCAGCATTTGAGAGGCACCTTAACCTTATATGTCCCATATGTAAATATAGCTATTTGCAGCACAAAAGGACACTTTACTTTTATTTTATTCAAATAATAACAAATACCAATCAGCCAGGGTTGTACGGATAAAGAGAAGAAAGTTACACGTGAAAAAATTAAAAACTTTGGGTGTAACTAAATTAAACGAGTCTTTTGCATAAGTTGGTAATCACTTGAATTAAACGACCAACATGCTTAATTTGTTTAATTATATTGTTTATATTTACATTTAAATATAATGAGTCATAATTGGTGTGCCGTTTTCTTTCAATGAAGCTGATCTTACACCTGCAATCTTCATAAAGTCATGAATATATAGAAGTATGCAGATATTTTATTTCTAAATTCCTATCAGTAATTTGTTATAAAGGATGGAGAGGCGGCTAGTTTGGTCGAAAAATGATCATCGATTCAAGAACGTAAGATGATCGTGCCATTTAAGGGTAAAAAGAGGTAGAAGAAATACCTCAGACGAGGGAACCTATGCTCGTCCTATGAAACTAAGTACATTATATATATATATTTTTATAAAATATGTCAAATATGATATTTGATAACTCATATCATAAAAGTTTAAATGATTAACTTGATCAAGCAGTGGTCCACTTGTACATTGGAGTAGGGATCAATCCTCATTTAAATGTTCCCTAGTATTTTTTTTCCTTAATATATTATCGTATAAAATGATAATTAATTTATATAAACAATAAATTTTTAGACGAAGGTTGTTCGCTGACCACTTTTAGAATACTATAACTCCACTCCTAACAGTGATGAATATATATTCTTGAAATTCTAAATACGCCTGTGCTCAAACAAGTTTATAAACTTTTGACTGGAATAATGTATATATGTTTAACAGACTTCCTCTAACTTCTATGATATAAATTCATGCAGTCGCAGACAATCTACAATGTCCAATTAAGCTGCCTAGCTATATAGTGATATGGATTTAACATATTTAGACAAGACATGAAGAGCTCAATGAAAGGAAATTTGCATGAAAAACAAACCGACAGCAAGAGGAGAAATGACGTTTGTCATCACCCTCCACATACACTTGCACTCTTTACTATGCTACTTGCAAGAATACCTGTCGATTGGGTCGGGCTAGCTAGATATCGGATCAGTTCATTATAAACGGTTCGAAACAAGGAGAAAGCGGGTTGCGGGCAGAGCCGGGCTTAAGAAAAAGAACAGTTTGCCTGGACCTGTAAAAAACCGGTCTTTGGCCCACCGGTAGATCGGATCGGACCGGTTTTTTGATAAAAAAAAAATATACCATATGTCGAGAGAAATTGAGACATGCTTTTGTCAAGAATCATACAAAATTTAATGTAGTATTTAGTCCCTTTTCTCAATATGCAGCAGTATCAAAGATATTATTAGCTTCATTAGGTACAACGAATGAACACATTCATTTACTATTTTTTTCATTGCTAAGAAGCAGTCAATAAGTTACACCAAGTAGTAAAAATCAAGAATATATATCGATTAAGTATTTTATACAACTGATCTTCTTGGTTGTAACAAAAATTGATAGTCTCAGTTTCTCACCCTTGAGTTGTAGTATTAAAGTTGTATCTATTTGACTAGGCGTACTATAGTAATGATGGGATAGCACTTAGAATAATAACAGTGATTTTTACTTCATGAGTAGTGCATCAAATTAACATAGTGATTAAACTTGGTTTCCGTCTATGAGTCAAAGGATATGATTTTCAAGATGTTTTGATCCTTTCTTTCCTGCTTTCACCTTCATTCTTTTTATATAGGATTATATGTCATTCCAATTGTAAGTACAACGTGACAGACTTAGCTAAAATATGAAGAAAAAAAACGGATCGGACCGGTACATAATGAGCTAGGGCCGAGCCGGACTTAAAATTTTTGAAAAAAAAAAATAGTTTGGACTGGATCGAACCGGACCGGTATCGAAACTGATGAGCCGATTCTTAACGGCCGGTCCTAACTCGATTGACAGGTATACTTGCAAGTTGCAAATCCTACTGCATCTGTATGCTTCATCTTCTTAATTTTATCTTTTCTTTGAGAGGGTGGCTGCGCTTTCTCTATCATAGACTAAATTCTTCTCACGATCATTGTATCATTCTACTTCATTTACTCTCTGATCGACCAAATTATATTGGGTTTTTTTGTTAAAGTATTTAAGCAAATATGTTACGTGGATATACATATATTTATGCTTACTTCAATTAAAAATTAGAGTATAATTCTTTCAACCATCACGTCAGATCAAACTTCGACCCAAAGTTCTAGTCCCTGCACACAAGTAAAAAGGTACAAGAAAAATACAAGGAGCAAAAGAGTTGATTTGACTATCAGAAGAAACAATGTTGACTACAACAGAAATTCATTCTTTCCATTCATTGACGTGATGATTTCCAATTGCCTCATTATTAACTTTCACACCCTTTTTGAATGCAATGCAGGCACTTTACATCAACTACACTTAAAGCTTATTTGGGTAGGTTTATAATCAGCTTATTTTAAGTGGATTTTAAGTTATTAATGACTTATACGTTCAAAAAATTTCAAGTTACAAAACATATATTAATGAGTTTATAAGCTTATAAACCACTTTTAAGCTCAACAATCGGGTTCTTAGTACGTACAGAATAAAAGCATACACTTGTAAATAAGTGAAGTTGGTTTCATCTGATCCAATAATCCAACGCAATAATGCAACACATATATACCATTTCCAAATGAGAGAAAAAGTTTCACCACATTTCAAAAACTCTCACATCTGTTTCTTCTTTACTGCAAAGCTACACGAAAAGTTCCAAGACAAATGGTCTACTTCTAAATTGGCATTTATATAGGGGAAGACTCACGATATATAGATAACCTTTCATCACGATGTGCATGCATGGCTCCACATTATTCCCACTAACTTCTTTTCAATTTTCTTATCTTTGAACCATTTAATTTCTCTTTTTAACTAATTCAAGTTGGCTCATCATTTAGTTCCCTTTAAAAGCTCAAGAAACTGAATAGAAATAACAATGGTAGCAGGATATGATTTGATCCTACAGCCAATTTTGGTAATTATACGTTTGAATTACTAGTAACCAACTACTCTTTTTTGTTTTAGTTTATGATGCATATTTTGACTGGAGACAAAAAAAAAATTTAAAAAAAGATAAACTTTTAGAATTTGTGATCCTAAACATGCAATGAGATTTGTCTGACTAAAAAAACATGTCATTAAGAAAAGGCAAAGTAAGTTAAATTATTTACAAATATATAAAAATGTTATTCCTTTTTTAACAGAATTATAAAAAATAGTGTCACATAATTGAAATGTTTTATTTGTCTTTGCAGTTGTTATCAATACTCTTATTGTGTAGATCCATTAATATATACTTAAATCTTAGTACGTGAGTAGAGTTGGGCATTTGGTCTAGTGGTATGATTCTCGCTTTGGGTGCGAGAGGTCCGGAGTTCGATTCTCCGAATGCCCCTTTTTTTGGAGTATTATCTTTATTTCCCTAAAGGAGATATGATTTGATGAATATTTTTCATTTGTTGTCTACGTTAGGGAACCTGAATGCGCTTCATGTCATTTCCTCCCCGTAGTGTTTGTTGTAATAATAATAGCAATACGGCTTCTTGTAATAGCCGTATAAACGCTCTTGTTACTGTTACGTAATTGTCTTAATATAACGTCATGTTTCTACCAAAAAAAAAAAAAAGAATCTGAGATGTCTTAAGTTCTCTATTACTATTTTTTTTTTTTTTTTCTGAATTTTTGACATTTCTAATTACTCCTTTGGTAAGCTGTCTCTTAAGCCTTCTACATGTAAATCATTAAAAGAAAAAATTTCAGACATACCCTAGTCCCAACACTGTTCGTGTTGGCCATAGGACCATAGGAGAGAAGAGCATACAAATTGCAGAAAAAGGACATCCGTAAGGAGTGGTTTAAACTATTAGCCCTGCCAAAATGTTACTAATAAAGACGGAGTTCAGGACGTTTCATAAGCTATAGACAGTGAAGATCATGTAATATGTTGCCTATTAGACAGAGTTTCAACTAATTATAACTTATATCCAACATGCAATATATACCATTAAAACTAATAAAATTTGTGCCCATGAGGTTATTTTTTAAAAAATTCTCAAGCGGGATCAAAAGTCAAAACCGTTACGTGGGCAAATTTGCAAAAATATGACACCATAAACAATCATTTACCTTTTAGCAAAACCATTGAACGTTGCCAGACACTCTTGACGAATCGCCAGGTGCAGACTAGGAATTCAAAAATCCCTAGGCGAATTGATGGGACTTTCACAGAGTTCCTAGCCCCCTACCGCTGATATTCTAGGAGTGTCTGGCAATTTCTGGATGTGAGGATTAAAAGTGTGAAGGATATTTATTGGGGGCGAAAAGTGTGAGAGTGCCACAAAAAAGCTATTGGGCGTCAGTACTTGTGGATATTGGACTAGGACCAAAGCCTGTAATTTAACTAATGAGCCTAAAAACAATGACTATTGATTTGTAAAGGCACATTTGCAGAAATATGACACCATAAACAATAGTTTGCCTTTTTACCTACGCTAATAATGATTTTGCAAAAATACACCCATTGGGTTTAATGCAAAAATTCTGGACGGGAACATCCCTATCAAACTCTTGGAATATGGTCAAAACTTGTCATTGACCCCTCTTTATTTGCTAACAATTACCCCCTTCAAGTGTGGCTTGCTAGCACTTGGTCGTAAGTGTTGGCATAAGGCAACACTTGCCAGCACGTCGTAAGTGTTGGCAAAAGGCCAAGACTTATCTTTGACCCCTCTCTATTTGCCAATACTAGTTCTTCAAGTGTTGGAAAAAGGCAACACTTATCGCAAATGGTCGTAAGTTTTGGCAAAAGGCCAAGACTTGCCCCTTCCAATCTATTCCTGCATTCTCGTCATATAACTTGAAGTATTGACAAGACAACACTTGCACTTGAAGTCTTGCCCCTGTGCCAATACTTACAAATTTTTACCTTGAAGTCTTGGCTCCGTGCCAACATAAGAGTATTTTGCGAAAACATTGTTAAAGGGGAGCAATCTTGCAAAACTACTCCTTATAACAGACACCCGGTAAAAAATTTTGAGTTGTAAAGATATCGTGAGAAAGTATATCTTTTGATGAGAAGACACTTTTTGGTGCAATCAACTAGGAACAATCAAACGTATTCCAAATCTTAGATGAACAGTCTCCAACATCTTCGTTCTTTGAGCGTTTCTATAATTAAGAGCGACACCATTTGTAGAGTGATGATGACAACAACTTAAAATTTTTTGGGTTATACGGAATATTTATGTGTCTCCTGATGTTGGGCATATTTGATGTATTTTAGATATATAGTTCCCCTACCTTTTACTTAAATTCAATGCTAAAGGGTGCCCAACATTGCTTATTTTGGATATTCTACTAACTTTGTGTGTTTGAATGGTTTAGGTACGAATTGGTGGAATTTGGAGCGAGATGGCTACATTTTGTGGAGAAGTTCGAAGTCAAAGATTGAAGTAGAAAAACGAAGAATTCGAGTGTAAAAATCAGCGGACTAGGAGCTTTGTAAGCTCATTGTATGACCCTTACAGCAGTAGTACATTGTAAGAGATGCTGTGAGACTTGAGAGCAAAGCATACATAAGGTCTTACATTGTAAGAGTGGTTGTACGACCTGAAAGTTTTCCATCCGAAATTGGATTAGGTTAAAACGTTTTATAATCATTGTAATCCATATATAAGCAGCCTTAAACATAATTTTAAGGATCTTTGGACCTTTGGGAGGCAAAGAAACACTAGAGATGGGTTGGAGCTCAACATCTACATTGAGTTTTCTTCTCTTTTCCTTTACATAGTTTGTTAGTTCTAGAGTTGTGGGATTCTCCATGAATGTTGATTTTCGAATGTTGATTTGATTTTATTAATTTATTATATTGGGTTATTTATTCATATCCTCGGCTTAATTATTTGATTGCTTGATCACCAATTGAATACTATTTATGAACCTAGGGTTGAACTCGAAAGTGGGAATCCGGGGTTGCAATAGAATTGAATAGAGCGTGTTCCTGAACTTGGGCATCGGGGAATGGTTTCGCGGTTAGGATAGAAATATACCTAGCAGTCATGCTTAGTCACTATACAGGAGTAGCACAGACATTCTTGCTAACTCTAATTCCATATAGGCGTTAGGTTGACTTGAATAGGCGAGCAGGGTATCGAAAGAGTCATGTAAGTAATATTAACCCTGTGATTAATAACCCAGATAAATTATTTAGTCAGACTAATGGAAGAATTCAACAGGATTGACAGATATCCCATAACCCAAGGCTATTATCCTTTCTTGAATCCAAAATCGTGTTTTACTTGTTATTATTTTCTTGGTTTAATTAGTCAATTTTAATTAGATAAATTCTCAACTCTTGAAACCTTCTTGCTTAGATAATTAGGAATTGTCTGATTTAGTTAGTAGTTAATCAATAGTCCTCGTGGGAACGATACTTTTCTTATCACTTTATTACTTGATCGACCACGTATACTTGCGTGTGCGTTTGGAGTGACATCTCCATATAATTTCTTCAGAATTTTAGAAAAATTTAATGAAATTAGTTCAAAGTCATCGCGATAAATTGATAGAATTAGCTCTAAGTTTTTTTAAAAAAGTTTAGGTGTCTCCCTATAATTCCCTCAAAGTTCCAGAAAATTTAATGGAATTAGTTCTAGTTCGAAGTTTCCAAAAAAAAAAAAAGTTTGGATTTAGTTCACAGTTTCATGAAATTTATCCGTGACTTCATAAATTTTAGTTCAAAATTTTTAGAAAATTTTTTCGAGACTTTATATTTGCACACCTAAGAAATATTTCTCGGACTTTGAAATTTTTTGTTTAAAGTCCCAAGAAGATTTTCCGGACTTTATTGGCTATTTCTCAAAATTTATCCTTGTTTCTTAAATATGATTAGAGATTTTTACAGCGTATGTGTGACTTTTATTTTTGAATTAAAATAGTCATATTTTAAAAATAATTACCCAAGCTGGCTATTTGGCTAGAAATATTTTATTCTATAGCATCAGTATATCCCAAGCTGGTATACCCCGATTTGTCACAATATAACCATACTTCTATTGTATACCTTCTAGTATACGGTATATCTCCAGTAGCGTACGCAGGATTTTTTTTTTTTTTTTTGAAATAGGCTACCGCTAAAGGGGTTCGAACTCGGGACTATAAAGTTGAAATATATGTGCCTACACCAACTCACTTACTAATGCTTTCATTTTACTGGTGTCATTCTTTATTTTTATAAGCAATTTTCTTTTGTTCTTTATTATTATATTTTATTTTAAAAAAAAAAATAATCGAGTGGTGTCGGATGACCCCGGTGATTAAGGGGTGCATCCGCCCCTGTATACCTCAATGGTATACATATTTGATATCCCAATGGTATACCCCAATATTGTGGCCGTGTGGCTACAGAAAATTGGCACAATAGGTTGACAGCTCCCCAAACTTGCCCACAAAAGTCACTCAGCTCCCTAAACACTGCTATGTAGCTTGTAGCTCCCTAGACCTCTTTCAGTTTGTGCCATCCGAGCACAAAATGTTGTGGGAGTTGAAAAATTGTGGAGCGTGTATATAAACGCGTCCTACGTGGCATCCACATCATTATTTTAATTCCACATCATATTTAACAAGGTAAAAGGTAAAAAATACACCCCATTTCATTTTACAACCCAAAAATAGCCTGCGCCCAATCCTTTCTTCTCCCAATTCGTAAACCCTTGATTTTCTCTCCTAAAATCTTCCATAGCTGGTTATATACATCTGCACGAATATTTACAGTAACCTTGGTATACATATGCCGTGAATATTTACGGTAACCTTGGTTGTTAACATCTTGACATCAAACTTTTGAAGGTCATAGTATTTTCTTACATGGATGTACTATTGAAGATAAGGCATTTGTTGGTATGGGTGCAACTCTGCTTGATGAGGCTGTCGTGGAGAAAAATGCTATGGTTGCTGCTGGTTCCCTTGTTAGGCATAAAACGGGGACTCCTTATGGCGAGGTTTTTGGCAACCTCAGTATTAAGTTATTCTTTTTGGCATCATTTTAGTTAGTGCGCCGAACACACGTCTAACACTTCCTGCATGAGTATTAAGGAATAACCTACAGATGGAGTAGTTTGTTTTTGTACATTTCAATGCTAGTTGCTATGTCATGCAATCGATTTCCTTTCCATAAATTTGTGAAGTTGTAGGAATAGCAAGATGACTTAGGATGTAGACGGATACAAGGAAATTTTCGGGTAATATCTTTTTTGAGTTTGCTTTTATGTTTTTCTCCATCTTTCCACCTTTCCAGCACGGGCGCTTCCATTTCTTGGGATGAAAAGCTATGATTAGTGAATTGATTACCTTAGCTTGCTAAAAATGTATATCTTATTTTCATTTTCGCAAACAAGTACTACAACTTCAAGGGTCTCGGTTAAACTTGTGTCATTTTTATTTTAGAACAACTCATATTGTATTTTGTTGTGTATGCTTATTAAGACAATGTAAAATGGGTACTTTTTGGTAGTGTTAACTTATTAAGACAATGTGAAACCTACTGTTGGGTTTGGGTACCTTTTGGTTGTGCATGTTATCATATTAACACTATGTGATATGTGTAACCTACTATTGAAAATCTTTTGAATTGGTATGAAATTTCAATTAGCTTAAAGTTGCACATATTATTTTATATATATATATATATACCAAAAGTTGCAGATTTTACAAAAGTAGTACTAAGACACATTACATAACACAATTACATAACACAATTACATATTATGTATATGATTACAATAGAAAGAACTCATTTGAAATAGCTATGTCCAGCCCGAATCCTCTTTTCTTCAAATTTCTCACCTTGTTCAAAAGACCCAAAATAACTTTCTTTGCTTGCGGGGACATTTCATGATCATACTACATAAAAAAAATTACATCCACCTCGTCCTTGATAAAATTGGCAAGTGTAGAACCTTCTTCCCGGATTAGCTTGTATCTAAGATATAGCCACCTATGCAACAACCCGACATGAACAATACACATTTTCATAGTTAGTCATTAATAAAAGAGTTTATCAATAATAAAAATGAAAGAAATGCCTGATATTGCAAAAGCTAGGTCTCAAAATTATGCAAAAATCATGTATGGAAGGCCATATATAAGGGAGATGGAATATGGCCGTTTTTTGACAGTTATTAAGCCATGTCAACATAAAAAGACATGCCTCACGCGCCCAAAATTGTTTAAACACACTGTTTGTTCCATGTAAGCATTTTGTGCTTGAATGACACAAATTGGAAGAGGTCCAGGGAGCTACAAGGTACAAGCCAGTGTTTAGGGAGCTGAATGACTTTTGTGGGCAACTTTAGGGAGCCGTTAACCAATTCTGCCAATATTTAAACAAAACTTAGGCCATGGTCTGGTAATATTTTAGTGTGGCTAGCTAGTTTTGAAAATTTCCCATATGATTATCTTTTAAAAACTTTTCAAATACTGGTTATTTTTCATTCAGCAAACGATAAACTGGCTACACGATCGATTTTTTTTGCTGAGATAGCCTATTTGCACTACACCATTAAGCCGCATCAAAAGTTCGAAACTAGCCTTAAGGGCCTCTACTTCAGAACAATTACCTTAACTTCAAACCTCAAATTTATGAACTAGACAACTTTTACCTTACCAAGCGTAAACAACTATTCCTAAGAAGCTTATAAGATATTCTCTCATTCCCATTTTAGTTGTCGCTTTAAGATTTTTTTTATATACATTAAATAATAATTAATAAATTTAGTCCTAAAATTTTGAAACGATAACTATTTTGAGATAAAACGACAACTAAGATGATTTCGAGGGAGTATATGGTAGGCCAAAAATAAACGTAGTAGTACAACACTTAGGCAGAATAATTTGTACGTTCCAATTAAAATGATCCAAAGAGGATCTCTTTTGCAAAGGGAAGGGTATCCACAATCCCATTATCCTACCAATAAAGCAACAACTTCATTTAATTTTTATAATAAAGTGATAACTGACTTTGGGAATTGTATCCAATGCAATCCTTGCACATCACATGGAAATATAAGTGCTTAAGACCTTGATAAGTGGACTCGTTTAAGGCCTCATTTGTTTGCACTTAAGTGTATTTACGTTATTTTCTTTAGAAATTACTTAATAGACCTGATTAACAATTGAATTAATGAACCAAACATGTAATCAAGTCTTAAGATTATCAAGATCTAATCGTGGCTCATTCTCCACGTCCTAAGAGTTCGGGATTAAGGCTACCGTGAGTTAAAGAAACTATTTAGCCAAATTAATCATATCCGTTAATATGTAAAGTGGATATGTATGCGATATTCAATACATAACAAAACCCATGAAAAGATTGCTTACCAAAAAAGGGATGAATTCGTAATCTAAATAGTTAATTATAAGAAGATTATAACGCAGCGATAGATATACAAAGATTAATATAATATTACACGTATATTTATTATTTAGTTACCTTTTAGGCGACATAACACGTACTAACAATTGGTCTAGGGTTGTACATATATAAAATAATATCCACACACTTCAGTTTTAAAAGGTGGAATCTGATTCCAAATGCAAATTTGTCCTGTAGTTGAATAATTACCATTCTTGTTCTTGTAAAAACTGACCATTTTAAATGATGTGTTAGGCTAACAAGTGTTATGTACATTTATCACCGACTCACCAAACTGCACACTCTCACTCTACTCCACTTTCAAGAACAAGAAAAGCATAAAAAAGGTGAAAATCTAGTACCCCTTTTTCCCTTTTCTTAACTTAGTATTTTATTTTTCTGAGTCGAGGTCTATCGAAAATAACTTTTTTATTTTAGTTAGGAGTAAGGTCTGCGTATAGCTCACTGTCCTCGCACCCACTTGTGTGTATGTTGTTGTTGTCGTCGTCGTTGTTGTCGTCCTTAGTACTTTGTTTTAACCAGATCTTTCTTATCCCTTTGCTAAGTTCTTGAACTTTATTTTTTTAAATGTACTTTTGGTTACTTTCTGTTGTGTACATTTTTTGTAATTAGTTGTTGTTGCTAGTATTCTTGTTTGTTTTGTGTTAAAGTTCATATCTTTAGTTTGGTTTAAGAGCTTTCTTGATTTTTTTTTGTTTTATGCCTGTTTCTTTGTTAAATATTTGTGCAAGAATGGGATTTTTTCTTGGTTTTGTGATTAATTCTTGCTTTTTTTGTATGTTAAACCAGTTAAAATTTGATGGGTAGCTGTTGATTTTGGAAAAAGTTGAGACCTTTAAGGTTATTTCTTGCAATGGAGAACCAGAATGTTTCAGAAACCCTAGATGGTAAAACCCTAGAAGAGGTTTCTGTTTTGTCTTGCTTAAGTGAGACTTATGCTGGTTCTGAGTTGGTTACAGAGGTTCAGTTAAGAGAATGTTATGGTGGTGGAAGTGTTGTTGTGGACGAAAAGTTAGCGAGTGGTGGTGAAAGTGTTTCTGTGAATGAGACGTTAACGAATGCTGACGATAAGTTTGAGCTAGAAGGAGTCCGGGTTGAGCAGAAGTTAGTGGATGGACATGGTGACATAGAGTTGGAGGGAGTTGAGAGTGATGAGAAGTTAGCAAATGTGGACGGTAATAATGATTTAGAGGGAGTTGTAACAGAGCAGAAGCTAGTGGATGGGCCTGGGGGAGTTGTGACGGAGCAGAAGCTAGTGGATGGGCCCGGTGAAGTTGAGAGTGAGAAGAAGTTAGCAAATGTGAATGGTGATAACAATTTGGAGGGAGTTGATGCTGAGGAAAAGCTAGTGGATGGGCAGGGGGGAGTTGAGAATGAGACTCTTGCGAATGTGGATGATTGCAACGGTCTAATGGGAGTTGATATTGAGAACGAGTTCGGAAATGTGGATGATGGTATTGACTTAGAGGCTCTTGGCCTGGAGAATGATACTGTTGGTCTTGAGAATCTGATGGAAGGAGGCACTTTTGAACATGAAACTCAACCGCTGGGGTCAATAATTCAAGACACTAACAAAAGAAATGATGATGACGTACTGGTTTCCAAATTGGGTGCTTCTAATGAGTCTCAGGGGAATACGGCTGAGAAGATTGGTATAGTTGATGCTGCAGAAACAATTGACACCTCCAATGCGCACGGCAATGATTCACCAAGAAAGATAGAAGTCTCTGGAGATGGTATTTCTCTGTTTGTGGAAGTATTTGGTCCTCTGAATGGAATTTACCAAGACGGAGAAATGTTGGGCAATGGTGGTTCACATTGCATGCTTTCCATGAATAATGACAGCCCTATGGGTGTCAATGGGAATGAAGCAGAAGGGGATGCAGGTGATAATCAAGAACACAATTTTGCTGTGGGTGATTTAGTTTGGGTAAAAATCAAGACTCCCTTGTGGTGGCCTGGAATGATTTGTGATCCATCTGCATCGAAGGATGCTGGGAAGTATGATCAAAGGGGCTTTTTCTTTGTTAAGTATTTTGGCAACACTAATTCCTCTTGGTGCCAGCCGTTCCAGTTAAAGCCCTTTCTAGAGTATTTTGAACAGATGTCTTGCCAGAACAAGTCTAGAAGCTTTTACGGTGCAATAGAGAAGGCTTTGGGTGAGATTGGTAGACGTGTTAAACAGAAGATGACCTGTTCTTGTTTTTCAAATCAAGTTGCTGCTCAAAATTTTCCATCAGAGGATGACAAGGATGAGCGTAGTGTTTTTGTGGCATCTCAATTTGATCCTGCAGACTTTCTTAAATTCATTAGATTACGTGCTTTGGATCTTCGTAGGCCAGGTAGTATTGAGTTTACAGTTAATGAGAGTTGCCTATCAGCCTTTTACAATTCAATAGGTCATAAGCATGTACCTCTGTATAAACTCAGGCCGACAAATAATGCCAAGGATGAAGACTCGGAGAAGCTTTCTAGTGGTGATAGTGTCCTTAAGAGCTGTAAAAGTGATTCTGATGATTGTAAAACGACTGAAGTGAAGATGTCTGGCTCATTAGAATCTCCTAAAGGGTGCATGATATCCGGCTCAGAGGTTTTGAACGGAAGTGCTGGAGGAAAATCTGAAAAGGGTTTTGAGTCGAGAGAACGAAAGAAGAGCAAGTATCTGTCATACCCTTATGTAAACAGTTGGGGCCGTAAGAATTCACTTGGCCAGGGAGAAGATGAAACGGAAAATCATGAGGATGTTACTCCTGGAGGAGTGGAGATCCCCTCCAGTCCAGCTATGGTCTCCACACCAATTGGTAACTGCAGTAACAAGAGCTCACTGAGGAAATCAAGGAAATCCATTACTGTCAATGGAATTTGCCATACTCCAGAGATCATCGCTGCCTCTTCAGCAGAAATGCTCCAAGAACTCCGCCTGACAGCTCTTGATTGCTTCTTTCCCAGTCAAAGTACATCTTCCGTTCCGATTCAAGAATTTTATTCAAGTTATAGAACATTCAGAAATCCTGAAGTTGAAGTTCAGACGGATGAAGATAAGGAAACAGCTTTAGGGTGTCAGGAACCTTACGAGTCTTCATTAGGACAGCCTCCTTCCAGTGTGCTCCCCAAGAAGAGAGGTAGAAAGAAACGTGAAGGCATAAATCCAACTGGTCAAATTGTTGATACCATACTGCTAGAACCTGACGCACTCAAAAAAGGAACAGTTAACAGAAAGAAAAGGGAGGTGGCAACCGCAGCTGTGGTTCATGATGAGATTGGGGTATTGGGTGACCTACCAGATTTGAACGGCAGTAATACTGGCTTGTCAGTTGAAAATATGCAGGTTATAGGTCCTGCCCCTACTCAAGGTAAACTTGTACCTAAGAGGAGGAAAATGAAGAATGAAGAATTAGTTTCTGAGATCTCAATGCCGGATGTGAGCAATGGCAACACTCAGTTCATTCCACTGCTGAAATGTGTGCAAGTCACTAGCCCTTCCCTCCCGAATACTGAATGTATAGCTGGACAGCCAAATGCCAATGAAAGCCATGCTGTATGTAGCTCATTACCATTGAATTCACAGACCATGGGACCGTTATCGTCTGCGAAAGCTGAAGGTAGGAAAAGGAAAAGGAAGGAGAAAGCATCAAATGTTCAGAATGATTCTGCAGGCCTACCAGATCTGAATGGCTCCACAGAATTGAATTCAGTCACAGGTGATGGAAAACCCAAGCGTAGAAGGAGGAGAACCACTAAATCTGCTATTGGTATACCCGCTCCTAATAACATTGAGAATACTGGGATAGCTGCAGCGAACACTCTTCTGCTAGACTTTCGATCGGGTTCCTCAGTGCCTTCTAAAGAATACATTGCTGCTACATTTTCCAGGTTTGGTGCATTAGTGGAATCCAAAACGCAGTTTCTAAATGATTCGACTGCCCAGGTTGTCTTTGTAAAGGATAGTGATGCTATAGAAGCCTTGCAAAGTTTGCAAAGCAGAAACCCGTTTGGACCTTCCCTTGCCAGTTATCGCATCCAACATGTTTCAACTTCTAGTAACGTGCAGGCATCACATTCTTTTCAGCCCGCAGATGTACTTTCTGGAGTGGTACCTTCAAATGGTGAGGGACCTGATCTTGTCGTCATAAAACAGAATCTGGAGGCAATGACTACAATGCTCGCGAAGGCTGGTGACAATCTTTCCCCTGAGATGAGAGCCAAGTTGGAAAGCGAGGTGAAAGGCTTCTTGAAAAAGGTAAGCTCCATGGTTGGTTCTTCTTCGTCTTAATTTGATAAAAATGTCGTAGTTTCTTAGTTGACATTTTTAACTATGTATCTAATTAATTAGAGTGAGGCTAGTGACTGTTGTTGAGAACATTGTCGACGGGTTACTACTCCCCGTGTTTTATCTTCTCTGCCTCAGTGGTTATTGTTAGTAGAACCTTTGGATCTGTTCTTGTTACTGTGCTGTAATATGATGGTTAGCTGTGTGTACTTTTGATCAATCCAGATTGAGCATGGCACCATTCATTCTGTGCTCCTCAGATAGCCTATCCAAAACTTGTCTAGTTTTGATGAGCTGCCTAGCTGTTACAGCTTTTGATTGAATGTATATTCTACATCTTGAATGGTTTCAATAGGTTCATACAGTATAAACTAGGGAGAGTAGATTTACATCAACTTTTCACTATGTCTAACTCCCTCCGTTCTACTTTATGTGTCATAATTTGACTCGGTACAAAGTTTAAGAAATAAAGGAAGACTTTTGAGACTTGCGGTGTAAAATGAAGCAAAGATGTTTGTGTGGTCGTAAATCATTTCACTAATGGCAAAACTGTAATTTTGAAGTTAAATTGTTTTCAAATTTAGAATGATACCATTCTTTTTGGAACAGACGAATAAGGAAATGCTGCCCCATAAATTCGAACGGATGGAGTGATTCAGTAAGTACTTGGGAGATGATTATATGAATTGTCTATATCCACTCTGCTCGATGCAAGCTATGTTCTATTGGATTCAATGTTTAGAGGATTCAAGTTTCAGAAATTGAGTCACCAGCTCCTCAATCATAATTAATAGAAGGCTTAGCTTCATTATGCATACTGCAAATAATGAAGTCTTAGTTTAACGATTAATTAACGTGGAGGTCTAATAAGACTTAAGAAATGTCTAGTTTCTAAATTCCATCTGCAGATAGACTTGTATAATATTATTTATAAATTATACCTTAAGTTAAAGGTATGCATTCATAAGGTATAATAAAAGCATACACTAATAAATAGGTAGATTCGGGTAAATACATTTTATGGGGATATAGTATAAAAAATTATAATAAGAATCATTAGTAGAGAATCCTTCTCTTTCCCTTTTTCTGTTCTGAATCTAAGAGAGGCAAACTTAAAAGCATTACAATCTCTAATAGATTTTCTCAAAGAAAGGAAACCACAAGTCTCAAGATTCAATTTCATATTTATATGACATGCCTCGAGTCGGACCGAAAATATTTGGTCATATTCCCTTCGTCTCAAATTATTTGTCCTCTTCATTTTTATACGCTCCTTAAGAAATCATTAATGAGGAAAGATTAATGACTATTTTACTCTTATTTAATCTTCATTAGTATTTGAACAATTATGATATTAACCAATGAGTGAGACCTTTCTGGTCTTCAAGATATTTACTACTATGGGTAAAATGGGAAAAAATAAAAAACTTTACCTTGAAATTCTAACCGGATAAATATTTTGAGACGACTATTTTTAGAAAGAATACAAATAATTTGAGACGGAGGAGTATTATACCTATGATAATGGCTACTTTAAGTAAAAAACTTTACTCTTCTTATATAATCATTAGAGAAGTGAAAACATCAAGGGATTAATCTGGTTTATAGTTCAGAATTTTTTTAATACGGTTGATTTGTAAATTTCTTATTTAAACAAATCTTGGACTTTTTTTCCCAATCATTCTCCCTCCTGTAAACTAGGATTTACAGTCACAGAAGCAGCACTATTCCAAAGTCCCAATCCAAATCAATAATTAATTAGTAATTGGTTTAGTAAACCAAGAGACATCAGCACTTTAATAAATTGCCAGTACATTTCCGTATACAACATATACTGAACACATTTTTTGACTAGAGACAAATAGACAATACTCCACTATACTATAATCTATAGACAATATTAGACTATAGTATAGTGGAGAATAATTACAATGTTTTAATATCTTCCTCGATATCTGATCAAATCCAACAAGCCCACAACTTTGAATTCCTTTAAGACTATCATTAGTTTTATACTGCTACCTAACGACCAAGATTTGGATTTGGAAAATAACAAATTGAACTTCTACAATTCCCATTCACACTCAACATGTTAATTTTCTTTAAATAAACTAAGGAAAATCCTTGACAAAAAGAAATGTTGAGTACAAAAACAATACACCTTTCCATTAAAGGAATTAAGTTAACAGTAGAGGATAATCTCAACAACTGGTCCAAGATTAAAACGTTAGATTAAACTTTAAAGTACTCCAAACTTGAGCTGGTGGAAGATATCAAGTACCAAGTTGGTCGAGACAACACCATTACTAAATTTAGATTAATGGGTTTGTTGCAGATGATCCATAACCATTCATTAAGCCAGTCCAAGATCCTAGTCCTCCATTGAAGTAGCCAAATGGTTCTTTATTCCCAGCATTAGAACAGCCTTGGTGATCATGCCATTCAAGTGACAAAATATTGGGATTTGGCTTCACATCATCAATTGTATTGTGTCCCTCATATTTTATGTTTCCAAAGTTGTTACCATCCATTGACATTCCAAATGTAGAGCAAATTCCACCATGAAAATTTTGGCCATTAATTCCATTACCACTAATCTCACCATATCCATTAATCATGCCTAAATCAACATTCCCAATAAAATCTTGATTTCTTGAACTACTCCCCACCATAAAATCAATAGGAGTAGAAATATTATTTTCAAGCATAAAATTACTAGGACTATTTCCAAGTCCCACAAAGTTATTGAAGTGGGAAAATGCCATTTCAGGAAAGGAAATAGTAGAAGTTTGGTTACTACTACTATTTATTTGATGAGTAGTGTCATTAGACAACTTTTTGGAAGAAACTTTCTTGTTTTTTCTACATCCACCACCCACAGGGATATTTCTTAGAGTACCACCTTTAGTCCAATACCTTCTGCATGATTTACAAAAGTACCTAGGTTGAGAAAGGCTGTAATTGTTGTAGTAACAGAATTTTGTGTGAGTTGAGTCACACCTAGGACAATTGATAGGTTTGTCATGTGGGGGTCTTAGCTTTCTTTCCATTAATGGCCTTGAACATGTGAAAATGTCATCAGATGGTGATGAAGTAGAATCCAGTTCAGTTTCCTCATGAATTGTGTCCTGTCATTGCAGAAAATTTCACGTAAATTTCTCGAGACATTCTTGTCTTTTAAGAAACATTTATGCAATGCAAGTGTATGAAACATCAAATGTACAAACCTGGAGCCAGTTAGATGAATCCATGCAAGCTTGCAAAGAAGTAATCCCCATAATAGTAAATGTGACAATCTTTTAAACTTGATCTTAAAGCAAAAAACTTTCTTCAATATGTAGCCAAGTTTCTTAAAGCATTTCTCAGCAAAGCTCCTTTCTTGTTTCTTGTTTTTATATATATGTAGTTGTATTTGTGTGTCTGGATAATCCAAGGGATAGTGAGAAAGAAGGAACAACGAGTTATATAGAGGCTTGTAGTGGAATGCAAAATGGTGGCTAGATTGTGAATTTGAAGGAAGAAAAATGTGTAAGTGGGGACTATGGTTCTTGCTACTACGTATGTACTGTCGGTGACAACTTATGTGGGCCTTGTTACTGTCTGCCTACTGTTTGCTGATTGAATAGGGTCCACACTGCTTAACATAAGCACCTATGTGTTCGGCGGAACTCAGTAAGTTAGCTTAACATAAGCACCTATGTGTTCGGCGGAACTCAGTAAGTTTAGTGCATACGGTATATTTTTGTAAAAATATTATTGTTATTTAAAAAGTTAGAACTCATAAGATTCAAATTCTGGATCCACTTCTTACATAGGTGAATGTTGGGTAGAATGTGCGAGTTCGGTAGAGTTGCATTAATTTTTGTCTAAACACTGTATTTGTGTTAAAAAAACTATTAAATATGTACAAGAATTAAGATCATATCACGATTAAAATTTTGAATTTGTCTCAGATGTTTAGACACAATTGCATCACTATAAAGAGAATTGGAGGGATATGAATTACTGCTCCCTTCATCCCAAAATGAGTGCCTCTTTCTTTTTATGGCAACTTTTTAAATCAATGATTTATTTTGGACCACAGGATTTAAAGACTATGACCCACATTACACACCTTTTATTTTAAATCACAAAGATTTAAAAGTCTTCTTTATTTTTTTAAACTCTGTGCCCAGTCAAACTTAGACACTCATTTTGGGACGGAGGGAGTAGTATTTTGTTATATTTGGACATGAGGAAGGAAGTCTATCTGACGTGACAGGTAAATGAGAATATTTGGGTCCTCGGTAAAGAGAAAGGGAAGGGGCCAAAAGGGCCAGGGAGCAAGCAAATGGGCTTGAAAACCGAAAGGACACTCCAATTGTGGACCCGGTTAGAACTGGGGGCCCAATAAAGGACAAAATGGACCCCTCTCTACGATGATTCTCACAAGCAAGGTATAAATTCCCTTATGACGTGTCTTCTCTCTCCTAGTTATCCAATCATAAATTACACCTCGACTTAAAGGTAAGTTCTTGAGAGTAGTTATTGCATCAAGATGCAAGTAGCCGAATGAGGATGCCTTGATAGATGTGTGCGCATAGTATGAAAGATAAGATTAGGAACATAATCATATGGGACATGATCGATGTGGCCCTAGTGGTAGACAATATGCGAGAAGCCTGACCAAGATAGTCCAGACATATGATAAGGAGAAGCACAGATGCCCCAGTAAGGAGGTGTGAGAGGTTGTCAGTGCTAGGTTTACGAAGAGGTAGAAGTAGTCCGAAGAAGAATTGGGGCAAGGTGATTATGCATAATATGACACAACTTTGTATCATCGAGGACTTGACCCCAGACAGAGGAGCTTGGAAGTCGAGGATTAGAGTAGAAGATTAGAAAGAAGTTTAGTAATTTCTCTCTTTTCTGTGGGAGAACATGATCCTAGTGTAGGGTTTAGAGAACCTTATCAGTAATATTCTTATTTTTTCATTTTTATCTTATGTGCGCTTTTAGTAGTACTGATGTTGCATTTACCTTGGTTAGCTATAGTAGTTTGGTATCACTTTTTTACCTTTGTATTTCTATCTATACATTTATTTCTGTATTTGTTTTCCTTTCCAAATGCATTGTAAAAAAACTGACAGTATGTTGGAAACAACCTCTCTATTTCACTCGAGATAAGAATAAGATCTACGTAAACCTTATCTTTCATCAAACCGCATTTATAGGATTATATTGAGTATGTTGTAGTATTAGTTAAAACTAGCAATATCTTTAAGGCGTTAAGCTGATCATCTTTTGTTTGCAATTAATAATGACAAGGCTCTATAGTTAATAATTGACTCATTTTCAATGTTGGTAAAATATCTTGTGGATTGATAATAAATTGGACATCAGCAATATCAGTAGTGGAATTTTGACAATTTGGGGATGTCGTTGATTTCTCCATATATATAACATTGAATTGAGAATTTCTATCTTGCTTTCGACTTAAATGAACATATAACTTCTCCCCTTTGGATCAATATACAATCTCCTTTATGTTTTCCAAAAAAGCAAATAAATTATGGCTATGTCTTTCCCACTTTAGCTTGGATATGTTAAAACCTCGAAATGTGGAAGAAAGTGGTTTGAAAAGTTACGGCAATTAGTTAATTCATCTTTTCCATTTAATCTTGCATGGGAAAAAAAAAAATTCCATGTTACTTTCTTTCTTTCTTTCTTCTGCCAAATAACAAAAAGAGAGGACAATCATCTTTTTCTCAACTTGTAGAAAAGATCAGTTCATCACATGTTAGTATTTTATCCTTGTTCCACTTTTGGACAGGACCAAAATTCATCATAATTACTTTGTCCCTTTTTCTTGTAAATAATAAAAAGACCCCATAATTGAAAATTTTCATAGTAGGGTTATGTTACTTTATAGATCAAAATTCTCTTTGAAAGTTAAGGAGGGAAGAAGCAAAAGAAAATCCAACATTGATCGTAAAATCCGCTAAAGTCCAAGAGTCCTACTAACTAGAGGCTAAAAAAAGAAACAAATACTATACCAAAAGTGTTTAGCTATCTTTAGATAACGTGTGATATACTCCTAGAATATAATCATGAAGATGTTCAAATGAAAGTTTCGATAAAAAACTAGACATCTACCGTACACCATGACAATTATTCTTAAAGATAATGCTTTCATGTGTTATTGGTGTTTTCCGTTTATCTTGAGTATCAGTATTTTTTTTCGTTGTTTGGTATTATCATCTTGCATCTCTCGTATATGTTTTCACTATGTTATTTAGCTGAGGGTCTATCGGAAATAATCTCTTCACCTTGGTGAAGGTAAAGTCTGCGTACATTTCAACCTCTCCAGACCCCACCTCGATGGGATACCACTGGGTATGTTGTTGTTGTTATAATGCTTTCATGTTTTTATGATTAATATATCATAAGTTGTTCATTCTCATTGCATGAATTATCAACATTTACGACCCGTCATAAGCTGACGTTGTTTTCAGACCCTAAAGTTCAGTTAATTATTATTGTTGGATTATTTATAGTTACACAAGATTGGATTTAAGTAGGACCTCTAAAATGTCTGGTTTGTTTTCACAGAAGCAAGAGATGGTGGGTAGCAATAATGACATAGAAGGAACAAAAAGAAATTGGCCTAAATGTTCATTAATGTAACAAATGTACTGAGCTACATTACACGTACAACTGACGAATGAAATATTATTGGTGAACTCTCAATTCTATTGCTGTTCAAATTAAATTTGGAAACAACACTCTATTTCCTAGTACCATCTTTAGATTTTTGTTTTTCATTCCTTGCTTTACAGCCAAACTTTAGTTGAATTACTACTTGTTAATCTCGCTTCAAGAATTTCCCTAAAGGAAGTTTTTATATGATTACATGAATCTTGACACTTCTTATTCCGAAAAGTAATTTAAGTATCAAGCTAAAAAGAGTTTACTAATCACATGCATTAATAGTGGAAAATCTTCATATTGAAGCTATCCCAATTTCCACGAGCTGTACTCTTTTCATATATACTACTCCCTCTGTTCCAAAATGAGTATCTGCATTTCCTTTTTAGTTTGTCCTAAAAAAAGTGTCTCTATTCATATTTGGTAACTGTTTAATTTCAAGATTTATTTTGGACCACCAAATTTAAAGGCGCTGGCCCACATTACACACAACTTTAATTTTAAACCACATAATTCAAAAGTCTCCCATATTTTCTTGATTTTCGCACCAAGTCAAACCCAGACACTCATTTTGGGACGGAGGGAGTAGTATCGTAGCTTACTTTCATTTTTGAGATATATTTCACCTCTTTTTTTTTTTTCAAAAAGTTGTAGATCTGATGTAGCTTTAAAAAGAAATGATTTCATCAACCTTTCTTCTCATGCAAGATTGTCGTTGCATGGCAAGCAAGGTAAAGAGAATGAAAAGAAAAGCTAGAGAGAATATATCATCAAGAACCTGCAGACTGCAAGCTTGTCATGACTTGGAACTGCATGGAAATTGGGCCAATATTATTCTATAGTA
Source organism: Petunia x hybrida (assembly GCA_037355625.1). Lineage (NCBI taxonomy): Eukaryota > Viridiplantae > Streptophyta > Magnoliopsida > Solanales > Solanaceae > Petunia > Petunia x hybrida. The sequence continues at coordinate 4,293,458 of JBBBVM010000070.1, forward strand.
TGGTAAGGACCATTTGAAATATCCATTTATCATGATTTCATCATACTACTACGTGCAATCTGTTTAAATTTGAACTTGTGTTGGCTCTATACGAATCTAAAAAAGAATGGACATGGTTTAGGTTGGGACCATGTTCCTTTGCCAACGCTAGTTTCTTTTGATCATTTGCATGGATTAATTAGTATTTTATTCTTTTACCAAGAATAATCTTTTGATTCATTAGGTAGTTCAAATATCACCCTACTTCTGATATAGGAGTAGTGCATTATTACAAAAGAGACATATGCTGAAGTGTTTTATCATCTTATCTAAAAGTTTAATGGGTTGAGAAGATTACACATTTATTTTGTTATGTCTTCACGATGCACCAACAATAACAACAACATACCCAGTATAATTCCACAAGTGGAGTTTGGAAAGGGTGGGATATACGCAGACCATACCCTCATCACCGAGGTAGAGAGGCTGTTTTCGATAGACCCTCGGCTCAAGAAACTATAATCCAACTACATGCTAGTAAAAATAAGACGAACTACCCATGTTAAAAAAAATACTGACAAAAAAATTACTGGTAGCTAAAGAAACAGACAACAATAATGTAAATAGTACAAAGGCAGAAAACAGTAAACAAAGTATCTAAATACTACAAATAGTATTAAGACACACTCTCACGGCTACTACTTAACCTTTTATCCTAATCTTCGACCTCCACGCTTTCCTATCAATAGTAATGTCCTCGGTAATCTGTAGGTGAGCCATGTTCAGACGAATCATCACACCCCAATTCTTCTTTGGGCTAATTACACTGTATGTCATTCTAGGGCACTTTTTTTTAAAACATAGCAATACTTTGTCACTTTACCAAACGTAGCAATATTTTTACAAATGCTACCAAACATGTCATAACCAAAAAAAACCCTAATCCCTTTTTCTCTCTTCTCTCCACTCTCTTTCCCCGCCGCCCCCACCCCCACCCCCACTGTTTTTCCGGCCAGCCTTGGCACCACCCATCCCGTCGTCTTCCCGCCTCCCCCATCCCCAACTTTTCCCTGTCCGAGCCGCTACGGCGTCGCAGCTGCGTCGCTCGTTTTTTTTTTAAGTTTTCCGGCGATCTATGTCGCGCCGTCGTCGATTTGCTTTTCCGGTGGGTGTGGATCTATGTATCTGCTATGTTTCTTTTCCGGTGGTGTGGAACCGTCGTCGATTTGTTGGATCTGTGGATATGGTATGTTGCTTTTCCGGTGGATGGTGCCGTGTAGATTTGCTATGTTTTCCGGCTCGGATCCGGCGGAAAACAGTGTTTTTGTCTCTTTTTTTTTGTTTTTTGAGTTTTCCGGTGGGACACGGCGGAACCACGGTGGTTGTGGTGTATATTTGGTGTTTTGGGACTGTATGGAATGTATGCCGTGTGTATTTTCATTGTATGCCCGGTGTATGCACTGTATATACAGTGAATATACACCGGCCATACAATGAATATATACTTGTCATACAATAAATATACAATCAGATTCGATTTTGTTGTTTGTGTGTATGTACGGTGAATGAACGTGCATACAATGACCATACAACGTCTATACAGAGAATATACACACATACAATAAGTGTATGTGTGTGTATCCACCGTATTTTCACTATATATACAATGTATACATTGTCCATACACTGTTCATACAGTAAAATTACAAAAATATACACTGTCCATACACTGTCCATACATTGCGGGCGGTGGTTGATGGGCGGCGGTGGTGGCAGTGATGGGGGCTGGGGGCAGGGGGTGGTAGGAGGTGGATCTAGGCTTTTATCCTCCTTTTGTTTGTGTTTTGCTATGCTTTGAAAAAAAATGTTGCTATGTTTTGAAAATGGGAAAATGTTGACATTTTAGTGTAAGAAAAAATGTAAGTTTGTATAGTTTTGTGAATTGCCCTTCTTCTTTGGTCTACCTCTACCTCGACGTAGACCCAACACTGGCAATCTCTCACACCTCCTCACTGGAGCATCTGTGCTCCTTCTTCTCACATGCCCGAACCATCTCAGTCTTGCTTCGCGCATCTTATCCGCGACTGTGGCCACTCCAACCTTGTCACGAATGGACTCATTCTTAATCTTATCCATCCTCGTATGACCACACATCCACCTAAGCATTCTCATATCTGTTACATGTGTGACGTCTTGACTGACCAACATTCCGCTCCGTACAACATATCTTCACTATACAAGAGTAAATAATTTATTTAAAACACTAATCCGTATATATCTCATGCATATTAGTACACCTTATTTCCTGTTGGTGTACTCGTACTATATATTCTCATCTTTGTAAAAGTCTATATCCTATTTATTGAAGTGCATAACTTTAATACATTACTATTTGAGATTACCTAAGAGATAATTGTAATTAACAGTTCATAATAATTAAGTATAGTTAGTAACTAAAAAAAATACTACTTATAATTACAGGTGCATTTAAATCATGATTGGACCTCGTAAAATGTGCAGTCAAAGTGACGACGCTATTAGGAGCAACCCAATCCTCCCTATGGCTATACCATGCAAAAGAGTATATGTGGCCCCAGCTGACCTGAAAGGAATGCTATTATAATAATAATAATAATAATAATAATAATAATAATAATAATAATAATAATAGGGTATATACATATTAGACACGGATTATTTGCAGGCGTGCGGACATATATAATAGATCACCTACTTATAGATTTCAATGACTTGTGAATATAATTCGTATGACTGAAGATATATATTTAAGAGGTATGCACGATCTGAGTGGAGCTATGATTTCAATATTATGAGTTAAGTATCTTAAAACGATTATTACAAGTGTTAATAACCAATTCTGATTTAATCTTTTTACGTATTTAAAAATTTCTTAATACATACTCCGTATTTAGAAAAAAAGTTATTGAGTTTGGCCGCTTCTACTTGGGCACCTGTGCAGGATGCTAGATTGTTGATAGATATATATAAGTAGAAATAGTTCCTAGTTGGATTAGGTGTAGATTAGAAACACTTTCACACACATGATATATATTAAGACAAACAAATACGTAATTATTTTATTAATGTAATTTTTGGACTCAACCTCCCTCCCATGAGCGTACCACGAGACATTAGGCCCTCCTAACACAAAAAACACCAACATCCAAAATTCTTTTCCTTTTCTTTTGGGGCGACAAAGTGAGTTTGATTGATGGTTCACTAGCTAAGTATGAATTCGACAGCAATTCTAACTGAGAAATCTGAACTACAGAGATCTTCTACTAGCACTAGTTTTAATGACTAAAGAAATATACTTCCAACTTCCTAGCAGTTGTTGCCCAATATGGCCGTAAAGTTGATTCTTTATTGGCATTACATTTGAAGAATTACATTATCAGTGTAATTTAAGTACAATTATTACATATTGTTACTGCATTTTATAGATTACCACAAAATCGGATTTAGGATTTTAAGAGGATGAGTTCACCATTGTTAGAAGCCGAATTATAGCGTCCCAAAAATGATCGACGAACGGCCTTCAATAAAAAATTATATTGTGTATACATGTTAAATATAATTTTATATGATGATATATGGAGGAACAAAATTATTAAAGGACATTTAAAGGGGATCAATTTACTCCTGAGTGTAAGTGAACCATCATCTGACCAAGTGAAGTTCCTGAACATCATATCAGACCATGGATTCACGTGAACCCCATTTGCTATACTACATCCACCCCTGAATTACCATACCAAATCTGACAGGTTTATAAAAAGTTAAATGTTATTATATACTTATTAACTGAACTTAAAAATATATAATCTGTGTATATTACATAATCATACTCCCTTAAAAAAAAATGATATAATTCTTTATTCTTTATTAATCCATTAGAAAAGAATGCCATTTTCTTAAATTTAAAAATGTATCTTGAAATTCTTATTTTCCTCTTAAACTTTTATAGCCACTACGTAACGTTTACAAAGATCACATGTTACAAAAGTTTTACAAATCATACAAATATGATACTAACAGTTTTAGACCATAAGTCTTTCTTTTTTCTTCTTAAATTTCATACTATATGATAGTATGACATATAAATTGAACAGAGAATGTTGTTTTAATAACACATGAAAGAGTAATGGGTGGGTGTTTTGTCCCTTGGATATAGATATGCAGCCACTAAGAGCCAGAGTCTATACGCATGCGCAAGGAAACTCAGCCATGACTGCGCCCACAAATTGACATATTGCCAATATTAGACAAATCTTCACCTAGTCGGTGGCAGGATTTGTTTTTTCATTGCACAAACAATTTAAATATGCGAGTCATAAATTTATGTGCATAAATCATTGTTAAAAGGAAAAAATTTACATTCAAGATACATGTTTTATATTCCTAGCCGAGGGTCTATCAGAAACAACTTCTCCATTTTGGTGGAAGTAAGTCTACGTATATTTCATCCTCCTCAGATTCGATTTATGGAATACACTGAATATTTTGTTGTTGTTGTATGCATGTTTTATATTCATTCGTCTGGCATAAACTCTATGATTATAATGTTGTCTTATACTTTTGCCTTGCACTAAGTTATAAGAAAACAGAAGAGCCAACATGGGTCCATTCTATTCATATCGTGAATATACAAACCGACCGTGCGCCATTATCTTGTCACACTTGAATCTTCTTGTTCGTCTTTAATTGATTCCTTTGAATTTCTTAAACATGTTGGCTCTATTCTTTTAGTCACTACCTATCAAAACGTGTCTTATTTTTATTTTTGGGCAAAGTTTATTGGAATTGCTCAGCTTGATTGTCTTAATTACCCACACAAAGATAAGGTTGCTTTGACTCATGCTATGCCCTGTTAGAGTTGTGTTCATACTCTTATTTTCCTAATTCTGTTATTCTAGTTACTTTCTTTCCATAAAGAATTTAGGCATAAATTTATACTTATGTTAATTAATTCAGCCAAAAATACTTCAATCTCTAACAATAACATGATATACTTTTTCTCGAGAAAGAAGTGTCTTTTTCAAAGTTCTGAAGTAATACTTCGATATTATTAAAGTCAAGATGTAAGAATCCTGAACTCGACATATTGATCATGGTGCACTTATTCACTACCCAAAGCAACATTAACTAAACTAGCGTTTGGACATAGATTCCCAAATATTTTTTGGAAAACACTTTTTGGGTGAAGTTTGATATAAAAATAAAAAAGTGTTTGGACATATTTTTTGGCTCGAAAGAGCCTTTGAACTCTTATGAAAATAAAATTTGATGTGTAAATGTTAGTTTTTGGCCCAAAAATAGCTCAAGACCAGTTTTTGAGTTTTTGGGACAAGTTTTACTCAAAAAGCATAAACAAACACTTTTTGGCCCAAAAAATCCCTCCAAAAACTATGTGCAAACGGGAGCTAAGCCTTGACTACCTGTAAAGTTTCCTTCTCCCATCCTTTCTACAAATGTGTTTAACATGACTACTATTGTTTTTTTGTTTAACATTTGATATCTAAAATCCACTCCTACCACTCCAAATTTTGGCCGTGTAAGGTCTATTAAAGGATAAAAGACCATCTATACGGAATCTATCAAGTTCCATGACTCGAATCTGAAACCTCTGATTAAGGTAGATCCGGTTCATTCTATCCTATCTCTTGGATAACATGACTACCTGTTGGGTTGTCTTCCCAACTTGCACATGTATTGGATGTGTAGACTGACCTCTAAAACGATCCAAGACCTTTGTAAAACTCAAATATGATTACATTAAGGCTTGGGCCAGTACAGCTTTAGTTACACAGTTAGCATGCTAGTTAACAAACAAGATATACCAAGAAGGTTTATTTTCCGACCCTGTTAGTAATTGGCCCTGTGAAAATGAATTTACATCACATTTTTTGTTTCCATTATAGCATATGCTCCTGTTATAATTGAGATGTATGCCTCACATACACTGCATAAGTGATCGGTTCATTGTTGAGAACTTTCTATATCCACAAAGTTAGAATGACCAACATAATCATCTTATTCTCATTATCTAATCTTTATTCATACTGTAAACTTACATAAATGATCCTCCAGTACTAAGGCAGCCACTATAGAGTGTATTAGTAGACCACCAAGGAGAAACACAATGGTTTTGTTACATTTAGATTATCTTTTCCCATACCAGAAAGTTGTCCCTCAAGAACATGTAGCAGCAAAGATCGTTCCGAACTTCTTCCAAAGCCTTAACACCAAATGGCCAGCCTATATATCAAGTTAAAAATCTTTCAGCTGGCCAACACTTGATCACCTTCTCCAATTGGTGTCTCGGTCATCTGTAGGCCAGAACTCGAGCCATTAGTTTCAGGGGCACCACCAGATTCAGAGATCTTTGTAATCCTCTGCAACTCATCTGATATCTCTGAGGAACGAGCCATCAACTGATCATCAGTCAATTGTTCATTCTGGAAAGCAGGCTTTTTAGGTTGGCGGATAGCAGCAGTTGCTTCTGCCATTGCAACTGGAGGAGGCTGGGGAGGAACCCAGGATGATCTCTGAATTGGTCGTTCCTCATATGGTGCAGCTGGATATCCAAAGTTTTGTTCACTTTCAGTTTGGATTTCAGATACCCTGACATTCTTGTGTTGCGACCAAGGTGCTGAACTGTTTCCATTTACCATATTGTCTTGATAACCATAATTTAAACCATCACCACTCCCTTGAGATTGAACAAAATTTGTTGAATTATTTTGACTCCGGCCAACTTCCCAAGGCTGTTCACAAGCAGAATTTCATAAAAAGTGACCAATGCATCTCAAGCAATTCTTAAGATCGACCCAATTCAAACATTGCTAGTAGAAGAAAGAAAAGGAAAGAAACAAAAACCTTAGGCTTTGGAGCAAAACGAGGATCAGATAGAGGCTGGTTAGGATTTGGTGGCTGATCATTTATATCCTGCAACAGTTGATGGATGTACAAACGTTCAAGAAAAAGACTTTTCAGGATACGAGTATGCCAAACACTGGAGAGAAAACTCTGCACTTACTCGGATATTGGAAGGCTTCTCTCCTCTTTGAACCATAGACATAATCTGCATAATGATTATTAAGTTAGAAGAGCTGATTTCCCTAATTCTTCCAGAAAGCATCTGACACGTTTTACTAGCATCTTCATTGAAGAGATAGAAAGTTCAACTGGTGCTACTCATTAATATGTTCAGAGACAGATACATTACATTAGAAGGTGGGAACATAACAAGTACCATATAGCACCTCAACAACTACTACGCTTTAATCCCAAACAAGCCAGAATCGACTATATGAATCTTCATTGACCATAATACTCCACTTAAACTCTCATGCCTATATTAGGCAAATACAAATAAGAAGTGCTAACATTTCATGACCATATTCTCTATATCTTTTTCAAACGTACATATCTCTCAAAGGCTCCTAGCAAGCATAGCTCCTTCAGTGAAAATGCTAACATTTCTTAACCATATGCATATAGCACCACTATTAAAATAATAATTCTCCCTTTCCACATTGGAAGAAGAGAAGCTGCTGGTTTTACGTGATTAAAGCAGCTTATCACATGAAACAGCGAATGAAATAAAGAGAACTGAATATGGAGAAAGAGATCCTAGATAATGTGGTTGGCTGAAAATACTGTCCCCCCCTCCCAAAAAAAAAAACCCATCCCCTTGTTCCATTACATAGAGAAAATACTAAAAGAAGCCAGAGAGTGTAACGAGCACCTCCATATAAGACTTGGGATGGGGTGCAACAGACGGTTCCACAGATGCAGGTGGCGACAAAGATCTCGCTGCATATTATATTCCTCACATCGCATCAATATCTAGTGAATCATTAAAAATTCCTTTTAAGAAAAATTGGCAGCTAGAAACCAAAATTAGAACCTGAACGTGCATCACCATCCACTTTTCCATTTGTGTAAGATTGCTGGACCATAAAAGCAAATCAGAAACTGAACCATAAAAGCCAGCGAAGATCAATGACAAGATCTAGACTACTAAACAACTTACCCTAGAATGAGTAACTGAAATTCTGCGATCATCTAGTTCCGTTATAGGTATTCTTCCAGAAGAGCTACTTTGCCCTGCATGAACACAGCAACTCCAATCAGGCACCATTCTCTGCCTGATGATGACTTCGATCCCTTTATCTCTTTTTTCTTCAGAGATAGACCATACAAGGGAAAGGGGGTGCATGATATATGAACTTTAAACTATTCATGATGAAATATTAAAAACCTGGCTTTACTTCATGATTGCTAGATTCCTGGGTAATAACAACATTATAGTAAGGACAAAGCTAGTGTTCTCAAAAGGAAGTGCCGTTGGAGTGGAGAGAAAGAACTTAGCCAGAACTGCGGGGGCCAAGCACTGAAACTTTTTAGGAACGAACTCAAGAAAGATATGTTATAATGCATTTTATGGAGATGTAGGGGTCAACATCCACCCTGCTCTACAGATGGTCACAAGTCAGGAATATCCTCTGTCTGGAAGTATCAAATGATTCTTTGAACATGTTCAAACTGGTTTTGCGGTGTGAGAGTTAAAAACTTTTAAAGAATCCAACTAAGCCATAAATACCACAGCATATCTATAGAATTTCCTGACAGGATAGGCACCATGAAAATCTCTCATTTAAACAATGTCAATGACATTCAGACACCATATCAAGTCAAAAGTAATCCAGTACTTTTGCAAACTTAAAAGGGATGGAACCGCAAGCTAACATGGCACGCTATCTTTCTCCATCGCTCTTTCAATTACGCACTCTTGTTACTATTTACTTCTCAGTACTTGTGCTAAAGTTTACTTCTTTTCTAGCCACTTATTGTTTCATAACACATCCCTTAAAATTCAGGTAACTTCCTTAGGAGTAAAAAATGGCCAAAATGCAAAATGAGTATCGCTTAAACAGACGATATTTTCCATCCAATGGTGAGTGGAAATGTAAAAGGGCAAGGGTGAGAGAGTGGTGCAGTAGAATGTGATGAAAAGCAACTGTATTAGTACCTTCCAGTTTCTCTATAGCACTGGTCATTGATTTCATCTCACGCACTTGGTAATTCAACAGGCTTGTCAGCTCCTCAAAATACCTTTTCTCTGTGGAGGAACAAAAAAGAAATTACCACGATGACTATTAATTATAGCAAGTTAAGCATTGGAGATGAAGGAGAATAAAAGGTTTTAGTAAACAATGCTGAAACAATTTTTCAATTTAATATTCACTTTTTAACTTGTTGATATTATAATATTTCCGTTAACCAACCTTCAGATTTTGATGCCAACATCTCTTGGCTTGCTCGAGCGACATCAGCAGCAGCAGCTGCAGCAGCTTTCGCAGCAGCAGCAGCTTCTTCTGCTATACTCGGTTTTCCCTCAACAATACCTTTATCATGTTCTTCATCCAGTACAACCTTGCGTATCCAAGACTTCAACCGGGGAATAATGGATTTCTGCAAAAGCATGTGTCACTTAACAGTGGGATGATTATAATGATTAGGCCTTGAGCAAAGTTTCCAATTAGATTGTGAAAAGCACCAGAATCCAAGTTTCAAGATGAATGTAATAATACAAGGCAATGGAGGTGTCAGAATAAATCTAAAGAAAATCTTCATAACAGAATTACATCAAAAAGAAAGAAGGAAAACAAAAATCAGAAATTCAGAACAGGGTTAAGACTACAAAACAGGTAAATCCCCAGTTGTAAAATTCCAGATATTTTACATCATAAATGGTTAGAGTATAAATGATCATATAGGATAGACAGTAGAAATGTAACTGGCATGATAAATTGGAGCTCTTTACTATCCAATACCTTGAAAAGAACAGCTGTTCCCGCTCCTGAAGCAGCAAGTAAACCTACAGCAATAACAGCATGAGTCCAATGAAAATGAGACAGATAGCCCCTTTTTGTCATGCTACTACTCGGTGTAGCTGATGCAGGGTGCACATTCTGTAATGCAGGCTGCAGTGGACTAGTTGATGAAGGCTTCAGTGTCCCATCTGTCATGAAAATATCAGAAGAACAATACGACAAGTTTAGGCTCCAAACATTATCATCTCATAAAATGATCAGAAGGTCAAACACAATCATTTGAAGAACAATATCAATTACCTTCATTTGCAGTGACTGGCTGTGTGCTAGTAACAGTTGTGGTAGGATCCTGTCATTTAGGCACAATATAGTGATATACATCTTAATTTCATCTAGATTTTCAACATTAAAGTCAAGATCAAATGTAAAAATATATAATAGTGGCCTACAGGAACTCGACGAAAGGCTTCATCTATTTCCTCCTTTGTGAGCCCCTTCCTCTCAAGAAAAGAACGCCTATACATGACAGGAGATCCTCTAACTTTTGGGTGTGAGAGAAACTTCATAGCATTTTGGACTTGATCCTCCCGAATCGGTTCTGAGTTTACAAACACAGAAGCTGGAGAGCTCCCTCTTGCAGCCTCAGGCTTGGAATCTTGATGATCTTCTGCTGCTGGTTGTGAAGTTGTTGCTTCAAATTAGAAATTAAAGTTTCGATTATGATATAGCAGGACTCCTTTTAACTCAAAAATTAACAGCACATCACTGTAAAATACAATTCAGTGATGGACCTCATATAGCAAAGTAGGAGAGTGCTAATCACATAAACTAATAAACAACTGGCTAAAGTGGAATACAACCAAGATACCAACGATAGCAGAAGTTCGGTGGAGGCAATTCTTCAAATACATGAAATCTAGCGCCAATTTGGATTTCACATTGAAAATAAAATTATCTAGTTAAACTGCATACTCTACTTCTCTCTTACACTGAACAAGCCAATCCCAAAGTACAAAAAGATTAATTTTTGTAGAAGAATTCGAAAAAGGACAGCTTGGTACACAAAACATACAAGGTCCAGGGAAGGGCAGCACTTCAAGGGGTGTGATGTATGCAGCCTACCCTGATGCAACGGCTCGAACCAGTATAGGTCACATGGAGACAACTTTACCAGTTGCTCCAACGCTCACCTTTTATTATCGAATAATTCTCTGTTCAGATAACCAAAGAGCAGTAGTAATTGAACTGCATACTCTACTTCTACTTCACATAGAACAAACCAATCTCAAAAGTACAAAAAGATCAAATTTTTATGGAAAAACTTCTTTGTCATATAACCAAACAGCCATAATAATTAAACTCTAAGCTCAATTTCTATTTTCTCCCTTATATTCAAGAACCAATAAAAATGCTTAATTAAACTGCATACTCTAATTCTCCCTTAGATCACACCCCTTGAAATGCGGCCCTTCCCCGGACCTTATCTGAACTCGAGATGGTTTATGCACCGGCGTGCCCTTTTACTCTACTTCTCCATTACATTGAACAAATCAATCTAAAAGTAAAGACTAAATTTTTATGGAAAACCCAATTTGTCATATAACCAAACAGCCATAATAATTAAATGGTAAGCTCAATTTCTCCCTTATATTCAAGAACCAATAACAATAATAGCAGAGCAACAATTAGAGTAAAAATTCATAACAAAGAGCAAAAAGGGTACCTGGAATTTGGGTATTATCATTAACAGAGTTAGGTGGAGGATCAGATTGAGATGCCATGAGTTACCTACCAATTCTTGAAAACTGAATATCAAGAAAAAGGAAAGAAAACAATATCAGCAAGTTCAGAGAAGAAAAAAAAAAGGAAAGAACATTTTCTTGAAAATTGTTAGTACAAGTAAAGATTACCTAAGATGATGATGATGATGATGATGATGATAGGATGTCAGAATTCAGTAAGTGGTTTTTGCTCATCTCAAAGCAAATACAACTACCACCATTTTCTGGTTTCTGTGTGCAGGTAAATTACTATATAAACTAGTACTACAAGACAAAAATCTTTGCAGATAACATTACTTCTAAGGGCCTCTTTTTTTTAGCTGCTAAATTAATTGGAACATGTAACACAATTTCCTGTTCATTTAAAGAATATATTAATAAAACTAGAGAAAAATAAATTTCTCTAAAGCCGTCATCTTTTATAAGTAACAACATTCCATTAAACGGCTAAGTTTTATTCAGTACTAATTTTTTATGTTATACATATTACTACCTCCGTCCCAATTTATATAGCACCATTTGATCGGGCACGGAGTTTAAGAAAATAGAGGTTGACCTTGTTAAATATCAATTTTACCCTTGAAAAAGTAAGAGAGAGAAGATTTGAGTAGTAAAAAAGTTCTTGGTAGGTTTAAAAGTACATAGGGTCCAACAAGGGTAAAATAGAGATGATGCATTAAATAGTTGTCAAATAAGGAAACGTGCCACTTATTTTGGGACAAACAAAAAAAGAAATGGTGTCACATAAATTGGGACGGAGGGAATATATATTTTCTATAATAGAATAAACGACATCATTATAGAAATATTATGTTGGACGGTTCAGGAGTAGGAGGCTTTTGTGAATTACTAAACTAAAGTCTATGCTCCCTGTTAATGTTGACCAAGGCAGCATGTTGTCCATTCTTGTTTTGTTTTTGTCTAATTGGGTGAAGCTTTAATGCCCCATTCATAAAATTAGAACTTGGAAGTCAAAGTTGTAAAGCTTAATTGTCACTTTGCATGTAAATCTTGAAAAAAAATCTTCTAATCTTAACGTGAATAATTTTTTATAGTGAACTCAGACTCAATGGCATTTGGATTTGTTGAATTCAGATGCTTGTGGAAAAGGAAAAAGAAAATACGGATTAGCGAAGAAAATCCACAATAAACACCAAGATTCATCATAAATTGACTAGTTTGATGCTGAATCGTCAACCATGCAACCCTCATTTATCCATGGACAGGCAATGTCATCTGAAAATGTCAAAAATGATTCAAAAGATTCATCGAATAATTTCCTGCTCCTTGATATTTCCCCGAGCAGACATCCTCTGAAATGTTCAAGTCATATATTTGTTGGATGATCGACAGTAGATTGGCATATGAAAGCATAAATACAACCATGGATAAAAGGATTACATAGACAACCCTCCGAAAAATCGAGTTCTGCTCATAACGTTGTTTCCTTACATAACTCTCACCAGAATCACATAAACAAGAGAGGGCAGATCCATGAGTGAAGAATTGGATGAATCCAGCCCGAAAGTCCTCGACGAACAAGCTACATTCACATTCGGTTTCAAATATACTATCAGCAGTATGGTTCCAATGACATTCATTATCCATGAAACTTCGCTTGGCTGCAAGAAGCTATATGGTCAAAAAAGTGCTGAATGCAGTTTACTCTACTCTATCAAGCAGCCTCTCCACCATAATCTTTTGCTGCACCGGGGTCAAGGACTCTGAGTTCATTATTGCATTTGCAACAAGGATGATGATGGATTTATTCTCAGCATTTACCTATAACAGAACAAATTACTTTTAACTTAGAATAGAAGCAACAGGGTTTGACCAACCAAACCAAGAAAGAGTGGATCAATTTCTATACCCACACACGGCCGTTTAAACCAACCGCTATCTCAAAAGCTAGCTTCTTTCCAAGACCCTCAAGAACTGCACATGTTGGTGAGCTCAGCAGCCTAATTAAGAAAAAAAAAAAAAAATAGAAAGTTGGAAATGTTGCTGCTAGAATAGCTTAATCCTGTAAAGCATGCAATAATAGACCTTCACCCTTTGCTTCGACTCCTTTCTGATCAGCCAGTTAAGGCCAGACTAAAATCTAAACAAACGAGTAAGCAAAAAAAAGCCAGAAGCAGAATCTTACATCCGCGATAAACCTGTTGATGATTCAAACATATAGCCATCTTTCAGGGGGCCAAACTCGGCTGCTTTTCCAGAAGCTGTGGTGAACAAGACAAATTTTTATAAATTAAAAGAATAAACGTAGACAGATTACGCAATCCAAGGAGCAAATTAGATAAGGGACCAACCATCCATGCAAGATAACTCAGGGTTCATTCCAGAGTTGGCCTTGACAATACGGACATATATTAGAGTACCTACCTGAAAGAAGACAATGATTTATCAGCAAATAGGTTACGATATACACATGATGCATTAGAACAACATTGATTAAGAAGAGCATATGCTTTATTCTAATTTCATATAAGGCCATGACATTAATTGGTGTTCCACATTTTATTGCACAACAGCAGTAAGATGTGCTGGCATATTTACAAGAAAACTCAGGCTACCCTTTACAGAAAGAGGGAGCCAGGCAAATACAAAAGAGAATATACCTCATATACATCTATCATTCTACTCCAAAAAGCCAAAAAACAAAGACATATTTGGTGAGACTCATAGATAGAATAGCCCCTTAAACTTGGCACCAACTCCAAGTACACTTTAAGAAACCTCTACTTGGCAGAGGTATGTCGGTGAGGAAAGTCAACCTTACCCTTTTCGCAAGGAGCTTTCCACCAATTCATCTATCTCAATTTGACTTAAACTATAAAGTCTTCAATTTCAAATGATTAAGATTCATGAAGTGAAAATTTGCAATCTGATAACAATTGCAAAAGGCATCCTCACTTCAATACTTTCACAAGTATCTTTTAGCATCAAAAAACATAAGAGGAGAAAAGAACAAAGAATGTGAACTGAAATATCATGGAACTTCAGATTGTACCTCAAATTTGGGTATGTTTCTCCTAGTCCCTCCTTCAAATGCTAGCACGGGCAAGAATGCCAGCATTGGCCCTTTTATGTCCACAAAAAAGTTCTGCAATAAAATTCATACATCTTAATGAAATTACCAGTAGTTTCAGATAAGAATCAACTTTCAGATTTTATGTGTGTTTTGCATGGACTATATCTATGACGAACCTTGATGCATTCATGAAGATGCCAGGAAAATAAACGAAAGAAAGGAAATCTCTCATCTAAAGTACTAGCAAACAGAGGAAAAAAATTCTGCACCAACTTTTTGCCTCAATGATGATCGATGATCAACATATACTCACTGCCACAGTGTTATGAATGTAATTTTCTACGGTCAATAATAAACATACTACGAAAAACTCTTTTTCCTAGCACACTTGGATCACTACCCTTCCCTTCTTTTTTTCGGTCAGCTTGCACAAACCTCAACTACTCTGGTCGGGTAACTCTGCCCACCCAAGCCAACCAGATGGGATGAAATCACCAAATGTTCTCTTCTCTCTATTGGTAGAACCGTGGTCTCCAAGGTTTATACCACTTCATTGACCACTCATCCACACTCTTAGATGCAGGATCACTACCCTTCCCTTTTTACCAACTTCAGCTGATAAGTCCTTTTCATAGACATTAAGGTTTAGTACCTAAGACCCTACAGTTGGATTTCAACCAAACAGTAACAAATAAAACTATGCAACATCAGACCATAATCCCCCTCAAATATTAGGAGCAAATTATGCAATGGTTGCCCAGTATGGCTTAGCTAAGTGCACCATAGAGGTAAGTGCTAACTATGCTTGATCAAAAACAGGAACTAAAGTAGCCAAAAAAATCTAGTGCAGCAGGAAAAACCTAGTTAAATCATCAGTTATACAGGTAAATTGTTGCAATTATAGAAAAAGCAAATATAAGACAAGTAGATAGCTCACAAGCAACAAAGGCAACACATCAAAAGATGATGATATTAATAACTTAAGGTCATTATATATCTATGTGAAAAAGAAAAGGACAGCGAGATGCTGAAAAAATAGTGCTTAAATGAAGATAGGATTCAACAACCTAGAAGTATAGATCTGCTAC
The DNA here is from genome assembly GCA_037355625.1 of Petunia x hybrida. Lineage (NCBI taxonomy): Eukaryota > Viridiplantae > Streptophyta > Magnoliopsida > Solanales > Solanaceae > Petunia > Petunia x hybrida. The sequence goes on from JBBBVM010000070.1 coordinate 4,309,203, forward strand.
ACCATCCGCGCAGCAGGATGAAGGACACAACTAGGAGCAAAGTAAACATAGTATTCACAAGACATCACAAAATAAGTACGTAATCACAATATGCAGGCAGCATTATTACTGTAATAAAGAAGAAAAATAAGCAGCAGTAAAAAATACTTACATCTGCTCTTGTGTCCACCACAATTCCAAGAACAGTATCCCCCACGGTAGGTGTATACTGTAAAGTAGATTACAGTGGATCAGCAAATAAAAGAAAGTTCAACTCAACTTGAAGAAATCATCCTAAGCTAATGTCTAAAATGGATAAATAATTGGTTAAAACTAGAGATCAAGTATTCACCGATGGAATCAGTACTTCAGTAGTACTATATGGCTCCCTATCCAGTCCATGATTTGACATTAAAATTGCAATTTCATGCTTTTTTCCTTTATAAAGTTTTTCACCGAGTTTACGAGTAAAAGAAGACCATAAAGGACTCCTGAACTTCTCAATTTGATATTCCTGCTTTGTCTCTCAAAAATATTAACATTAAGTTATTTGAGCAAGAAGTGATTTAAGAGATATCAAACTTTTGCAGAGCCACCATAACGACATAAGCTTGGATTATAACAACACAATATATTCTCATTTTTTATTATGTAAATTATATTCTCATTTTAACAGCAGAGAAACTTAAATCATACTTATTTAGACTAGTATGATCTCGGGGTTGATGAGCTACATAAATTTCCAAAGTTTAGCCAAAGTAGTGAATATTTGCTGCATTATTTTGCTTAGTACACATCCGTTAAGTGTTTCCCTGTAATCCAGTTACCATCTCTACTTCAATCATCAAAACAATGCAGTAGCGAAAAGTAAAAGATTTTCAGGTCACTTGTATTAAGATTTTGGACAACCAACTGAAAAAAGCAAAACTTGAAAAGTTTCCAATAAAATCTACTGAAAATAACAGCAGACATTTATACTTAGAAAATTCTAGAAAGATATCATGCACTCACTCTCTTATGTGAGCTTTCAATCCAGTACTTGTTTGGCTTTGAATATCTCAAGATACCTGCTTTAACGACAGTTATAGCGTCATGGTCCTGCCAAAATGGGAAAACATGTATAGAAGATAAGAGATTTACCTTGAAGGTAGTTAGAAAACCTAAGTACCGCTGCATTGGCTCATTATAGTTTGCACACAGTAAAGTAGGATAAAAAGTTTCTCAAGTACCAATCTTCAAATAATAACTTAAAGCACATTGAATAGAGCGCTATCATCCACAGAGGACAGAGCAATAGATTTCATAAAACTGCTGAAATAAAAATTATATTGAATATCTCACCTTATATCTCTTTATGTATGGGATGCAAAAAAATAGAAGAATTTTTCAAAATGGCAGAATCGATGTGTTTCAAATGTTGAGTTCTTGGTGTAAAGTTAAGTATGTAAATGATCCAAAACCAATGACAGATTTGATAGATTCCCTAAATGTGAGAAGGAACTAGAGCATTGTATTGTATATTAACAGAGTTATTGAGCACTTGCTTGGTGCTCTAAACAATGAATTAGAACTTACAAGACAAAAATTAGCAAGAACAATATAAAAAGCATTAAAACATCTTTTTTTCTCTTATCTGTATTTTTGGTGTAAGGAGATATATAACATGGAAAAACTTGATAGATGACTGTGGTTGATACGGCTTCCACCATACGCACAACTTGAACTTTTTTTTGGTTTTCTTTTTTATACCGAAGAAATCTTAGAGAGTCAATGACGCACAATCGAAGCTCAGAGGATAATAGGACCGACCCTCTATCCTTCTCCACTTAACCCCTAGGCTTTTGTCCACGACATAGTTTAAACCCGTAATGAGCGCATACACAACATGAACTTTTTACTTTTCTCTAACCAAGAAAATTTCGAGAATCAGTGATGCACGCCGTTCTACCCTTCTCCACTTAAATACCCGGCTTTTGTCTGTGACACGATTCGAACCTATGATATGTGTCTAACCCACACATCACGTATTGCACTCTTACCACAGCTTCAAACATATCTTTTCACACAATCTTGATGTTTTATTAATGAAATTGTTTAACTTACATAAAAAGGAACCATATACAAGAAAAGTGGTAGAAAAAAGTTAAGTTCTTATATTCATCATTACTCATAAGTCTTGAACAAAAAAACAAAAAATATATAAAACCCATGAGGCAAAAACAACAAGAATTCAGAAAGAAACATCAGAACCACAGTAGCTAAAAAAACAACTACATGCCCACTATGGTCCAGTTGTATGAAGACCTAACCCCTACATCGAATGAAGTAGGGAGGCTGTTTCCGATAGACCCTCGGCTCAACCACAGTAGCTAAATGGAAAATAATAAAAGCATTCATATGAAAATAAGCCTACTACCTGAAGGAGGCCACCACCAAGCTTAATGGTTTGGTCAGTCATGTTAGAAACATCCAAAATCACATCACCTGGAACCTAATTAACACCAAAAATACAATCTTTTTTTGCATTAAAAATACAATCTTTTTTAAATTTCAAGAATTATATGGTTGGAACTTAAAAAGGGTACTTACAACTGGTTTATCAATGAAGGTTGATAGAGTAGTTGAGGGCTTTGAAGCCATTTTTGAACAGTATAGCAGCTATAGCACAAGAAGAGACGGCGTTGAGAAGAAAAATTATTTTCCCTCTAAAGTTCCTTATTCTTTTTATTGTGGAAAATTGTTTTTATTAAAAAAAATATATATGTTTTTCTTAAGCCGCTAGGCTATCGGAAACAGTTTCTCTATCTTATTTTGAAGCCGCTAGCCTATTGGAAATAGTTTTTCTATCTTATTTTGAATCCGCTAGCCTATCGGAAACAGTTTCTCTACCTTATTTTGAAGTTGAAGTTCAGATAATTTATGGAATTTATGTTTGGATATATATTTCACTTAAAAATAATTTGAAGTTTTGTGAGTGGTTTTCTCAAATCTCTCAAAAACTAGTGTGAATTTTAGAGAATTTGAAATTTCTCGAGTTCAAAATTTGGACAAAATTTATAGACAAACAAATATTTGAAATAATACTTCATTTAAAATTTGGGATGGGTTTGACAATTTACATGAAGGTTATACTTGTGAAATGATAGATAATTGTATAGGTTAGCCGTTAGATTTTGAGGATATACTTTACAAAACAATTACTATAAAAATAGAGGAGTTTATTATAGAGATTTTTTTTCCAGCTTATTAAAGAGACAGAGGGGAAGTTTTGAAAAGAAATTGAAAAGTCGTAAGGACTAACTTTATTTCTATATGAAATTTTTTATCTTAGTGAATTTCAAGAAAATCCTTTTGTTCCAATTTTTCATGTAGAAGTTTCAAAGATCTTACTATTTTGATAATTCTTATGCTAAGAAAAGTTTTAAGTGCAATAGTAATTGCAAGGAGTTGTTAATTTTAAATTTTAAGGGTGGTTTTTCATTTAATCCTAGTACTAAGTTATGTTGTTGTAGTAGTAGCAGTACTCAACAATAGGAACTAAAAAAAAAAGGTAGAAAATGATATTATTTAAAGAACTACTTTAATATGTTTCTTGCTTTCATAGTCAAAATCACCTTTCTAATACTCCCTCTGTCTCATTTTATGTGTCATCATTTGACCGGGCACGAAGTTTAATAAAATAGATGTTGACTTTGTAAAGTTTCAATTTTACCGTTGAAAAAAATAAGAAAGAGAAGATTTGAGTAATTAAAAAGTTTTTGGTAAGTTTAAAAGTATGTATTGCCCAATAAGGATAAAATAGAGATGATACATTAAATAGTAGTTGTTAAATAAGGAAATGTGTCACATTTTGGGACAAATAAAAAAAATAGTGCCACATAAATTGGGACAGATGGAGTAATAATAAACAAAATCTATATTTTGGTTTAGAAACTGGAAAGTAAAAAAAAACTAAACTTAAAAATTAACTTTGACAGCTGTGGGATTTGAACCCACGCCCTTTCGGACCAGAGCCTAAATCTGGCGCCTTAGACCACTCGGCCAAACTGTCCTGTTTGACTTGAATCTCCCTTATGTGTTGATAGTTGTAGCAATGGAAATGGTGATCAAAGCTTCATGACAATTTTGTTTATCTCCAAGTTTTGAATCTTAAACAATATACAGAGTATTTAAAAAGTGACCACTAGTTCTCAAACAAAAATATAGAATATCAAATATTGAAATTGAGATATGGAATATCAAATATTAGTTTCACGTATGGAGTTGCATAGCTTTTGACATTATTATGACAATTCATAATTGACGAACAAAACACATGAAATTATCATAATCTTGTTTAGATTATATAGGCTCTTGTTATCATATTTAATGCAAGTTTAGCAAAATAGGAATATGAAGCATATATAGGCTCTCATTATCATATTTGTCTATAGTCTCCAAATAAATTAAGGAGGAAGCTTACAACATCAATATGATAGTCTTATACTAGTCAAACAAGACCTTAAAAATAGACAACATTTCAAATGAAATTCTAATATGAAAACTAAATTTTAGCTATTTTTCTCGTGAGTGACTAATATTTATTAATTATATTAACTATAAAATATTGTATATTACAATACAACTTAATCCTATTTTTTTTTTTCAAACTAATATGAGCAAGTCTTGGTATAAAATATTTTTAGGTTAGGTTAGCTGATTTAAAGTGGTTGATAAGCATCAAGTACTGAAAAAAAATTTCGGTGATGAAGCTGATTTTTAACGTGTTTGGATGAAAGTGCTAAAGTAGTAATAAGTCGTTGGTGTGTTTGGTAAAATAGTGCTGATAAGTACATTTTTTGTTAACATAACTAAAATATCCTTCAAGTTATTTATAAATAAATATAAATTTAAAAATATTTTACAATAAAAATGACAAATGAAGAATATAGAATGTAGTAGCAGTTGAAAATTTTATTTTGAAAAGAATATTTCATGGATTAGAAAATATTTTAGGGATAAATTAGAAATATTTAATCAAACTAAGAGCCTGTTTGGCCAAGCTTCGGGGAAGCCAAAAGTGTTTATTTCTCTCCAAAAGTATTTATTTTTCTTCAAAAATGCTTATTTTAAAATTTTGGGATGTTTGGCCAAGCTTCTAGGAAAAAATAAGTGTTTTTGAGTGGCAGCAGAAACTGTTTTTCTGCTGTGGGAAAGAAACTGAAAAAAGTAACTTCTGGAAAAATAAGTGATTTTTATTATTTGGGATAAGAATACCATTTCAAACTTCCATATTTAATCAAATTAATATTATTATATATCCATTTTCGCAATTTGGTTATTTTTTTAAATATTGGTCAAACACAAACTAATAACAAAAGCACTTCTCTATAATTTGGCAAAACACAAACTTCTTATCTCCCAAGGTACTTTTAATAAAAGATAATTCTCAAAATAAGCTGATTTTGGCAGCTTGACCAAACAGCTCTAAAAGTGCTTATAAACTGGAAAATCATAAGTTAGGAACGACCAACTTATGATGGATTTTAGCTTATAAACAATCGACTTGTGAGCAATTTTAATACTTAACAAACATACAAATAAGTGAGAAAGTATTTATAAGCGGTTTGACCAGTTTATAAGCTTAGCGTTGCTCCAAGGATACTTTCTTGTTCCAAACTGACAACAACTAATATCCAGATTTAACGGGTGGGTTAAAACCCAAAACCCAACAAATACACATCACCATTAAAACACTGAGCACGTTCCACAAAAACGGGTCAACCCGGAGCTCTAATTATTCCGGTTCCCCTTCGCCGTTTTCCGGCCAGTTTCTCCGGTAACCATGACTCCAGTTTCTTCAAAACTTTACACAGGTCCTTTAATTCTCTCAATTAAATTAATTCTGCTTAAATTAATCATTTTTTATATAATTTTCTGATTTAAATTGTTTTTTAATTAATTTTCAGATGACGTAAGCTTATTAATGGTACTAATTGATACAAATCCATATTTCTGGAGCTCAATGAAGACTACAAATTTCACATTCTCTAAATTCCTATCTCATGTAAAACCCTAAAACCCCAGTTTTTATTTTTTGCAAAATTAGTCCTTGTAGTTACTGTTATTTACATTTTAGTCCTGGAATTTTTACAAAATGTAGGTTCTTGCTTTTTTGAATTCAATATTGCTATTGAATCAAATAAATCAAGTGGTTGTGATTGCAAGTGGATATAATTCATGTGATTATGTGTTCGATTCGTCTACGTCGTCGATGCAAAGAGCTGAATGTTTGTTGGAGAAATTGGAGGACTTTGTTGATAAAGATGAGTCTTTGAGTCAAGAAGATTCGGTTGATGGTGTTGGATTTTCGTTGCTTTCGGGTTCTCTTTCAATGGCTTTGTGCTGTATCCTTAACAGTTAATGTGATTTGGTTTTCTTATTCACGTTGAATTGCAAGTTTAATGCTTTTTAGCGCCTGCCCAGCTTTAGTATAGTGGTAAGTGCTAGTGGCGGAGCTACCTTTTGGGAAGGGGGTTCAATTGAATCCCCTTTGTTGAAAAACTTATATTGTGTAAAATGGGTAAAATGAATCTTTTTGGTATGTTTATACATTGTTGAATCCGCTGGACAACTGATAAATCTTGCATTCTAGTATATTTTTTGAAATCCCCTAGCTGGAATTTTTGGATCCGCCAATGCTAAGAGTGGAGCTTGTGATGCGTGGATTAAACACATGTCATAGGTTTGAACCCGCCACCGACAAAAGCCTGGTATTTTAGTGGACAAGGGTAGAGGAGGCGAAACCATTATTCACCGAATTTTGAACCGTGCGCCATTTCCTTGAGATCTCTCAATTATCCAAAAAGATAAATAACTTCTTATCTATTATGGTGCATAGCTTTGAAGTCATGTTTGTTTAGAGGAAGTGCTTCTCTTGACCTGTGTGACCGATAGATATTCAACGGGTATTTCGTTCAGGGCCTCTTCATCCACAGCCTCGGGTAAGTTCCTTATTTTGAAGAAACTGAAAATAGGTTTTACTGGGATCTTTAATTTGTGATATTTTATATTGTAGCAATCTATACTAGTACGTTCTGTAATTTGATCCACTTCCACTTCTAGATTCTATTCCAGTATGATATTTATTGGTTGATGAGTTTGTGATAGTAAACTTTAGTATTTATTAGCATAGAATGTTGATATGCCAATAGCCAGTATCTATTATCCAAGGGAAAAAAAGAATTTCTAGGTAGTAATATCTTTTGACTTTTTCCGTCTGCTGTTACTTCTGGAAAAAACTTCAGTTAAGATTTGAAGTGTCCTAATCTGCTTTCAAGTACAACTTTTTTTTTTTTTTTTTACTTAAATGACATAATGAAAGTACAATAACTAGTGAAATGCCTCGATTTAGCCTCCTCTGTTCTATTTCATGACAATTACTTATATGTAATATTACCAGGTATTGCCACAAAATTGATGCTGGCTGTAGTACTGGTTTAATTTGATCATTTAGTGTCCTTTATCAGTGAGGTAATTGTTGGTAAAATACGTTTCTTTTCTTGTTCTGTGCTTCAGATATTGTGCATGCATGGATCTCCAGATGGGCCGGGACAGTATGTTGTATTTTAGCAGCACCTGCAATTTTTTCATCGTTAGGTTCTCTGCTGAAATATTTTCTTTTTTTTGCAGATATGTTGCAGTCATGAATGCAATTTTCTCAGCTCAACGTTCAATGGTATATAGAGGAAATAGTAATTCTTTCCTTTTAATTTTAACTGCTTCATTTCCTTCTAGATTAATTAGAAAATAACAGCATTGTCTTCATAAAGGTAGAATTGTTAAGCTAGGGAGCTGGACTCATATTATGGTTCTACTCTATGAGATGCATTTTACTGCAGGTACCCATTGACTCATGTGTAATAGGATCCCAGCATTCTGCTTTTCTGCAGCAGGTAACAATTCTACACCTGCACTCTTTGGTTGTAAATCTATTCACTCCCAACATGAGTTATTTTTTTGGCTCGCTGATGTATGGTACATATCTGGGACAGGCTTCTTACATCACTGGTGGTGTATATTTGAAACCCCAGGTATCAGATGGACTGTTTCAATATCTCTCGGTAAGAGTTACTCAATCTGTTAATGCTCTTTCTCCAAAAAAAAAAAAAAAAAAAAAAATTAGTCTAAGTTATCTCTAGCATTAAACATTTATAGTTGTTGCCAGTGGTAACTTGGACCATGAGTTCCTTTGAACTGGTCGCTATAATTTGAATTGATTATTGCACTCAATCTGTTTCCCAAGGAGGTTACACTAAAAAGACCTGCCAACGTTTCTCTTCATCGCAAAGCTGTCTTTTGATATGTTCTCTTATCTGTTGTGGCTGATTATACAGATATCAATCAAGTGGTGGAGATTCATAAGTTATGTCATTAAAAGGATATGATTAAAAAAATCTCAATGTACTTATTGTGGAGTTGGGTTTGGACATGTATAGGAAGCCATTTTCCGAAATTTCATCTTAACTACCAGTTCAATCACCTTTTGTTTGCCGTCTCTTGTGAAATATTAATGCTATGTCTTTTTAAGTGAGTAAGAGATGATAGTGTCATGAATGAAGATGTAATTGGTGTATAATCTTGTTTCATAATTTATCACTTTGCATGGAAATGCAGTGATCTTTTGCTGCAACCACTTTCATGACTGGAATACAGTATCTGCACCAGAAATTCAAATGATCCTTATGAAAATAGAGGTTATTTTTTAATTCACTGTACCAAAGGATGGATATCTTTGTCTCAGGTTTCCTGAAAAATGATATCAAGTTGGCATATATTTCTGTCTGATCCGGTTGATGTACCGTGTGTTTTCATTCACTTGGTGTGATCTTTAAGATGGTTAGATGCCTTGCGTTATTTTGAGATGTCTTATTAGTAGGGTGTCTTGTCTTAGGTAATGTTTTCTAATTTTTTCATTTGAAAATACTAACTAGACTGTTTAGGGAAAAAAAAAAACTAACTAGACTCTAATAAATGCAGACAGTCTTTGCGACAGATTTACATTCTCGTGGCTTTTTGCAACTTCCCAGGCCTGTGGGAGTTGACTTCCGTGCATCGTAAGTGCTTCAGCATGTCTTGTAATTAAATTATTGCTCAGATGATGAGTTAGTAATTTTTATTCGGTTCATGTCCTCCTATTACAACAAAAAGGAAATGAATGTTTGATTTGATTCAAGGAGATCTACCCTACTAAAAGCAACTGCAGGGTATTAACTGAAGTCCTGCTAGACCCAAATAAAACTACTCCAATTACTCCATTTTTCCTGCAACTTGAATTCAGTCAACTGCAGAGATCTACCCTCTTTGCTTTCTTCACAGTTCACACTCAATAACTATTATTGCTGCTCATCTGATTAAGTGCTACAAACTTGCAGGTGCTTTTGCCATAAAAATACAATTGACATGGGCTACATTTGCTCTGTTTGTCTATCCATATTCTGCAAGCATCACAAGAAATGCTCAACATGCGGGTGAGTTTGTTTATCTTTTAGTTAACGACTCTCATTTGATGAGCTCTTTATTTCTCAATTATTACTCTGCATTATAAGTTGGTTTCAGTCCAAAAGGTCCACATATAAGGTCATTTCACATGTTACTGGCAAAATTTTTCACGCCAAGGAGCTAAATGAGTCTTCCACCTGTACTTCGATCTATGGCACTCCCATATTTTCCTTCAAAGGAGTGCAAATCATACAGTAGCATCCTAACTGTTCTACAACCATTCCCACTGAACACCTTAATTTACATAATGGATGCTTGCATTTGGGCATTCTAATTATTTGGTTCATGCTATCAAATGCAGATCAAATTTTGGAGAGACGCGAAGGCAGGATCCCTCAGCGTAGAATCAGAGTAGAAACACTCCAAATGGCAGTTGAAGAGAAAATTATAAAGTTTTTCTCTTTAACACCTCATTGGTTGCTGCGCAATTTGTTTCAAGAGCTTTCTTTTGATATAAGCTCCGAGATGTCAATGATCCTAGGACGCCACTCGGATTTCAATGATCATTAGACTGTTTTTAGGAGAAGAGGAGTTTGAGAGGTGGAGTTGGCAGGATGTCACTTGTGTTTGGATTAATTATAGTGAGAGTAAGTTTAGGAGCACAGGAGGAATAGTTTAAACATACCTCTGTTTCTGGTTAAAGGAAAAGTTATGTTGATATTGACATATTTCTTGTTGGATCTTTCGATTTTAGCTGATGCATGTTTTCACGAGGAAGTTTAAAGAAAAATGCTTTATGTACCACAATTTAATTGTGTTTAATTAACAGTTACGCGTTCATTGTCAATCTACCGCAATCTTATTACTTCTTTAAGAGTTAAAATTCACATTCATTGTGTCCACATTCATCTAGATTTAACATTCACTATACCCAAAAGACATGGATATTAGACATTATTTTCTTCCACACGCTAACAGTGCCTTTTCTTAACTACATTTGGAATGTTTATTTATCTGGAATTGGGATGAAAAGAATTAAACTACAACATCTAGAAACTACTTTTGTACAACTTTTGATCCACTAGAAGTAAAATTTCATGCAGAAATTTCCCAAAGTTACACAATGCATAAATAGTTGTAACTGAATTCGGGATCATGAGGAACTGCGGTTGCAGAGGCTATAACCTGATATAAGAGAGCTGAAGGCAAAAGCAAGAAAAGCCAGGAAAGACATCGCGATTGACGCGCTTGCCATTTCTGTGAACTCATCTTTTCCCCAATTTGATATCCAGTCATCTACCCTCGTTGCAGCTGAAGAGGATGCTGACATAAGAAGATATGCCAATATCTGCACAGGTAAATGCAAGAATACAAGACCATCTTCAGAGAATATAGTACTTAGAGCAGAAACAACACCAATAGAGCCAGATATGGTAATACATATCAAATAAAGGTTGGTAGGTAACAGGCACATTCATGACAAATTAAATTGATCTAGAGGTATTCTACTGGCTACACACTTGAAAACCTTAAAGGTCATGTACCCTGCAATGAATGAGGAAACCTTGTCGTCCATGATCCGATATACCTGGTAGTTTTTGAGTCGAAACAAACCATATAAAGTTAGCAAACTGTTAGTCTGAATTATTACTGTCCTACCAGCTACTGGCTGCTTTGTTAAGTTTCAATCAATGTCATTCTCAAACTTTACTCCATGTCTTAGTTCCTTAGTGTTGAATATGTATCCGGTCATCGTCTTGATGGGAAACTTGGGCCCTCAGTTATTTAGCCCCCAGTTCTTGCTCTCTAAGTACTGAACACTCTTTACAGGGACAGACCCATGACTTTTTTTAATGTTAATGAGTCTTATTATTGATTCCATCAGTTGTCCTTGTTGGGCTCGCCTCGAAACCAATTTAGTTCGGATTTAGTAACCTTCCTCTAACTCTATACTATCTAGTGTGAGAACTTAATAAAGTTTGTGCACAGCCTAAATGAGGCACTGAAAGACTTTCTTCAATACCAAGATCTAAAAGATTGTTTTCTCATAGCTCCTACATAGAGCAGGGACAACCCGGTGTACAAAGTATCCCTCGTTCATACAGGGTTTGGAGAAGGGTCACATCTTGAGTGGTGTGATGTAGCTTCTACATAAGGCACTTGGAAGATTTTCTTCAGCACCTAACTCACAGAATGAATTTGGTAGACTCGAAACTAAACTCTACATAAACATCTTAGAAGCTGTACTTAATAAAGGCAAGGAAGATTCTATTGAAATGCTATTACTTGCCTGATCCATTAAGAAATCAAAATGGTATCGTATGTGGGGCGAAATGAAGTGTTTCCGAGTTGCCAAACTATATGCTGAATCAAATGCTTGAAATCCAGAATATGCAAATCCAATAACATTAACTGCTACACAATACCTGTGGCAAAAAAATATATCCAACATCACTTAAAGCCAAAGAAAGTACTTAGTTCATAAGTAAGTAAGAACTAACTACACCTAGTAAATTGTATCTACAACAAAAATCTATCAGCTCAAATTAGTAATAATCGAGGTGCAGAAAAACCGGGACCTCATAAACCAATACAATATTCACTCGTTCTAAAAATAATGACACAATATCCTTTCTAAACCATTTCAAACAAAAGATCACGTTTCTAAATTTGATAATATTTTAACTTTGAATTTTTCATTTCACCCTTAATTAGAAACTTTTAGAATATGTTTAAGATCACATGTTTGAAAATTTTTATAAACACGGGATAACATAAGTCAAACGACAGGTTTCAATAGTCTTTCATTTCTTTTGTAAACTTTATATTCAGTTAAACTATGTCATATAAATTGAAACGAGACGGAAAAGAAAATGGGTATAACCTGTATTCTATGTACCGATAAAAAGAGTCACCAGTCCAACCTTGAGTTTTATCAGCTGCCATTACCGAAAATGAAATCAAACAAAAAATAACTTCACAAATCCTAAACCCTAAACCCGCCTTGTTCATAATTACAGCTTCCTTTTCCGACCTTCCAATACTCGTCGGGGCCGTTGACCGTCTTTGACCGCCGCCAACATCTCCGCCTTCCACGTCACCACCACTACCAACACCAACGGGACCCACTTTCTTCACCACTGCCCCAGTTGGTGCTGGTTCCTCCCTTATCGTCCTACTAAAATACACCACCGGAGACCTCCTTTCCTCCGCCGGCGCCGGCGAAAAGTACTTGTCGACGGTGACAATTGGCTTAGAGGGGGATGTGGGGTGGTGGGGTCCATAAACCGGGTCATCGGAGCGGAATGGTGAGTCGGATCGGAGCGGTGAGTGGAACGAGTCGAGTTGACTCACTTGTGACTCAGTATCTGACATTGATATATTATTGTGATTTTTATGATGTGGGTTTTGATTTTGCATTGTGAGTTTTGTGATAGATTTGATTTTTTTTGAGGAACATAAAAAGGAAAGAATAGTGAAAAAATTATACTTTGGAAAAGAAAGTGGCTTGTCTTTGTCGAGATTTTTGAATCAATGGAATGTAGGGAAAAATTATACTCTTCGGAAAAGGCATGATATGACACACCTTTTGAATACGAAAATACAGAAGTTGAGAATTAGAATACGAAAGTCGAGAATTAGAATAGAATGTAGGTAGAGCAGTTTCTGTCATACTAACACTAGTATCATTCTTTTACGTCATTATTACTATCGTTGTTTATTTAACCTGAATATTTTTATTTTGTGATCAAAAATAATTTTTCCATTTTTTTTTTAAATAGAGGCAATGTCTACATATAATTCGACATCCGAGATCCACTTGAATGATATTACTGAGTATATTATTGTTGTTGTTGGAGTGTAAGAAAATATTTGTGGAGTTGCACTGTTATTATGGTGTTTTCGTTTAACAGCGAATGAGATATCGCAGGGGAAAAAATTTACCCACACTGGGTGTATACACCTAATCGTTGCGAATGTATATTAATTAACCATGATTGAGTGATGAGTGCATTTGTAAACAAATGTCGTGCATTTATTGGTTGGGTGTATAAATTCGGTGCGAGTAAGTTTTGTTCCCGCGTAGTTAACTGCTATGGTTAGATGTATACACCTGAGAAAAACTTACTTTTACCGGGTATATACACCTAATCGTAGCAGTTAACCATGGTAACGTGGAGAGATGGTCCGGCTACTGTAAGGATTTTGTGTTCCAGTTGTTAGATTCGATGGGAATCTTAATGAAAGTGATTCTTTACGTGATGTTTTTGAATCGTAATGCATGCTAAAATACGATGCTGCTTTAATCTATATACCGCGAAAAAAAAGAAAATTTAATAACACTCTATGTTTTTACTACTGGAGTATTTAATTAGAACTTGGGAGCTCATTATTTGTCTATTCCAGGATATGACATCCATAAATTGATTTATACAATCAGTTTACCAAATAATGTAACTCTAGTACTGATGTAAGGGCCTGTTTGGAAAGCCACTGTGTAATTGGATTTGGGTGTAATTGGGTGTAATTACTCAGTTTGGCGTGTTTGGCTGACCAAGTAATTACTTGGTCAGCATGTAATTGGGTGTAATTGAGGCTATGTAATTACACTCTTCAATTCTTAGGGGGGAGCTGAGAATTGCTGGTAATTACACTGTGTAATTACAGGGTTACTTTTTAATTTCTATTATCTTTGTTTTTATTTTAAGTTTATTTTCTTTTTAATTTCTTATTCTTTTTTTATTTTAAAATTCTTAATTTTATATTAAATATATAATTTCTTTAAAATCATTTCTCTTTTATTTTTTTCTTCTTATTTTCTTATCTTTACTTTTTGCTTCTTGGTAATCTTTCTCCTTTTTTATTTCTTTACTTTGAACTTATTTTGTTTTTGACTATATCATATATTTGTTCATTGTTTTTCTTTCGTACCTCCCTATCATTTTGACGACATTTACTTCTTGCAATTTCTTATCTTCCTTGGTAATTACAACGTTATCTTTTTTTCTTTTTTATTTTTTAATTTCTTGTTTTAAGTATATTATTTATTTTACATATTTTTCTTTCAGTTCTTTTTTTTTCCTCACTTTCTAAGTATCTTTACTTTTTGTGGTACCATATAACTTCTCAAATTTTATTTCTTCGCTACTTTCTTTATTTTATCTTCTTTGTTTCTCTTAGATGAGTTACTACTCTAGTTTTTTTGAAACTTTGTCTCTTGATCTTAGAAAGACGAATATTAATAAAAATGATAGGTAAATTTCAAAAAAAATAATTGAACAATAATTTGGTATAATAGGTTTTTTTTTTAATTTAAAAAGATCTAACAGTATAATTACACTTGTGCAACCAAACGGTACACTTGTAATTACACTGTAATTACACTATGGCAGACAAACAGGACTTCGTAATTACTTTATTGTGTAATTACTAGGCTGTGTAATTACTACCCTAGTAATTACACCAAATCCAATTACGAGGTGGTTTCCAAACAGACCCTAAGGTTTTGTCGAGCCGGATCCAAAATTTTAAGTCAGTAGATTTTAAAACATACTTCTTCTTACTTATTGGATTTTGAATAATTTATTTTTACAGTGTAAGAGGATCTTTAACACAAATACCGGGTCACCGACATAAGTATTGGACAATTGCGTCCATCAAGAGTTGATGGTTTCTATAATGAAGTTTGAACCCTAATCTCCAAATGTAACATCTATTGACCTAATGCCACACCTTTGTTTGTTCTTATACTTTGAGAAGCTTAAAGTTTATAAAAATCCAAAACTGTAATCTTTTTAAGAGCCTTATATGTTTATATTACCAACTTGCTTTTGAAGTATCTTATGTTTAACCTAGATCCGATTTTAGGCCAATTAACAATTAAATTTGTATTTACGGAGTCACGGTCAATAGTTGAGATTAAGAGTTTATACGATGAGCTAAGATGATGATAGTACGAGAACGAGATGCAAGTATTAACTAATAAAAACAAAGCATAAACGGAAACAAAGAGAAGTACCGTAACGTATTGCTCGTCTTCGGAGAGAGTTCTTCGATACCAGTCGCACTTTAGATGATCAAAGAACTAAAGTAGTAATCAAAATATGAGCAAAGAGAGTATCTGAGCAAGAGCGAGAGAGTATTCTTATTGATATTGTAGACAGGAAGTAAAGTTGTTTTACAATCGATTAAGGCGAATGCTATTTATAGGGATTTTGTAACCGCTGGGCGTGGATCCGTCTGGATAAGTAACTGCAGGTCACATATCCGTTGGAGTCATAGCCGCTGAGTTGTAATGATTGCCTTAATGACCATTAATAGATTGATCGTGGATGATCATGTTAATAACTGCTCATTTAGACCGTGTTGAGTGTTGAAGTGTTTCATAACTCCTTTAGGTCTGCTCGTGATGAATGTCTGCCCGTTGAAATGTCTGCTCGTGCCACGTGGAAGACACGTGTCACCTTTCCAAGTCCAATCAGCTTTTATCCAATACATCTTATCAACTAATCTATGCTTGACAGGAAACATCCAGCTTATCGATCTTCCTTTGTTTTCTTTAAACCATTTGATATCCGGGAATCCACTGTTCTGCATAATGCAGATTCACGCTTCATAAGGCATATTGAGATTGAGGGGGGAAACACCCCTAATAGAAGTTTTTCTATTCTCAGGGCTCGACCCCGACATCACGCGCAATTGACACTTTCTTTGTTGACACTTCAGTACCAGTGTGCAGTGGCACCGGCAAGTACTTGAAGAGAATAAAGTTTTGTCGGAGGATATAAACATTCTTCAGGCTAGAGATAGCATCACGTCTTCTAAAGGTTTTCTTTCAGGGTAGGCTTTGTGCAACAAAAGACAGATTCTTGTTGTCACAAATATCTTCATACTTCAACTAATATCACATAGCACATACATCCAGTGTCATAAGGAGGAAACTTTATAGTAAAAATTGAATCTTTTCCTCTTAATGCATGTTATTCCTGGACCTCAGTACTTATGACAAGTAGGGAAAGCATCACATTCTTTTCTTCTCGTCGCCTTTTCGAGGACGGGTTTTTATTTTTGGCAATTCCATAACCACAAAAGGGAAGAAAGACGAACAGCGACTACTCCAAAAAATGTGCCTTTCCAAACACATTGCCAGTGTCACTTTCTTAGCTAGCTAACAATAACATAAACAACTTCCTGTGACACCCTGCTGAAGAGGAACTCATTATTTATGAATTTCAGCTCCGCTACAATATGTATCCAAATCATCTCCCGGCAAAAAAGTATGTTTACATGATATGATCTTTACTGTTTACGATGAAAACTAAAAGGATGTATCATTATAACAAAACACTCACTATACCAAGAAGGGGAGGGGAAAAAGGTAAGGCTTTTTAAATAACATTGCAGGGCGATGCTTCTCTGACCAAAACACTACGAAACGATCTGGTAAAAGGTAGAAACCTGTTGGAAAAAGGAATTTGCTCTTCTTGTAGCCTATCCGCACAACTGGGTTCAAAATCATATAACCAACTTGTATCTTTACTCTGGTAGTTTTAAACGATTGAAGAGTACAAGAAAGCTGTGCTCCGGAATGACATAAAGAAACCCAAGGTCTGCACCTTTGATGTGAGGTCCCATTCCCTGAGGAAAATTAACAAACATATGAACCGAAACTAGTACCTCTAACCTACAATTTTAAACGGCAAAAGAAATAGAAAGTCTAACGTAAAAAAGGACATAAGCAAGATCACCAAGGAATTCTGTTACCTTGCCATTGAGTTGCAAAAGTTCTCCCTCAACCCATCTTGGGTTTTTGAAACCATATTCAGCTATTCTACCGTGACCTTTGTAACTTGCAAGCTGGAAGAAACAAACACGATTAGTCACATCTGTAATGTTCTGGTGCAATCTAAACTGAAAAATTTAACTGTTATATTGTTTCAACTCCAAGAGCTGACTTCCCGTGCAGCCGAAGTAGTTGATTCCCAGTCAGGCTAAAACTTGGGCTCGGCTCACCATGTCAGTGAATATGACATAATGGTTAATAGCTAATGTTTTATGGGAACAAAATAAATAAAACTTCTATATGTGATGTCTGAACTTTTTTTGCCTTTCCCAGTTATCCATGCTCAAACACCTTTAAATTGTCTAACTTTTAAGTAAATGATTAAATGTAGAGATGCACGTATCTGCTGCATCGCTCCAGTAGAGATGCCAGGTAACACTACCAACCAAGACTTGAGGCTGATGGGAAGAAATTCACCTACTATCATTTCCTAGTATTCGAACCTTGATTACTAATGTTGTTATTCTTACTCCAGCTCTCCCACTGCTAAGCCACCCCTTTTGGAGGGCATCATCTATAATAGGTTCAGTAATATTTTTCAATTGTATCTACATTTATACAGAAACGTTTGATCAATCTGAAATTGATCATTTTGACCTCAATAAAGGAGGAGAGGAGCAATTTTGCCTAGAGAGTAGAAGTATAACATTTGGGCCATCACTTCGCCAATCTGGAATCCTCACCAAGTAGCATATTAATTGTTAGCTTCATGCCTCTATAGCAGATATGTAGTTATGACGTAAAAAAAAAAAAAAAAATTCATGGTGCAAGCAATTTCTCAAACCAATGCTACAGTCCATGCATCAGTCATCTTTTCGAATTATGATCACAGAAACTTCAATATTTTCAGTCAATTGCAGCAATAATTTTAGGAAATATCTCTATCGGCTTAATCACCTTGGAGCATAGAATAGATGGTATGGAGAGGAGACAGTTAAGACATATTCTTGGTAACAAGTCATGGTTCAACCTGGGAAATCAATTGATGCTAACCACAAAACAGAAGAAGCAGACTGGAAAGGGGAATTATTTTTCCCACCATCTTCTACTTACCACACCAAGTTCATCTGGATACATCCCCCTGTTGGTTAAGCGGCTTGCTTTACCTATTTTAGCTCGAAATGTCACCTGAAAATCAACAGCTCAGTATGCTTTCATAAGAAGAATCAGAAAACAAATTTCAAATTGAACTATACGAACCTGGCCAGCAGGAACATTGATATCCCCTGTTAGCTTTACTGCCTCAACATACTCAAAGAACTCTACATCAGTGGATTTCTCGGCATCATTTACATTCCAATTACCATATTTCCGTCTTAATTGCACTACCTCGGTTCCGTAAGGTCCAAAGGCACCAACATATAGACCTAGAATTGGAGAAAAGAAAGCTACATTATTGACAAAGCCCACGTGACTAGCTCCACCCCCCCCCCCCCCCCCCCACACTGGTGTAGGAGCATATGTCGGAAAGAAAAACACAGTTAGAGACAGATAAAATTCATTCACATGGAGGTCTTGAAGTACAGAGGGATGTATATTTTAACGTCGGAAATGACTATACTTGTATTTGTGCTAACAAGTGTTTGAGAGAGAAGAGGGTAGAGGAACATCTTACCTTCAAAAGGATCTAAATCCCCAGAAGAGGTTGTAATTCGACTAAAACTTGTGTATTCAGATAATCTGTATCGCTTTTGTGCCTGACTAACTGCAAGCTTTAGAATCTCCTTCACATCTCTGGAAACCTACAGCAAGTGTACATTCACTGGATCAATAGAACAATACACCTAATTATTTTGAAGCCATAAAATCGTAACAACGCAAAGCTAAATGTTAAACTTTTTTTAAAAAAAAAAAAAAACAGAATCTAACAGTCTAAAAAAGGTGATGAGTCTCATGAAAAGTTTTCTCACTTAGGACTCAGATACTGTCTTGATACGACGAGGTAGCTGGTTGACTTTCCATCAAGTGATGATGGAATACAAACTACAGTTTTCCTCTAATAGTAAAGCATGAAGCTAAATCTAAATGATAGAGCTCATTGTGACCTGAGATTCTATCTTCAGATTACAACTGCAAGCAGAAATGTAAGGACAATATTTAGGAATATGTTTGCATACTTTTGATGAAACTTTGTCAGAGCTCCAAAATGCTTTTGCTATATCAGGAGGCATTAGTTCAGAGACACCTTTAGCTTCAAAAGCTGCAATATTAACGCCGGATGCAGTATTTTCTTCACCGTCATGATCTCCAGGTCTCTTAGGAATGTGAAGCACAAAGGAATCCTTTGCCATATCTTTGATTTCAGCAGGTAAACGAACAAACTCGTCCTTTGCTGGACTGTCTTCTTTATTATGTAAAACACCCCCTACGAAAAGCTTGGTGTCCAAGGTTCTTTCATCTTCACTTTCGCTGCTATCTCCTCCTATGGTAACTCGATCAGGATCGATGTCTTCCAAATCACTAGCTGTTTCTTCAGTCTCCTCACTAGAGATCATCTTCTGGTCTTCTTTTTCTGCTTCTGCTTCTTCTTCTTTTTCTGCTTCTTCCAGATATTGCTTCAGCGCATCAGTATCACCTGTTATTTCTTCTGTGATATTAACTTTCATTACTTTCACTTTCAGATCAGGTATTTTATCTTTGAGAAAATTTATCACACTTCGTATTCCCTCTTCAGCAGCTCCCTCAAAATCTATGCTCTTCCCATTGCTTTTTTCTGCTTCAGGTTCATCTACTTTAACATCAATTACAGCTCTGTTCTCAATTTCAGCAGTTGAAGGACCCTTCATTGGCTTTGACAGAAATGATGGACTTGAACTTGCACTTCCTTTGGCTCGCTGCAAAAATACCACCTGGCAATGATGACAGACATCAGAAGCAGCACTGATACAGTCAGGGGGCAGTATAACATATGGAACCAACCCTGAACAGCAGCAAATCTAGAAAATGTGCATGGCACTTATAGTCATAAGAGTACAACTAAATATGAATACTAACTGAAGGTGGTGTTTTCTGAGTTGAGTTTAGAAAAAGGTAACAGTTGAGTTAGCTAATCTTGGGAACATACGTTAAAAACTTCAAGCACAATGTTCTGGTAATGACTATAGATGGTGTGATGTGACAGAACAAACTATCACCTGGTGGACATGTGGAGATATGCTCACTGTCCACTTCATAACATTATAAATTTGAGAGTTTGTGTCAGCATTATGAACTAAAAATCAAGAATTCTAAATGGAAATCCTCATTTTCGAGATACTCAACCATCAGCAAAGGTCAAAAGGTAAAAGTAGAGATAAAAATAAATAATTTAAAATTCAAATAAGATCAATTGGAGTTTCACGTCACCTGCAGGTTGTAAGTGTTATTTCCATCTTTGACAACGAAAATCTCAAACAATGGAGTTCCAGGAGAAGCTTTGACCAACTGCCTGAAATAACCAACTGAGTTCATTAAAAAGAATATAAATACGAGTTGTAGCTTTTACTTCCATTTTTTTATTCTTACCTTGGACTATAACTTCTGCCAATAAATCTGCCCACACCTGGAGTAATACGTACTAGTCTACCAAATGGATCATCTGAATCTTTTGAATAGCCGACCCACCAACCAACCTGCAGTTTCGAGCAAGAAGAGGTGAGGTTATGCCAGTTGTGAACTTTAAGTTGGCTATATAGTTGCTTCTAAGGTGAAAAAGGTAATCTATCTATCGTATAGAGTAAAAGACATACAAAGACACAAACAAAGCTATCTCTATCCTCTATACAAAGAATCAGGATAAATAAGTAAATACGGAAATAAATAAAAATGCATGTGTCCCCTATGGCAGTAATAAGGTTGTACAACGAGGTTCACAAAGGGGCCCATGGACTTAAGCAACAGAAGATAAGTATTACCAGCCCACTTCCTGTAGTTCTGCTCAATCTTGAAGCATCATGATAACGCTCTTCAGCTACTGCATTCTGTTGCAGCAGAAAAAAGAAATCATTGCCAATATTCGGGCATAAAGGAGCTTAAAGTTATTTTTAACAGTCATTAGTACCTTCAACATGGACATAATTTCAGCAACAGAGTCCTTCGTTGTAGCTTCTGCAATAGCTGCTTTGAGTTTTGCAGCTTCTTCAAAATCTTCCTTCTCTATTGCTTCTTCCAGTTGAAACTGTAAAACATACAATCACTTAGAACTCAAGAGGACTCAAGATTCCTGGAAATACATATGTTACTCAAGTCCCAATTAGTCTTTCTTATTTATTTTTCCGTTTTCAGACATGACACTTCCAGCAATTTTTCTGAATTAGATGATCAAGCAGCTGGTTTGACGTGATAACTTAATATCTTGAATATGGAATTGTGACCCTCTTAGAAAGTTGTTGATACCATAGGACCTTTCTTCATGTATCACACTGGAAGGCAACTACAAACTTGGCCAGCTTATTAGCTTCCCCTCCTCTCTCTCTCACACTCCTGAGCACTTTTCCAGGACAAACCCCATTTCTTGTTGTAAGTGCCGTGAAGCTCATATCATCTGTGTAGAGGGGAAAACACCTCACCAGGACTCTTGCTGTTGAAGAACTGTAGTCGTCATCTGCATAGAAGATGGTTATGCCTCTTCCCAGTCCCTCATCTAAAGAGACTCAGTTGATACTACTGGACCTTCTCTCATGT
Organism: Petunia x hybrida; assembly: GCA_037355625.1. NCBI lineage: Eukaryota > Viridiplantae > Streptophyta > Magnoliopsida > Solanales > Solanaceae > Petunia > Petunia x hybrida. The sequence goes on from JBBBVM010000070.1 coordinate 4,331,167, forward strand.
CCCACGTTGGATGAAGACGACAGCCTTGAGTAATATACATGCTCTCTCCCCTCTGTAATGCGTGAGGCATTATCCATTTCAGGACTCTTCATGCAGAAAATTACTAGTACAGACGGGTCGGAGAATACCTTGTGGTAGATAGGACATTACCTCAGGGGGACTCTTGCCATTGGTTGATCCTTTAGTTAACAAAAGTTGTCAAAAGTAGTAGGACACAACTAACTGCCCCAAATATACCAGTTATGTATTCAATCACCTTGGAATTTTATTTCTCTCCTCAGTCATAAAGTTTCAATTTTTTTTTTATTAGACAGAACTAATTAGTCCTACATCCACAAGTAACACAAGAAGGATATAGTTTTGACTTTTGAAAGCAAGATGATAAGGTGGGAATCCGATAACCTCATAACTTTTTTTTTTTTAATAACCCCATAGCTGGTCCACTATATTTGTGTCTCTACAGCACTACAAAACTTGCTACCCCATCAAACTTCCTAGCAACAATCTCTGGTTAAAATTGATCTCCTCTTCTACTTTTTTTGGAACTTTTTTGGTTTCCAAAGATTCAAACTTTAGTGTATTTGGTTGCTAAAAATTGTAACTTTATCTTGTTTGGCTGCTAAAGATTCGAACTTAATTGTATTTGGTTGCCAAAGATTAAAACTTTCTTGTATTTAGTTGCTAAAGATTCTAACTTTAACACTAAGTGATTTCTCTCCATAAGTCCAAGCTTTTGGTGGACAGAGTTACGCGGTACGTGTACTGCTGGTAAGTATAGTTGGGTACTCGTGGAATAAGTCGAGATGTGTGCAAGCTAGCCGGGACACTCTTGAATTAGTCAGTGATTTGTGCTTTTTACAACAAGAAACGCTCATCTCTTTTACAAATTTCTTTAAATCTACTGATAAAATTGCAAAGAAAACTTGACCTTAAGAAAGTATACAAACAACAAACTAAGCCTACCATACACAAATTTTGTTAATTTCACATAAATTCTAACGAACTATAACATATATTACAAATTCTATCAAAATACAAACAAATTACTCATTACCTAGACCTTAGGTAAGTGTACAAACAACAGCTAGACCACATGAATTCATTAAAAAACTGTTAATTGATATCACAAACTAACAACTCAATCCACTAGTAATACTGTCCGATCTGGGCGCGTTACGAGGGGTGATTCCTTATATACCTAGCATCTCTCCTGTTTTCCAAATATGGGATTGCCTAGGTGTCACATACACCCCGGTAGGTACCCGAGCGGAGTGGACAATATCACTAGCGAGCTGAGCTGTTACAACGAATTAATCAAAATACACCAAACAAATCAAAAACAAGAATTCAAAAAACATACCTTAAGCAAAGAAGCATAGCTTTCAGCTTGTTCAATTTCAGTAAAATATCTCATCCATCGATTCCAATCCCAATCTAATGATGATGTTGAAGAACAAGTAACAGAACAATTTTCATCAGCTGAAGAAGGAGTTAAAGTGCATCTACAACAAAGTCTTGAATTCTTGCTATTCTTTAAAAACAATTTATTTGAGAAATTAAAAGTTACTAAATTTGTTGAAGAAGAAGAATAGAGAGAAAGTCTTGATGATGGTATAACATGTCCTGCTGCAGCAGCCCAACCATTGGCTACAGCCATATTATTACTTATCTCTTCTTCTTCTTCTTCTTCTTCTTTGAGTATTGGGCTATTTTATGTAATATATGCAGAGATTTGTATTGTGTTGTGTAAAATTTCTATGGAGTTTTTGTGGATAAAGAGGGGGATAATTCTTAGCCGATTAGAACATAGAATTCATATATGGTTTTGTATAGTATTTGGTAAGATAGTGACTTTTTGGGTCCTAATTCCTATTGTATTTTGTCCTTATTTTGTTATTTTCTATATTTTTTTTGGTGAAAAATCTTTAAAATTGGAGAAACTTTGATATTTTTTTTCTTTTTTATTTTTATCATATTTTCTTGATTGGATTGTTAATTTTACTAGACATGAATAAATATATCTTGACTTGAATTCATGTTATTATTAAAGTTACATTTCTTTTTGAAAAAGTTGTTGACAACAATTTCATCATTGCAGAAAAAGGAGAGTTGTGGTAATCGTTATGTTAAAATGATATGTATGGGCCTAAACCAGTTTTAGGATGACAAATGGAATTTGGGTTTGAATATAAGCAAAACTTCGTATCAAAGCTCAATAAATGCAAGACATAGGCGTAAATGCGAAAGAATAACTTGATTTCAATATATTGTGATGAGTACAAATTTGGGCAGAGTTTCAGTATGTATTTGTGTGTCCATTACAACATAAAAATGAGGCTATTTATAGGAGAAATGAGCTCTGGCCACGTTTTGCACAGTCAGCCACTTTCAGGCCCACGTTCAGCATTTTTGATGGTGGAGTTAATGGGCAGAAGTAGTGGGCGGTTGCATTGCTGAAACCGGGGCATCCAACCGAGGTATAAGTATGTGACTTCGGTGATGCAATCTTGCTGATCGGCTGAGGTGAAACCGGGGCGTTCAACCGAGGTATAAGTATATGACCTCGGTGATGCAATCTTGCTGCTCGGCTGAGGTGAAACCGGGGCGTTCAACCGGGGCATTCAACCGAGGTCTAAGTATGTGACCTCGGTGATGCAATCTTGCTGCTCGGCTGAGGTGAAACCGGGGAGTTCAAGTGTTCAACCGAGGTGTAAGCATGTGACCTCAGTGATGCAATCTTAGTGCTCGGCTGAGGTGAAACCGGGGCGTTCAACCAAGGTATAAGTATGTGACCTCGATGATGCAATCTTGCTGCTCGGATGAGGTAAAACCGGGGCGTTCCAATCGAGGTATAAGTATGTGACCTCGGTGATACAATCTAGCTGTTCGGCCGGGGTGAATCTCCACCGAGCTATAGCTTGAGATTCAACTTCGGTGATGGATTTTGATGACTGATTTCGGCCACTCCAGTCCCATCTTCAATCTTCGAGATATCAGTTCGATCGACCTCGGTTTGCTTCACCGAAGTGCTATCCGAGCACGTTGATTTTTACCCAATACAGATAGTCCCCCCACTCTTCGAATGAGTGTCAGGGTCACTGAGGAGTGGAATGAATTTACGCGGGAAGACGACGTGGCTCAACCTTATCTAAGAATTTCAAAATGTTGCAAGTCTTTTCGAATTACTGTTGTGCGTTACGTGGTGACCGTTCATTGGCCACCGAACAGCCACCGAAGAGGAAGAGAGGGACCTTGTATCGAGGAGGCAGTTGCTCCTTCTTACAAGGGGGTGGCGAAAAAGCGTCGATCTGTTGTTAATGAGTCCAGTGAAGGGACGCCCGAGGCTGCTTCTGAGGCGGTGGCGGGAAAGCGCCGAGATGAAAGCTGCTTCGGGGCGAAAATGAGGGCGCTTCGAGGCGAAAACCGCTTCAGGGCGAAAATTGCCTTGAGGCAAAAACGAGGTCGCTTCGGGTGTGAAAATTGCCTTGAGGCAAAAACGAGGGCGCTTCGAGGCGAAAGCTGCTTTGGGGCGAAATGCCTTGAGGAAAAAAAAAGGGCGCTTCGAGGCGAAAGCCGCTTCGGGGCGAAAATTGCCTTGAGGCAAAAATGAGGGCGCTTCGAGGCGAAAGCCGCTTTGGGACGAAAATTACCTTGGAAGAAGTTAAGGAAGGGAAGATCGTCCTCGAGGAGGAGATCACTAAGGCGCGGGGAGATACCGCCGAAGCTCAAAAGATTGTGGATGAGCTTCCATCGAGTGAGGGCTCGAATGATAGTGAATCCGAGGATGATGAGGATGGCGAAGGGAGTGCCGAAGAGAATGATGAAGACTCCGAAGAGGGGAACCCCATGGAGGAGCAGTCCCCGGTCTTAGCCTGTTCTTCGTGTTTTTCATCCTTTTTAAATTTTTTGTTTAGGCCTTCGGGCCCTTTTGATGTACAAATATGTGGCCTTCAGACCTTTTATGAATGGATTTGTCTTTAAGTGTTAGCTTTCATTTTGCCTTGTGAAACTTTGAACCGAACACTTTAGAGTAATTTGCTTGCAAGGCTTTATCATATGAAATCGATGCTACCTTGGGACGGCATCTCATTCCCGAGTCGATGCATATTAGTAGTACTTCGGTAATAATCATAGAAACAAAAAGATCTTGGATCAAGTTTATTTCATTGATGATATCTGAGCCTTGAGTGGCTTATCCATAGGGCCTAGCTTAAGCAAGACTTAGGCGCAAAAACGAACTTAGAAAATGCCACTGCTGAGTGAAAACAAAAAGCGCTAATCTACTCTTTGGGTGTCAGTCCCCGGTTGTCGGATAGATAGACTTCGGTGGGAGAGGTTTAAAGCTGACCTCAGTATGGTTCCCATCTCAAATGCTAATCTACTCCCTAGGTATCAGTCCCCGGTTGTTGAATAGATAGACTTCAGTGGGAGAGGTTTAAAGCTGACCTCGGTAGGATTCCCATCCCAAGTGCTAATCTACTCCCTGGGTATCAGTCCCCGGTTGTTGAATAGATAGACTTCGGTGGGAGAGGTTTAAAGCTGACCTCGGTATGGTTCCCATCCCAAGTGCTAATCTACTCCCTGGGTATCAGTCCCCGGTTGTAGAATAGATAGACTTCGGTGCTTTGACCCCGGCGGTCCCCTTTACAACGTCGACCAAATCCGAGGTGGATATGTTGAAGTTGTAATCGGGGATCCGAGGTAAATCTTTGTCCCTTGAGACATGAGCTGGGCTCGAAGTGCTCCTTTGGTTGGTGTTGGAGTACACTTTTCCACCGAGGCGTTGACTTACGTGTTGGTTACCATGCCTTCGGATGTGGCCCCGGTAGGAGGTCCCATGTTTTCACGCCTGTAGGAACGAAGATCAGGGTGCTTCCATTAGGAGCCATGGGGTGGAGTTTCATTTGTTGTTCGGCTGTCTATTGTTTCTAACCGAGCACGAAACTCAAAGTTGATAATTAATTATTCGACCTGTTGTGCTTGCATGGCCTTCAAAGTAGTAATAACAAATGCTTGGAAAGCATCATTCGACCTCGAGGAGGAGGGGATCGCTTCTGGTGGCATAATCGGTGCGTCGGAATTGGGGTTCGGTTGAACGCCGGTTTGTCCGTCCGGAGTGAGCTGAGGTGCAACGAAGTTATCATAGCTGCTAGTCATTTTTCGAGTTTATGTTGGAATTCGAACAAACAAGCCGTGCGACTTTGGAACAAAGCGTTTATGCTTATATTCCCACAGACGACTGTTGACACCCAATTTCGTCCCAAGAATTAATTAATAGCTAATTATTTAAACGAAAATCAAGTATTAAAATAAAATTAGAATTAAAATTAGATAATTAAATTATTTGGATTGAAATTAATTAATTTCAAAAGAAGGCTAAAATTGCAAGGCCTATCCTAATTTCTATCCTACCCGTGCAACCCCTCAATTTCCCAATTTAATCTAAAACAAGGCTAAAATCGCAAAACACAACCTCAAATCCGACCCACCCTTGCAAACCCCTTTTAAAACAACTCTTAAAATAGAATCCCTAATCTGTTCCATTTCCCTTACCCGCTTCCAGAAAATCCAACCCGTTTCCCTCACGACCCGCTCCAAAAAACCCGCGCCATTGTTGTCCCTTCCGTACAGCTTGATGTGCTGGACGAATGGCACGGATCCAGGCATGTATATTCTCGAAGCTTCACTATTCCAGCTGTGCTTTTTTGGAATCTTCTAGCTTATTCCCCAACGGATACTCAATCTCGTCCGTTAGTTTCAAAGAGTGATCAATCTCGAGCCCTTGATCAATTGTCTTGGAGATAAGGACGAGAGAGGACGATTTGGACTCTCTCACCCTTATCTCACAAGGGAGTCGATCAAAAAGTAAGGGAGTGTTTTGGAAATTCAAAGCAAGGTAAAACCCTAATCTTGTGGGTATAAATTGATGTTTTCAGGTTTTCGAAGGGGGCTGGGATTTTTTTTGAACACACAAAACGGCAGCATTGATTTTTTTAGATTTTTCTCTCAGTTTAAAAAATATATGCTCATAGTGTTTTAGTTTCTGGTTTCAAGTCGAGCATCGCTTTCAACTTTGTGTCATCGCTTCACCAGTCGTCATCGTCGCTCGTGTCCGAGTCGCTTTCTTCAGTTCTTTGCTTTAGTTTACTGCGCAGCAACAGGTAATGTTTACTTCCTTTTATCTAATTTTCTCAGTTCTATTTTTTGTCTGAATGTTGATATGTAAACTTCAAGCTTTATATGTTACATTGTTTACTTGTTTTGAGTTTGAATCTAAAGAATAACATGAAGTTCTGGTAGTGCTTCTGTTGATACTAGGACTGGCGCTTTAATACAAAATTTTGATTTTTGCTAGCAATTAAAACCATGTCAATATTCAGTTCTTGTTTGATGGATCCTCACCTGAAATGACATAATGAATCCATTTATGTAAAAAGCTTGATTTTTTTTGTTTGTCACAAGTATGTTGTCCTATCCATGAACTTAAAATTATTTCAGAGATTGAGGTTGTAGGAAGTTGTGATAACTTGTTTTGGTCCTAAAAAATGGCAACCTAGAATTATTCTTGGCACTTAGAGGATTGATAATAGGTTGGACAGTTTGTTTTCGCCTGAAGGGAGTCAGTTTTAAGCTTCAAAGAAGCCTTGAAAATCAGTTCTGAAGTTTCATTTTAGTCTCTCATAGTGCAACTTATGTGAAGTAGGTTGGTTCTCTTGTATTGTTTGTACTTTTGGTTTCATTTGCACTCAAAGTAGTTCTTGGTTTAGTTTGACTTCCTGCATTCTAACTTGCAAAATATGCTCTGTTCTGCTTGAGTTTTGGTTTGTTTAAGTTGGAGTGTCCTGGTTTAAGGATTGAGGAAGTGCAGGTGTTTGTAGAGGTTCAGGAGTATAGCAGGTTTGAGGGTGTCCTGGAGTAGGGTCCTAGGTTGATTCCAGGTTGTTTGTGAAGTGGGTATGAAGAGTCAGGGGGTGCAGCTGATAGTTGTTCAGCTGCTGCAGGGTGTCCAGAAGGTAGTGTTCAAGTTTGGGAGTATAGTTTGGTTCTGAAGGAGTGTTGGCAGTCCTGGAATGTCTTGGTGTTGTGTGAGCTGAGGGTTAGTTCAGGCAGGAGTGTTAGTGAGTGCAGAAGAAGGGTATGCAGGGTGCCTGTGTGTGTGTATGAGTGCAGGTTGGTTCTGGGCTTTGTTCAGGACAAGTGTAGAGGCATTTTGGAGGCTGTGAGAGTAGAAGAAATGCTGCAGATGGTCAGGGGTTATTTTGATGAGGTCCAGGGGTAGCAGCTGAGTAGTGTCAGGTTCTGAGGGTGCAGAAAAGGAGTTCCAGGAGCAATGAGAGGTCTGTTATCTCCAGGAGGCTTGCTTGGCTGTCTGTTGAGTTCAAGAGAAAGTTGTAGGCTGTTCAAGTGAGTTTTGGTAGTCCTTTCAGGTTCAAGGGGCTGTTTGGAGTAGTCTGTGAGAGGGTGCAGGGTTCAGTAGGAGTTCTGTGGTGTTAGAGAAGGTGTAGGGAATCCCAGAAGTATAGTGAAGCGCTTATGGAATGGAGTAGTAGTGTGTAGTGTGCTTGAAAGAATGTTCCAAGGGTCTGTTAGTTCCATATTTTCTAGAGTCTTTTGTTGAAAATGGCATGAAAGTTTTTCGACATAACTTGGATATTTGACCTGAAATTAATGTGGGCATAAAACCTGATTTGGTTTCTAATGATTTGCTATGGTGCACTCATGTTTTGAAAAGAAAGCCCTGGTGTCTGACTCATTGATTAAGAGTCTTATAGTAAAAAATCAATTCTTTACTGGCTTTAATGGAATTTGAATTGATCTATCTACTTAGTTCAGTCGAAGTCCTATCCAAATTTTCCATTTGAACTGGTATGAGTCATGGTATAAATCAGTTTGATTCATGAAATTATAATAGGTTATTGTCTCAATGGGATAAATCTTTGTCAATAACTTGTACATTGCGTAAAGTTTATTTTCTTTTAGTGATGAAAGCCTGACCTTTTTTATATTACTTTTAAACTTAGTACCATATAAAGTCCAGGCTATATATGTTAAAATATACTCCATTTTGAAATTTGAGAATGTTTCTGCCTGTATGCTTCTTAATTGACGTATTGCGTCAAGTGTTAAGTTTATTTAAGCTCTTATTGAAAAGATAAATTCTATTTTACTTAGTTGGATTTCTGGCTCCATGTCGAGTATAGTAGTACGTTCCTTTGTCATTTAGGCCATCGATCATTTATTGCTTAACCATTTGTTTAGCTTTTCTGAATAAGTAAGATTGATCAAAAGGCTAGAGACTAGTTGTACCAGTGTATTAGTTTTCATTCTCTATGAATGCATCACTTGTTTCTTCTCAATTTTGTTTGGCATCATTTTATATGTCTAATCTTCCTTATCTCTTCTATTTTTCTTTGCATGAACTCTTGGGATCGAGTTTCTAAACTCAAAATTGGGATGGCGTGCATTTCGAAGTTACTTGAATCGCTCCGCATTTTCGGGACTTGATATCCCCGAAAATGTAAAACAAAAGAAATGAATAAATGAAAACCTTGTGAAACGCAGGGCTCGCATTGAGTTCGCTATCCCGGGTTCTACTTTCTAAAACTCCTTCTCTCCCGTCCCTTTTAGAAAGCATGTTTTAGGACTTTTGTATGATTAGAAGCCTGGTAGGTTAGCCGCTTTAATTGAAATTGTTATCTTATTGTTTGTCTAAGATCGTTTATAAATTGCATATCCCGTCTCTTTGGGACTCGCTAACTAATTTAAGATAGTAGAAACTTTTAGTTAATTATTGAGTGCAAAAGAAATGAAAATTTAAAATTGTACCTATTTATTCGCTATTTATATTTAAGATAATTATTTATACACTTATTTATTTATTTATTCATTAATTAAATTAATCAAATAGAATTTATTATTAACTTATTTGTTTAATTTCAATTAATCCTTTATCTGCCTAATCAATCATAATTATTTATTTACTTATTTATTTATTTATTTGTTTATTAAATAATTTAAGTGGTATTTATTTATCATTTTATTTCTTTATCCTATTTATTTAATTAACTAATTAAGTCTAATTAATTATTTATTTCTTTAATCAATTCTATTTATTTATTTAACTAGTCAGTTATTATTCATCCCTTATCTAATTGAAATCATATAAATATTTATTTATCTAATTAAGTTATTTATCTATTTATTTATTTATCTAATTAATTAATCAATCAATTATTATTCTTATTCAATCGTTTGTTAAATTTATTTATTTAATTTTAGTTAGCCCTTATTTATTTAGTCAATCAATCAACCCTTATCTCATTATTCATTTAATTAATCCTAAATTTTGTTCAAGTATTGTCATAATCAATTTTATCTTCTCTATATTATTTATTACCTATTTATTTTATTTAAAATTTATCCTAAACTAAATTTCAAGTAAAATTCGTGAAAATCGCCGGATTAACCGCCTTTAGCGGATTTTCGAAAGTGCTCCCGTAATAAGGACCTTCTTTCGAATTTAATAGAACCACTTACCTGAGAATCTCTGATTTTAATTCAATTTTATTTAATTAAAGAATAAGTTGCACTCCTTAGTTAACTTAGGTTCCTAATAATCCTTAAATTAGGTGGCGATTCCAAAGAAATCCTTTGGAATCCCACTTTGTTGAAATATTCCGAAACTTATCCTTTTCCTAAAGAGAGGGTAATTTTTGGGGTTCAACAACGACGCCAATTTGTATGAGCTTAAACCAGTTTTAGGATCACAAATCGAATTTGGGTTTGAATATAAGCAAAACTTCATATCAAAGATAAATAAATGCAAGAAATAGGCGTAAATACGAAAGAATAACTTGATTTCAATATATTGTGATGAGTACAAATTTGGGAAGAGTTTCAGTATGTATTTGTGTGTCCATTACAACATAAAAATGAGGCTATTTATAGGAGAAATGAGCTCTGGCCACGCTTTGCACAGTCAGCCACCTTCAGGCCCACGTTCAGCATGTTTGATGGTGGAGTTAATGGGCTGAAGTAGTGGGCGGTTGCATTGCTGAAACCGGGGCATCCAACCGAGATATAAGTATGTGACTTCGGTGATGCAATCTTGCTGATCGGTTGAGGTGAAACCGGGGCGTTCAACCGAGGTATAAGTATGTGACCTCGGTGATGCAATCTTGCTGCTCGGCTGAGGTGAAACCGGGGCGTTCAACCGAGGTATAAGTATGTGACCTCGGTGATGCAATCTTGCTGCTCGGCTGAGGTGAAACCGAGGCGTTCAACCGAGGTGTACGTATGTGACCTCGGTGATGCAATCTTGTTGCTCGGCTGAGGTGAAACCGGGGCGTTCAACCGAGGTGTAAGCATGTGACCTCGATGATGCAATCTTGCTGCTCGGATGAGGTGAAACCGGGATGTTCAACCGTAGTATAAGTATGTGACCTCGGTGATACAATCTAGCTGTTCGGCCGGAGTGAATCTCCACCGAGCTATAACTTGAGATTCAACTTCGGTGATGGATTTTGATGACTGATTTTGGCCACTCCCATCTTCAATCTTTGAGATATCAGTTCGATCGACCTCGATTTACTTCACCGAAGTGCTATCCGAGCACGTCGATTTTGACCCATTACATGATCAATTTTCGTTAAATTCTAACAAATACATAGGGCGTTATTTTTTTTTTTATTTTTTATTTTTTGCTTAATTGGGTAATGAAAAATTTGATATAAACAATGTCAATTCATTTAAGTCACTTTTTGTTCTTGGAAGTGTTTGGTTAGACTAAAAAGTACTTATAAATACTTAGGCTTTTATAAGCCCAAAAAGCCAAAAGCCATAAGTTGGATCCTAACTTACGGTTTTTTGACTTTTTAGCTTTTTTTTAGTTTGACCAAGAGTATTATATTTTTATTTTTTATATTTTTTTTCTAATTCTACTAATAACCTTATTAATAAATGTCCTAGATTATACTCTCCTTTTCTTTTGATTATTTTATGGATATTTTAATTATTTTAACATAAAAAAATGCTTTTTAACCAAATATCCCAACAACATTTTTTCAATTTCAATACCTCTGTCCAAATACATAACTGCTTCTTTATATAAAAAAAGAACACCAACACTAAGGAGCTTTTAAGTACTTGTGCCTAAAAGTTACTTTTTTAAGCTGACCCAAATGGACTCATAGAGCGAAAGACCTTTAATGGGATCTAAATAAAGTTAGTGCACCTATAATTTGTTAGTTTAAATTTTTGAATGAACTTTTTTGATTGAGGGTGAAGGAATCCAATCAATCAATCATGTCCACAATATTGGATTGCTCTTATGAATGAAAGACATACATGTACTTGGGAGCAGTTTGTTCTTCCTAATGAATGTTGCCATGTTCGTCGTGCTAAAGAATATTATGTTGAAGAATTATTGTCTTTCTTCTTATTGCAACGATACAGATGAATGTTAGGGTGAAAGGTTACAACAACCACAACAACAACAAATCCAGTATTATCCTATTAAAGTGGGATCTGAAGAGGATGAGACATATGTAGGCTTTATCTCCATCAAGATGAAGGTGTTGTTTTCAATAGACCCTCGACTAAATAAAAATACTTATAAAACATATATGTTATAGTTAGAGCAGTGGCGAACGCAGAATTTTTTGCAAGTAGTGTCACCTTTAAAGAAGTTTTTTGTTATTTACAAATGGTTTCGTACTTTTTAAGTTGGTTAAATGTTAAAAGTTCAATCCCTACTTTATATGATAAACATTCAAAAAAATTTAATGAAAAAAACTAAGTTGTGCTACAAGCGGGATTCAAATTCAGTGTCACTTTATTTATACTGAATATTATGATTTTTTATAAATTTACATAAATATACATAGTAAAAAATTTCGGCGCAGCGGTATCCCGTGACACCCCTTTCCATAGGGTGGTTACGCCCCTGAGTTAAAGGTTGGCTCTTCAATTTCACCTAGTTACTAGGTCTCGAGGCATAAAGTAATTGAAAACAGCTTCAACTAACGTGTAAATATCTTGTGTGGCTACATAAAGCAATTGTTTGGAATAACAAGGTTGAGATAAGATGGAACTTGTCAAGAGAAAAAGACCTTGACGATTTTTATGTTATGTTCTTTTGAGCCGAATAAAATTAAGGTTGCGTCTGACATTAAATTAGGCCGAACTAATAAATCATAGGTTATGGCTACATCAATTAGTAATTCTAGCTTTATGCTCTCTTAGTTATACTTAATTTTTCTGTGCTAGGTGGAGAAGATGATTTAGATTGAAGACTACAACTAGAACAAATTGAAAAGGTTGATTAACAACTACTGCATGTCTTCCCACGAAATTTTTTTCTTTTCCTCTATCTTCTTTTAGTTGAATCTTCATTCGGTAGAAGGTACGCATTTTGCCCCCCCAAAAAAAAAAAACACACACACACTTTTTTAATTATAGGTCGAGGCCTATTAGCTGCATCACTAATTCGTAGGCCTGGGCATAGAGCTGAGTCGGTTCGGAGCTCGGCTCGGTCTCATTTAAAGTTTGGCTCTGCTCGGCTCCGCTCAGTTAAAGCTCGATCAAGCTCGGCTCGACATGATTAGCTTGATTAATCGTGTTATTTTTTTCTTTAGAATATAACTACCATTCATTAGGCTTAATTACCAAAAAAATTAGAAGTCAAGAGTTATTTAATATTTTAATGCAATAGTTAACAATTGATAAACTAGTACTTTTATCCTTATCCATGATTATGATAAAAAAAAATATTAAATATTATTTTTCATATTATTAAGTATGTGGACACAAGAAAAAAGTCGGCTCGGGCACGGGCTCGGTCAAACTCTAGCAAAGCTCGGTTGAGTCGAGCTCGGTATGCATAAAGCTCGGTTCGGCTCGGGTTCGGTTAGACTCGACTCGCTCGCTCGATGTCCAGGCCTACTAATTGGGATGGAAACAGTTACAAATTATTCCACCTACCCAAGACAATCCTAATTCGCCTATATATGAAATTCATTTTCTTATTTTCTTCTATCAGTCCTTGAATATTAGATATCAAACGGAATGAAATAGGCTTTAGAAGGTCGAAACCCTCGCCTCTTCAAGCTACAATGGCTTGTGTTTCTTGCTTTCAGGTTGATCATGGAACTGATTGTGTGGGTGCGGGTTGTGTGGTTTATATGCATTTTCCTGCACCAAAGGATGTTGATTTTGATGGACTGAATGCAATTGTAAAGGTGTATGGGTATCCATACTTGGCTGATAGTTTGAGGAAGTTAAGTGATTTACCAAATGGTTATAGGCCTGGTCGCAGATTTGTTATAGAGCGTGTGGCTAATGCTAGAGTTTATGAGCATCTGCCTTGCAAGCGAAGTATCTACATGAGAACACTTGCTGGAGGTAACTCTGCGGGTGCAGGATTTAGATCAGTAAATAAATCAACAAGAAAACCATCGTCTTCAAGCCCAGCATCGTCATCCTCGGCATGATTGGCCACTGCAGGAATTTGACCAGCAGCAGCTACAGGATCTACAACATTAGGTTGACCATTTGGGATTTCAGCAAAGGGTTCCTCGATGACAACACCACCATTTCCCCCGGGAATGACATCTGCATCTACTCAGGAATTGCGTTGATGTTGTGAATGCTAATTTATATTGTTAATCAGGGAATGCAGGATCTCATAGGGAGTCTTCAACAATTAACTACTAATGCCAGTGATACAAATGTTGAAATTGCTAATCTTAGGAATTTGCTTGAGCTGTTTGTTGCTACTGATAACCCAGAGTCTTCTAGCAGTAGTGTGAATGCACCAGCACTTGCTGCACCACCGTCAGATGATGTTGCTCCAAATGTTGTTGGTGATCATCTTGGGTGGTGACAATGCTGCTCCTGGTGCTGGCTGAAATAGGCGGTGCATTGATTTGTGCAATCATAGGCATGTATCACCAAAGGGAACGGAAAGGCACTTCAACTCAGTTTGTTTAAATTTAGTTTGGTATGTCTTCCGATCTGGTAATACTATGCAAGACGAAAAAAGAAAAAAAGAAAAAGCCTTATGAAAAGACAATCGACTTTTAAATATGATTATCTAACCAAGAAAGGTAAATAGACCAGTAACATGCCCAAGAAAGATACTACCAATAAAACCGTACTACTATATTTATATAGGTAAATCACTCATTTAGAATAATAGAATGTTAGTCATTTATTTCAAGGTACTATCTTGATTCTTATTGTAAAAAATTTTATGACCAAATATGAAAATATGAGTAGTTTATGTTATGGTTCTAAAATAATTCTACAATTGAAAATTTAGAATAAAACTTTACAACTTATAATGAAAATTGACTATATTACTAATGTCATGACCATACAATGAAATAATAATTTATTTTATTAATTTAAAAGGTCAAATAATGAGCACAAGAAAATGTTATTGAAAATTTAGAATAAAACTTTACAACTTATAATGAAAATTGACTATATTACTAATGTCATGACCATACAATGAAATAATAATTTATTTTATTAATTTAAAAGGTCAAATAATGAGCACAAGAAAATGTTGAAGTCTTTAAAATTCAATTGTAACTTTTTGATACAAATATAATTTTCTGGTGGTTACAAATTTTAGTGTGTGCACAAGATTTGAAAAGGGATGGTGCTATTGATCGATGGGTGCTATCTTTTGATCTATATTAGGCCAACCGGTTCACTTTACTTACAGGTGACAGGTCATAAAATAAAAAAAGAAGGTTTACGAAAATACGCATCAAAATTAAAATATTTATCAACCTCTACCCATAAGTTTCATATTTACAAGTCTTACTCATAAACTATTTACATACTCTATTCATCTAGACTTGTATACTATTATTTATGTAGTATACCTTAAAGGTATACACTTATATCTAAATTTATATACTATTATTTATGGAGTATACCTTAAAGGTATACACCCATAAGGTATAACAAAGGTATACAGTAATAAATGGGTAGTTTGGGTAAATACTTTTAATTTCATGGGTAGTGTAACTTTTAACCGATAGAACTTGTAAATACTTTTAAGGATTTTTTACATAAAAGTACAAGTTTTAGAGCTTAATTACCAAACATAGCAACATTTTAGTAAAATTACCCTATATAGAGGAAAACATAAGATAATTACAAGCATAGCAAAAATATAGCAATATTTTCTCATAACATACCAAACCCTTACATTCTTCCTTATATTTCCCCCACTGCCACTTTTGCTCCTCTTATTTCCCCTTATTTCATTTTGCCTCCCACCATTTTCCCCCAATTTCACTTTTACTCCTCTCATTTTTCCTAATTCATTTTCCCTCATCCATACTCAATGTATCTCGTTGAATCTCACTATTTCTGCACCGTATCAACTATTTCTGCACCGTATCTCAACTGTTTCTGCAGCACCGTATCTAACTGTTTCTGCACCGTTTCAACTATTTCTGCAGCACCGTATCTAACTGTTTCTGCACCGTTTCTACTGTTTCTGCAGCACCATATCTAACAGCTTCTGCACCGTATCTGACTGTATCTCACTGTATCTACACTATTTCAGCACTGTTTCAGATTATTTCAACACCGTATCTAACTATTTCTTGACTGTATCAAGCTGTTTTTTGACTGTTTCAGCATTGTTTCATCCCGTTTGTGCATTGTTTCTCACTGTTTCTAAGCTATTTTCACCTTTTTAACATTATTTCATATTATTTTTTATATTTTATTTCGGAATTTTTCAGAAGCGGTTTCAGACTGTATCATATCGTTTCATCACCGTTTCAGACTATTTCAATTCTATTTTCAAACTGTATCACTATTGTTTCAATGTCGTTTCAGACAGTATCATACTGTTTCAGATGAATCAAATTATTGCAACAACTGTTTCAATATTTCAACAATGTTTCAAACCGTAACATATTGTTTCAATGCCATCAGTCGTGAGCAACAGAAAACAAGAGTAAAAATTATTGATCTGACAAATCCGTACAAACAGGAACAAAAACAGAAATGAAATATGAACAATTTTGAAGAAACAAAAACGGAACCAAAATGAAACAAATCTAAATAACAGAAAATGATACTGTTTCAAAAAATCAAAACTTTAAATCAAGCTCCATCCCCAAATCTGATTCAAATCGGATCCAGACCGTCTCAAATCCATTTCAAACTATATCATTGTGTCTTTTGCTTTCATGAATTGCATCTTTAAGATTAGCTATTGACCTTGAACAACCAGACCATCGTCGGTGACTGTAACAGTTACTCCTCGCCAGACTGTTTGTCGTAGCCTTAGGGTTGCTCCATTCCAGCATCAACAACATCACTATTCGCATCGAGGATCTCAACGGGAGTAATTGTATCCCGCGCTAGATCCACAGAGGCTTTGTAACAGAAACAGAGGAGACAGATCGTATAGGGGAAAGGGTAATCGACTCTCCGTCGTGTTGTAGCTGTTTTCCGGTGAAGATGATGACGGTAACGGGCCGGTTTTTGTGAGTTCGTTTGAATCGAAATCAGTGACGGATCGAGTGAATCCTCCACCATCGCTACTGCCGGAGTTGATAGTATTGGTATCGTTGTTGTGGTTAGTGTTGGTATTTCCGTCGTGGAACTCTGGTGGTAGCTCTGTATTTATTTGGTCTGGTGGTTGTGGTTTGGATATGGGAGAGAGTGGCGGCTGATTTGCTTTGGGGAAGGGGAGAAAGTAGTTTTAGGGTTTTTAGGAGAGTGGGTGTAAGTTATTAAAAATGAAATGTATTGATTATTGAAGAAATGTGCTAACAAAATATTGCTATGTATGGTAATTTTAAAAATATTGCTATTTTTGTGTAATTAGAGGTATATTTTTGTATATATGTGTAAAAAACCCAACTTTTAATTTCATGAGTATATAGTGTAAAAACCCCAAAAAAACTTCTGGTACCTGTAAAAATCCAATAGCGATAAAAAAAGGGCTAATTACACATATGTACAATACTGCAACTTAGTTTACATATAATTAACAACAAAACACATACTCTACTACGTAAGATAAGGATAGACACCCTCTTGCCCCTTGCTGCTCCCTCCTCTCACTCCCCGTTACCACCCCTCGACCAGTTGTCGGTCAACCACTAGTCAATCGTCGGCAGCCTGTCGCTGGCACTACTAAAAAAAGCTGAATCTGAGACCACCATCATGCGACCGAATTTCGGTCTCCACAGTTGTGCGACCGATTTTCGGTCGCACACTCAACGAAAAAAAGTGGCGACCGAAAATCGGTCGCACATTGGTCTCTGAAAAATTAGTCACAGCTATGCGACCGACAATCGGTCGCATGTCGGTCGCATAACTGTTACTAAAAACGGGGCAGAACCCCTTTCTTCCCCATTTCAAAATTCCCAAAACCCACCCAATCCCTAAAAACCGAACCCCCCCAACCCCATAATCAACTTTCCACCATTATAAACCCCATATAACGTTAAATTACTACTCTATTACCTCCATATTACCATTTAACACGATCTAACCCTACAAATTCAAGGTAAATTTCATTTTTTAGTAATTTTTGTTATTTTTTTAAAAACTCATATAATGACTTTTTAATGCACTTTTTTTGTAGTTTTTTGGCGGATAGCACATTGGTAACTCATACTTTCTTGCCATTGGATCCAATACAAAGTAGAGGTAATTTTTTTTTTTTTTTTGGTTTAATAATCCGAATTTAATTATATATATATATATTTATAAATAATGGAGAGCCTATATATGTTGTTAACATGTTAGTTGTTAGTTATAATTACTTTATTCTATATAATGTGATGTATAATATGTTGGAAATTATTTGGTAGAGTTGTTTGCAATGTGTTGATGTCTTGTCATGGGTTGTGGCAATTGGAATACTTGTTATGCATTTAAAGTTAGGGTTTAGGTATTGTTGTTTTGATTGTTCATGTTTGCAACATCTTGTGACTAAACCGGATAAATTGTATCAAACGGATAAATTGCATTCAACTTACTAGATAATATGGAATTCAAACGGATCAATGGATATTCAAAAAAAGGCTAGGATTATTAAAAATTGGTACCAACTCATTTGAATGTTTCAACAGGTATGGACAAGTTTTGCCCTAAAGTTTTTAGCAGAAGGCCTGGCAAGAGACCTGTGGGCGAGAGTTCAGCTTCTGCGGGTGGTGACAGTCAACAATCACAGGTCCCGCATTCGCTGCCTACTGATGCCCCACCTGGCTATGATCCAGCTTTTTTCAGGCCCCCTGGCCCATATCAGGTACCACTTATTACCCCGTCTCAGTTGCCTCATGATTGGCAATGGACATTCCCTACCGTTGATTATACTGAGACACAGGTCCCTCCCACACAGGGCGATCCCTCCCAGGCTGATGACAGTGAGACTCAGCCCCCTGAATTCCCCCTAGATAGTTGTGACGACCCACCGAGTCAGCAGGAGCTCATGCTGTATCATCCCCATTCGCCTTATTACATTGGTGAGCCTGGCGCTCGGCTAGAAGGCAGAATGATTATTTACCCCGAGGCGGATAAAGGGTAAGCTACCTAATTTCTTAAGTTCTTGTCGATTAAATGATTAGTTCCTATTTTATTTGCTAGTATTATGAATAACTCTTGGTAAATTTTTTTTTGTAGCTTTTGCCCAAGCGATGAGTCCACCAAAGTGCTGACTGCGTGCATGAGAGCGCACTGGAACCAGCCTTGGCGAACATGGAGCGATGTGCCCCAGCAAGTAAAGAAGCAAATATTGGTTGATTTTGAGGTAACACATATGCATTTGGCTTAAAACTAATTGTAGTTTTTTAAACCATGAACATGTTTAAAGAAATTATTTTGATACTCTTTCAGGGCAAATGTATCTGGCATCAGGGGCTGGATTATAACATTCGCAGCATTTTCCCAAAGAAATGTGCTGCGCTATTCAAGCAAACCCTTTACAATGCGCGGCATAGAGGTATAAGGCCCGGCTTCCTCCAAGGCCCTCAGTGGGCGGAGCTGGATGAATATTGGCACACGCCCGAGTTCGAGGCGAAGAGCGAGAAAGAAAGGCTGCGCGAGCGTCGGATAAGGGTGGATCGCTCCATACCGGTGGCTCAATTAGCGCGGCTACACAAAAGATGCGCTTGGTACAGTATATTTAATTGTTTGATTATTTACTTGAACAGTTGTTTTTTGTCTAACATATTATGTTTTATAATTTGTAGGAAAAGAAAGAAAAGCGCACTATTCCTGTGCTCGAGCTGCACAAGATCAGGCATACGAAGGGGGGCAAGAAGGGCGGTGGAGAGTGGGTCGAGCCCCGCGCAAAAGAGGCATGGGTAAGTTTGTAAAATTCGATCTTTAGTCGCCTCAATCCTTCAACGTTTAGTCTTTCTATTAACATCATTACTATATTTATGTTATTCAGGAAAAGGCTACAAAGGCCGTGGAAGACTGGACATCGACCCAAGCATCGGACGCAGGAAGCAGCACCCCGGATCCATTGACGTTCGAGAAAGAAATGCAAATATGGGTCGATACTGTTGGAGGGGTTAAGAAGGGGTATGCTTATGGTCTTGGATCGCTATATGCTCCGGATAAGCATAATTCTCGCTTTTTGGGCTCTTCAGCTACTTCTTCTCCGGCGAGCTCCGTTGATCCAGCTGAGATGGCTCAAATGAGAGAGCAGATCGCACAGCTGTCGAGGGAAAACCAAGAAACGCATGACATGATCAGAAAGCTCCTTGCCAAAAAGGAGAAGAAGAAATCGAGAAGAAAGCATAAGAGCAAGCATCGCCGCAGCTCCTCTTCCTCTTCCTCTTCCGAGTCCGGGTCTAGCTCAGCCTCGCCCGAGCCCCAGTAGTCTTTTAAATGTTTGTGAAGTTGTATTGTTAACAATTTTAGAATATAACTAATGGTGTATGGATGTTTTTGAAATGATTGGATGTTTTTGAAATGTTTGGATGTTTTTGAAATGTTTGGATTGCTGTTTTATTGCTGCCCAGGTGCTGGTTTTTGCTGTTGCGATGTGCCTGATTGCAGGATTTTTATTGCAGGTTTTTACAGGTTTGGCGACCGATTTTCGGTCGCATAGTGGTCACAACTGAGACCACGTATGCGACCGAAAATCGGTCGCATACTTGGTCTCCATTAATTACCACAAATGAGACCAAGTATGCGACCGAAAATCGATCGCACTAGGATGTGCGACCGATTTTCGGTCGCATACTTGGTCACTGTATGTGAGCTATTGTGCGACCGAAATTCGGTCGCATGGTGGTCGAAGTAGCGACCGTTTTTCGGTCGCAGGGCTATTTGCTACCATGAATTTTCTGACTACCCGTATCGGTCGCCGATCGGTCGACCTGGCGACCGATCGGCGACCGATTTGGTGGTCGCAGATTCAGTTTTTTTTAGTAGTGTGGTTACCCATGAACTTTTATAAGAAATCTAAAAGTGATACACAGAGGAACAAAAAAATAAATAAATAAAGATTCATGTTTGATACACTAAGAGATACAATTGATACACCAAAGTCAATCTTTTGTATCAACTCATACAAATTGATATTGTTAGATACAACATCGATACTGTGAATAAGGGAAAAAAAGATAATAGATGAAATGATACACTTAATACAATCTTGATACAACATATTTATTGGAAGAAGAGGAGAATGGGTAGTATTAGTAAATTAAACAATACACTAAGGGGTCGTTTGGTTTGGCTTTGCTTTTACGCGGGTATTAACTATTAATGCGGGTATTAGTAATGTGGGTATTAATAATGTGTGTATTAATAATGTGGGTATTGATAATGCGGGTATTACTTATGTGGGGTTTAATAATGTGAGTATTAGCCACACATATATTATAACATAGGGATTATTTGTCGAATCACTGATATATTACAAATTAACAAAAAATATTATTATTTAAAATATTTATTTATTCCTTAAATAAAATTTTAAAATATCCTTATTATTATGGGGGTTAATTTTGTCATTTTAAATTTAAATACCGGCATTATTAATACCCACATTATTAATACCATCTTCTAGCCCGTATAAAATAATACATAGATCCCGCATTATTAATGTGGGTATTAATAATGCGGAATATACAAAAACGCAACCAAACGTTACACTAATTTTATGCGGGTATTAAATTTTCACAGAAAACCAACTGAACGCTGCGCTAAATTAACGCAGAGTTTTGCGCGGGTATTAATGTTTAATGAGGGGAACTGAACGACCCCTAAATACAAAATAAAGCATAGAATCAGTGTCGATACATTATAATAAAAGAGGAAGAAGAAATAAATGAAATAATACACTAGATAAAGAAACAAGGTAGATACAATAAAGTAAGAAGACAAAGAAGAAATAAGTAAAATGATACACTATATGTGATTTTGATATAATAGATACGCTAGCGATATAATGTAGATATAAAGTAGATACAACATATAAAAGGCCAAATAGTCTAACTGACACCTAAACTTGCACCCATTTGTCATCCCGACAATCAAACTTACAAGTTTTTCATTTTAACACCTCAACTCGACAGAATGCATATTATTAAACACCTCTGACCATTGACCATGCCTATGTGGCGATCACGATGCTGATATGGCCAAATACGTGCATATCACGCTCACAAGGAGCGTGCATTTTATGATTTCAACTAAAAGATATTGAAATAAAAGGAAATTAAATAAAAGAAAAGGACCAAAAAATAAAATTGTAATTTTCTTCAATCCCACCCCCTTCCCCTTTGTTCCAATCCATGCTGTGGATCTCCTCCACACCCTAAACCTTCAAAATCAAGCATCTCTTTCTTACATCAATCCTTACTCTCCCCCTCCAGCTCCTTCATCTTCTTCAAATCCCCCCATCCCCGCTGTCATCTTCTTCAAATCCCATCTTAAAAATCAAGTCTTTGCCGTTCTCACTGACCATCCGCAGGTTGAATTTTTTTTATTTTATATTTTTAGAGAATAAAGGTGTTATTTCAAGTAGTTTAAGAAATATTTTAATAATTTCAGTTTAACTCTAGAATTCAACGAAGAGTTTTTATTTCCTGATAATAATAGCAAGTGGTTACGGTAGAGTAATATAAGGCGGGGTGGTGGTCTTGGTGAAATGGCGTGCATACTGATGTTGTTGATGATGGTTCCAAATTATTTTTCTAGTGGTTGTTGTGTGCTGGAGTTGTGGTTGGCCGTAGAGGAGCTGTGATGGTGGTGGAAGCAATCGGGGGAGGAAGAGATTTGGGATCATAGAGGGGTGGAGAGATAAAGGGGTGGTGAATTTAGATTTTTTTTTTGTTTTTTCTTCCAAAAGTAAAATAAAAAATTTAAGTAAAAAATAAATATAAAAGATGATGTGGCTAAATTTTTATGACATGAATGCTGATATGGATGACATGTCAGTGCAATTGAACTACACGAATGATGGAGGTGTTTATTAGTTATGTCTTTAACGAGTTGAGGTGTTAAAATGAAAAATTTGTAAGTTTAATTGTCGGGATGGCAAATGGGTGCAAGTTCAGGTGTCAGTTAGGCTATTCCGCCCATATAAAAAAAAAACACTCACATGGAAAACATCAAATCTGACGAAACACTAGATATGAACAAATACCATAAGATATGAATCAAAGTAAAACACCATGTTTGCACAGGCCATAGTAAACCTACAGTTTCATCATCTTCAATGCAGACATAGTTGCAAGTGGTTCAAAAGATTAACTTGCAAGTGCACATGAAAATAGACACTTGAGTCATTTCAATACACATCATGCCAAGTGGCTTAGAATAATATTAAACGGAAACCATGCCTTTACTGGGGGACCATATACTCAAATTTTGTGACAACTTAGCTGCAGTTCATGGCCTTGTCAATGTTAATTTGAACCAATGTCATATCCACTGGACCTACAATGATTTCTACATCTCTCAGAAACATTGAGTTGAGTACCATTGATAAGTGCTTTCAAGGAAAATCACTTCATTGGATTTTAAAAGAGACACAGAATATTCTTGTAGCATCAATAGCTGTTACACAGTTGATTAATCAACATGCAAACAGCTGATTTCCAATAATGCATGAGATACAGTAACAAGTTGCAACCTGATTCTGACCTGCTGGATTATCATATGCAGATTATGTTAGTAACTCAGCTTTTAAGGTTCATTTCATAGCATTGTCAAAAGACACAGAATAAGCACTATGCAAGATTATCTAAGCGAACTGATGGAAGACTGTAGTAAACAAAGATAAATGAGAGAGAGAGTTACTGGAAATGAATGCCAAAGTTAAAACTCACACCAGAACAATCTGGCCATGAACATAGAACATTGCCGCCTCATATTAGCTTTTCAGATCGATGAATTTTGATTACATGAGAAACCACTACAGACGACTCAACAATGGCCAGACGTTGACAAAAGTTCTCAAAACCCGCTAAGTTAATCATTTTGCCCTGTTAAGGACCGAACACAGAAGAAATGGTTATTACTCCCTTGGGGACTGTTCCACCACGACTTGTACAGGCTCCATGTTTCTATGACTATGAGGTGTCAATGCTTGGTCTCTGCTTTCAGCTGTTTCTGAAGTTGCATCTACCTCACTGCCCAGGCCAGAATCCCGCGTACGTACTGGTCGGAGCAAACCTTGCAATCTCAGCAGGTAGCTCTGGCTGGAGGGTTGGGATCTCACATACTGAGCTGCTGTCACAATATTGGAGGTTGACCTCTCTGAATCAGCTCGGATATTGGATAAAGCACTGAGATCAAGGTTTGGGAAAACAGAAGAGCGACATCTAGGGCATTTCACGTTTAGCCGAAGCCACTCATCAATGCATTCAACGTGAAAGTTGTGCGCACAAGGCAGACCACGAACCTGCATTAAGATCTTCTAGTAAGAAAAAGTGGAACTAGAGCCTCTATTCAGCAAGGATGTAAGCTGTGTATGCATCTGATCCCATGATGGTCAAATGTTGGGTTTTCTGGAACCGCATGAAGGAAAAAACAAAAGCAGGGATAGTTTAAAAGATGAAAGAAATGCGTCTTTGTTTCTGCTATATTTAAATTAGCATGCATTCAACCTCCAAGATCCGAGATCCCTAACTCAAGCATAACTAACTGCAGCCTGAGATACAGAACAATCAGCTCTCTTTTTTGATAAAGAATTATCAATTTTGTTAAGTACCTGAATGGAGAAGGCACAACCTTAAAATGAACCCAAAGAAATCATCCTTCTCATTAGTTAAGCTTTTGCTTTTTCCCAGATTGACATGGGGATGTGGATCATTACATGAGGGCGACTCTAAACTTGCATATAAAATAGCAAGCTAGGTCATTTGACAGGTCTTCAAAGTTATTTCTCCAGAAACATTACATCATAGTTTGGATTTGAACACACAAGTAAAATGGAGAGCGGCGTAGGAAATGTTAATAATTTCTGTAAAGGCAATATTATTTAACGGCATGATGAAAGAAAGAGGGTGCACCATAAATTTCACTTTTCAAACGGAAGTACATTGAAGTAGAAGAAAGGAGAATTTACCTCATTTCCTACGCGGAACTCTTCCAAACAGATAGGACATTCACTACAGTCAGTTGGAACAGCCTTCAGCCTGAACTTTGGTAGTTCCTGAATGAGTGCTTCAACTGCTTCTTTCTGTGTGCCAAACAGAGAAATACCACAAGTTTTTAGATGAGGGAACATGTTTTCACTTGACCAAATCTAGCATGGAAATTATGACGAGCACTAGCTCCAGGTCTTGAGAGTAAGTTGTTACTTGTTACCTGAGCTTGGGTTAAGTAAAGCCCCGGATGGTATGAAGTAGCATCATGGCCCATCCCTCTCATCTCCTGGCCTGCTGCTTCAAACGTCCAATCTGGCACTCTGATCATGTCAACCAACACCTGTATTTCAGTAGAAAAAATAGTTGTTACTAGTATATCATTTAACGAAAAGCAAAATTACAAAATCTATTATCAATGTCAAACTATGTGTGAAGAAAAGTTAATTCATCTCAAAAGCGAGCTCATGAGGTGAGGTCCAAAATCATGTAAGAGACTACCAATATCCTCAACCGAAGTGAAATTCTAATACTCCCTGCACAACCAGTGGTGTTCGGACTGTGGATGACACAAGAGGACCAACATCAAAGATGGGTCTAACTCTAATACCATTTTATGAAAAATGGACCTCAAATCCAAATCCCAAAAGCGAGCTCACCATGAGCTCGTGATGATTGTCCACAACCATATTAAGAGACACAACCCTCAACCAGTCGTGTACTCTTAACACTATGAACGTTCAAACTATAAACACCTATATAGTTTTTACTTTTTGATATAGTAATCTGTTCCCCAGGTGACTCGAATCCAAAACCTTGAGGTTGGAGGTGGAGGTACTTAACATTTGAGCTACCCTCTGCTGTCAACTAGATACCTCAAGAGTTAGTCATAAGAGTCCACATGCACTCACCCTACTTGGCCTACTGAAGAAGAAACAAACTAGTCTGAATAGCTTACGTTATTTTCAATCTTGATGTTGTAGTACTCTTACTTCCCAAAAGGTAAGTTCACCAAAATAAAATTAGTAGAACCACTGATAAGTGATGATTCATACAGTCGACCCGACTTGTTTGATTCTGTGGCTTCGTTGTTGTGGTTAATGTTGGTAAGTGAACAAATTTATAAGATTTTATCGTGCCAAATATCTTACAATAAACACTTTATCAAACTAGTAAATCTTCCCGTGAAAATGGTGTATATCCACTTAGGTCAACTGAATTGATTCATCCTGGTCCTTATATGACTTGGATATAAGCGGCCATCTGAATGGTCAGACCATTAGCTAAACTAGTATGTCACATACTTATCAAGATTGTACAACACGATCCACAAGACTATGGTATCCTAACCAAAACTAGACTACATAAAAGTGATAACTATAGACAGTATTTCATAGAAGGACAAAGACAGTTCCAGTTGCACTTCTTGTGGAGTTCTAGAAGCTTTGTGTACATCACTACATCTATACTTCTTTCATCACTCCAGTCTCTAGCTTGATGTCCGAGCATGACATGATATAGAGAAAGTTGCAAGTTTCTGCTTCTTTCTCGAAAATCATTTGTGCAATAGAATTTTCGGCGAGGCACTAGTTGCACCTTTACATTTTTTAGAAGGTTTAGATTTGCCCCTTCATAAGCTTAGTCGCTACAAACATCAGACGATCAACTATGCTTCAATCCCAAACTAGATGCATATGCATCCATCAAGTAAGGATCTCCTTCTAGACAGTAGGTAGCTTAAAACCTTGATTGAGCTCCTGGAAGCACCGAGGAAGATCCAAATTAAGGTCCACATCATCTCTCCTCTATTTCTGACACTACATCATTGTTTACCGACCAAATTCACTTAATTAGATATGTACGCGCAGAACCTGAAGTAATTTGAATATCATTGAACTGCATTAATCCCCATGAGATACCAGAAAAAAGTACACAAGTTTAATTTCCTTTCTCCTTTCAATTTTTTAAACTTTTGTGCAAGGCGAAGGGGGTTGGTGGAGCTTGAAAGGGAGTTTAGGGAACTTCAATTCCCAGAATTCCGAAATCAAAGGGGTCACTCTAACAAGTCTAAAAGCGAGGCTATCATCTCAGAGTAAAAGAATTATTTTTGACATCTAAACCTAGAAAATGAAACTTTTGAGAACCATATTTACAGCCTAATATGAACAGCAATTTGAATAGGCATGTCAAAATACACACTTTAATATGATTTAGGCTCTAAAGCTTACCCCGAATTCTGAAATAGGAATTCCTTGCTGAGCACGTACAAAATGTGCTTGTCTTCTAGTTAACCACTGCAAAGGGAAACTTGAAACTTAATGGATGTACCATTGATATCAATATAAATGCACAAGCATCATTGATTGGACTACATACTTCTATTGAGTAGAAACTACAAAGATTTACCCAACAAATAATCAGGTAATTGGTTAAGCTTCTCGGGAAAGATTATAGCGTAGTAAACTAACCTTCCCAATTGATATGCAAGCTATGCCAAGGAGTCCACAGTAGCTGAACAACAACCAAATAAGGAAACCCCACTTTTGACCTTCTTCTGGCAGCTGAAAGGTTTTCAACATCAATCAATTCTAAGGTCTCATACCAGAACACTTAAAGTCAATGAGATCTTAAGAAAACGTACACAGTTTCTCGCACTAGTGAACCATAAAGTCCCGATAATGGTCCAAGCCCAAAGAAAGGGATACAGAAGCAGGGCAAGAATTGATAGAACAACTATTCTTCCGCGAAAGCGAGTATATCTCTGCTGTGAACCCAAATCCCTAAAAATTTTAATAACACCTAACTTCAGTCCTTTTCATCTGAAACTGCAAGTCATATCAGGTGAGGAAATTTGAAACCCACTATAATTTACTCCATCCGTTATCCCTAGCTTTTGATTAAAAGGCGACTTCATCAAAAGGGGTACGATATCAAAAAAAAAAAAGAGAGGACATCGCAAAGGGGTAGGATACCCAATCAAAAACAAACTCTAGGTGATATTCATATGACATGCACAAAAAAGAACATCGTCAACCACCTAAGTAACACTGATAGCAAAATTAGAGGCCTCTTAGTGAGTGAAAACTCCTAAAATTAGCTACAATTAAAGGAAAAGACGAGCAATTATTTTTCCTAAAAAAACTGAAAAATACACACTACAGTCCTAGAGAAGAGGCCTTACAATCCCATTCCAGCAGAAAGTCCATTATCAACAAACATCAGGAGCCGAAAAAGAAACACTGTCGTGTAGTCAACCTAAATCAGAAAAAGGAGAACCACTCAGTTTCAGTAAACAAAACATTGCTTTTGACATTGTTATTCAATAAATAACTTATAGATACTCACCACGATCCAAATGTGCAACGGATATATACAAAGATGGTATCGCTTCCAATTGATCGCCACAATGATTCTAAGAAACAGTTAAAGAAAACAAACGAAAAAGAAGAACAACTCCAGCTAAAACAATTCAAGACAATAATATCAATACACTAGCCACTCAAACTAAAGATGACGTCCCAATTCACCAAGGTTTATAGTGGGAAACAGAGGCCTCGGGTTCCAGCCTTGAGAATAGAGAAACCCCCAATAGGGAGAGCTTCCTCTTTAAAACAATTCAAGACAAGAACACTAAAACACCATCCAATGAAACTAAAGATGAAAACTCAATTCACCATCCACCACCATGGGGTGTGGTGGGAACTATAGGTCTCGGGTTCCAGCTCTGTGAATGGAGAATCCCCTACTAGGAGAGCTTCCCCTTTAACGGGCCCTATGCGACACGAATTTGGATTACTCGGGCCCATGTGTACTGGATACCGAATGGTTATATTTTGAGAATGAAACTTAGTATGAACATTGCAAGGATACATACTAGTAGCTAACATTGACAAGAAGAACCCATCATACCTGCAAAATTCAAAATTCAAAATTCAAAACACCAACATAATAAAGTTAAAATCTTGATACAACAGAACATCATATTGTTCACATAATTAAAACATACTCTTGAAAAAAGCTATGATCTTTACACTGAAAAGGGTAAAAGATTAAAAAACTAACCATTTAAAATCTGACCCTCTCATTTTCACAACACAAATGTTTGAAATTGAAGCAACCCCAACTGAAAAATCTTGATTTTTTTTTAATTTACTGTTTCTGTTATAGACCAAGAATCAATTAATATGCAAACAGTATAATTTTATGTACAGATTTGAAGTGTATCGTGGAAAAGGTAAAGTAAAAGAATTTTGTAAGACTGTCTTCCACAAGTGAAAAGACTCTGTGATGTCAACCGAATTATGTACTTACAAATTTTTTAGTTTACTCTAAGGGGTCGTTTGAAAGGAGCCAGGAGCGACTGATAAAATTGTATTCGCGTGATCTAGAAGTTATATATATTCAAATCGTGGAAACAACCACTAATACTTGTATTGGAATAGACTAGTACATTACATTCTTTTGGGTGTGACCCTTCCGCAGCATGAGATGCTTTGTGCACCAGAATGACTTTTTTAAGTGGTCATTTGGTTATTGGTACATAGATTATAGTTTAGGGATAAAAGTTGAAACTAACATTAAATAAATTATTATAAAGGTTATTCAACAATTATGAAATTATCTCATCCCATATAAAATGTGTAATAAGTTATCCCATATTTTAATACGAAAATTGATTTTTTCCCAAAATAATAGCATTTTATTATCCCTCTAACCAACGACCCTTAGTGGTATTGTGTGTGTGTGTGTGTTTTTTTTTTTTGGGGGCTAAAACCAGATATTTATATATATAACTTAAGATAACACAAAGTTTGTAGCATTAGAGCTACTTAGTAGGGTAGCCATATTACCATACATATTGAGCACTTTACATGCATTAATAAAGACTTTCCTAGAGTAAGTAGTAGATTTATCTAAAGTAACAGTCATATCAGTTTGTGCAATCGGATGCCAAAAAAACTGCAGTTGACTTTGCAAAGGAGCTTGGAGATGGACTGCATATTTAGCCAAAAGACGTGCGACCCTATTTGCTTCAGGGGAGACGTGTCGCACCACTGGATTCTGCGTAGTTTTCAGGATGCACCTGCATTCATGAATCAATTTTTTATAAGGCAATGCATCATGATCAAACTGTTGTAGGACTTCAATGGAATCTGTTTCAACTTCAAGTTGGTACTTGTGATGTTGAGCAAGCTGGAGTCCTATCTTTAAAGCCGTGATTTCAAAGTAGAGAGCTGAGGATCCCAGGCAGTGCATGGAATATCCCAGAATCCAATCTACAGCATCAATTCGAAATACCCCCTATTCCCAGCTTGAGTATTACTATCATATGCTCCATCAATATTTAGCTTAACTTTACCTGCAGGAGGTGATTCCCATTTAAATGTAAAACTTAATTTTGGAATGGGTGTTTTATTAGTGGAAGTTAGGTATTTATATTCCATAGCTCTAGAAATTACTTTATGGGCATGTAATTGTCCTGTCAATTGATGATGAACATTATTATTACGGTTTAACTACAAGTGTCATAGTGCAAAAGGAAATAGTTCAGTCCAGGAAAGACGAGAAGCATGAAGTTGTTGATTATACTTATCTCTAGCAGACCAAACATGTAGTAGCCAATGAGGGCCAGTAGACTGAAGGAAAGTAATATTCAGATGTGCCTAGAATGAACTAGCAACAGGATATTGAAGAAAGATGTGAACAATAGACTCAGGTTGTTTACAAATGTGGCACAGTGGATCTATTGCATTCCTATTTTAGCTAAATATAGCTTAAACTAACCTAACCAGTTATGAAGTATTTGCCATAGTAAAATTTTGATTTTAGGGAGTGCTTGGAGTTTCCAAATCCAGTCAAAAGGTAATGTACTAGTGTCTAGGGGCCATAATAATCTATAGAGAGATTTTGTAGCAAACTCACCATTATTAGTGAGACCCCAGTAAGGGGTATCTTTAGTGGTAACAGAGAGAGCAAGAGATATACCTGTGATAGAGTCTAAAATAAATTGGGGAAGGATTACACTTAGAAAACTGAAGTTCCAAGTACCTTGAGTTATTAGTTGGTTAACCTGAAGATTAGTCTCATGATGGTGTAGATGGTCTATTTCGAACTGATGCTGGAGATTGGATTCTGGGATATTTCATGCACTGCCTGGTATCCGCAGCTCTCTACTTTGAAATCATGGCTTTAAAGATAGGACTCCAGCTTGCTCAACATCACAAGTACCAACTTGAAGTTGAAACAAATTCCATTAAAGTCCTACAACAGTTTGATCATGATGCATTGCCTTATAAAAATTTAATTCATGAATGCAGGTGCATCCTGAAAACTATGCAGAATCCAGTGGTGTGGCACGTCTTCCGTGAAGCAAATAGGGTCGCACATCTTTTGGCTAAATATGCAGTCCATCTCCAAGCTCCTTTACAAAGTCAGCTGCAACTTTTTTGGCATCCGACTGCACAAACTGATATAGCTGTTACCTTAGATAAATCTACTACTTACTCTAGGAAAGTCTCTATTAATGCATGTAAAATGCTCAGTATGTATGGTAATATGGTTACTTCAGCCACCCAACTAAGTAGCTCTAATGCTACAAACTTTGTGTTATCTTAACTTATATATATATATTTGCCAAAAGTATTATGCTACTTTTTCGTGTTTAAAGCAAAGTATGTGATTTTACAAATTCTATGTAGAGTGTAAACTTATATGATTAAGCATTAGAAGCTTTTTATTTCGTTTTTAATTTTGTTTCATATTTTGTTGTAATTGGTAGTTAAGTGATGAAAGTTCAGTTTTACAAAAAAAAATAAAAATACGATTGTGACATGTTGTAGATATTTGGACATGGATTGAGATTTGAAGAAATAAATTTCGAAGTTGAAGAAAAAGTATTTGGAAGGTCTTCTGTGTTTGTACATACATTACATTTGAAGTTTTGTAAATGAAGAAAATAATTTAGTGAAAAATATGAAAAGCTAGAAATATGATTAGCTTATGTTGCATTGTACTACTCGAAACTTTTGTAAACTTATTGTTTGGTTCCATCTTTTTGTGGAATTTGATCAATCTAGCAGGTTAATTACTTAATTTGTATCATGGTATTTATTTCTTTCATTTTCATGGGCTTTTCCCCACTTTGAACTTCTGAGTTTAGTCCAGTTGTAGTTTCTATTGGGTTCAGGAATATATTTGTTGGGCTCACAAATTTGGTTGAAGTCCTCAAAATCACAATTTGCTTGACATTGGCCATGTATGGAAAAGGCAAACCAGAGGAAATTAGAAGGGGAAAAAGAAAGCAAAACGTAAGTCACGTTAGAGGACCAAAACCAATCCAATCTTGTGCTTGTGAATCATAAAAGTCAAAAGAGGTAGGATTTCACATGCAGATTGAATTTGCATCCTTTTTGTAGTACTAGTTCTTATTAGTAACTTCTATGTTGTGACATCAATTATCCAATTGCTACGCAACAATTACACTTTTTTTATGATTGAATTGAATGTGACGTTAAGAGTTTAATTTTCGGATAACAATATAATTCTGAATCCATCTTCGAACAGAAATAGCAAACCATAGGCAAAATAGGGTAAAACGCTTTCCCTTTAATGAAAAAAGTGACAAGTTGCTTTTACTACAGAACCATGCTTGTCTGTTGGAGTAAATTGGATGATCGAGCCGAGGGCCCTCACTCTCCTTTTCCTAATATGAACCTTGAGCCAGCAAAACCTTTTTGACTCGGCCTGGCCCGGTCGCCCTATGCGACTAGTGCTTCAAAAGGTGAAACTTTCGGTCGTAGTTTGGCGACCAAGTGATAGAAATTGGTCCACAATCAGAAACTTAAGCGAAGCAAGAAGATGCCCGACCGAGAGGAAGTTCAAGTTACTGAGCTTATTTCAAATAGAGCTACGTTCCGGATATTCCTACTATCTTTTTTTATAGATTACTATTTGAACTCTTAATTAAAGCAATACAAGAGAATCGCTGTCGTCTTTCTAAAGGACGGGGATTTATGTGTATTGCTTATGCCCAATTTGATGGTGCTAGACTTTATTCACTTCATAGACAAAAAAAGAATAAGAAAGGAGGGTAGTTCTGATTTTCATTATCAATTACTATTTTTCTGTAATTAAAATATATTGCAAATATAACGTTACAAGTTCTCCTAATAGGAAACAGTAAACTCAATTAATCTCTTAGCCAAAGAAAGAAAGAAAGATATATATATTTTTTTCATTAAAGAAAGAAGAAATATTGATGCAAGGAAAAGAAGATCCAATAATGAACAATATAATTGAAGACTTGAAGTAAATAGTTATCCATGTTTTATGTGTTGGTCACATCATATGATGGTTCAATAATTTGAATTGTTGCTATCTCGTGTTTAGTATACTTCTAGTGATCCACTTTAATTTTTAGCCGTCTCACCACAAACACAAATCTTGACAGAAGGGATCGGGATAGATAACTCAAGTTATTGTTCATCACAAAAGCTTATCAATGAATGTATATATTATGTAGGGTTAATTTCACCGGTGGTCACTGAACTATTGTTTTATTACTACAAAGTTATTTTTGTTTCATTTGTTACTCAAAAGTCACTCAACTTTGCTCCGGTCTACAACAAAGTCACTTAAGCCGAATTTTGTTTAAAACTTGCCGGAAAAATGACGTGACATCATTAATTAAAGATAATTTTCTGAATTAATTTTTCTTCTATTAATCTAGTTCCTTAACCCATTATTCTTATTCTACCCAACCCAAACACATTTCTCTACAAAAAGGAAAGCTTGTGATTTGGTTAAAAATAAAGAGAGTAAACAAAGACAAAGAAGAATTTAAATAGAAGCCAACCCGTAAAACATACGCAAGTATTTATCTTCAATTTGAGCTAAATATTTACAAACTATTAAATGAAAACATATGTATATACAAAGCTTGAGTACATTTTTTTATTGGTATAATCAGATGTTATCTCAAACTTATTAATATGATTAATACAGATTCGTGAGATACAAATACCGTTGAAAACAAAAACACACTTTACAACGAGTTTCTTCATTCGAATTCGAGACATTCAGTTAATGGTGAAATAAATATACCCATTTTCATCACATTTCTTGGTGGTGTTTGAATTCGTTTTCACGTAAACATACATAAGTTGCAGTATATCTTTTATTTTAACCGTTCAATACTTAAAATTTATTTCGATTAGTTCAGATTCACATAACCAGACCATTCAAAATATAAAACGTTAGCAAACTGAAAGATTCTTCATGTTCAAAGTTCGAATTCTAGACTTTGATTAAAGACAAAAATATCAACTAGCTACCACACTCTTCTATGCTATGTTACTCGGACTCTTCACTTTTGGTGCCGCACCCGTGTCGGATCCGTACCTGTATGGGTGTGGGTGTATGATGCGTACCTGATTTGGTCAACTGATTTTGGGTATTTTGACCAAAATTAACCGAGAAATTCTGGATAGATTCAACGATTTCTTTAATCAAAACAAAAATAAGGGGAAATTGAAGGAAATAGAATACCTTGTATTGTTGTATATAGAAATTTTTATGTCCATCAATATTTTTTCCTCAAGTTTTCCACATAATATCTCATAATTTAGATTTTATAACTCTACTTTTAGATTATTGATTTTTTTTAGCCGAATCCCCACGCCCGTATCCATAACTGGATCCGTATCCCCGAATCTTAAAATATAGATCATGAAGAATCCAATCTCTAAATCCGCACTAATATCGGACACCCGCACCCGAGTCCGAGTAACTTAGCTTCTATGGTAAAAGTAGAAATTTTATTGATACTTTGTATCCACAACTTATAAAAAAGTTCAATTTATATTATGAAGTTATCCAAGAAGAAATAAACAAAGATAGAAGAGGAGACTAGTGGGTCAAATATCATACAACATTGTCTTGAGGCAATTCCATGTGCTCACATGGCATTGCTCTTCTCATAATACTCTCTTCTTCCCTCCCTTCCATACAAACATTTTTCTTTACAAGTTACAACTCCATAACCACATATTTTGAAACAAATATGGAGAAGGGAAGTGATGGATTTGTAAGAGCAGATCAAATAGACTTGAAAAGGTTAGATGAACAATTAGAGAGACATCTTATAAGAGCAAGAAATACTATGGAGAATAAAAACAAGAAGTTGCCACAAGATGATTCTTGTATTAACTACAACACAACTATTACTACTACTACTACTACTAGTATTACAGGAGTAGCCAATCACCCTACTATCAATACACCTACTAGCCTCTCTTTGTTTAGCTCTTCTGTTCCAAGGCAAAGATATGAATGGGAAATTGACCCTTCAAAACTTATCATCAAAAGTGTTCTTGCTCGTGGCACCTTTGGTACTGTCCATCGTGGCATTTATGATGGTCAAGATGTTGCAGGTAATTTACCATTAGTGTAAATATTTTTTTACGTTATTACTGTGCTTTTTTAACAACCATCCCTTATTTGGTATTCATTTCCATCAAAGGGACGTGAAATTTCTATAGAAACTTTTTCATTTATTTACTCAGACACGTTAAGAGTGGAATGTCATTCATCCCACCATATCTTTTTAGTTTAAGATGTTGCAAGTAATTTACTATTAGTGTAAATATATTTTTACGTTATTACTGTATTATGGTATTCACTAACCCGACTAATTCTGAGTCATATAAGGCCCATCAAAGCGACGTGCAATTTCTATAGAAACTTTTTCATGTATCGTACTCGAACTCGAGACTTAAGATTAATGGTGGACGAATGTCATCCATCCCACCACGTTCTTCTGTAGTCACCTTATTAGTGTACTTTAACCAGTTTAGCATTTAAGTAATCAAGTAGAGCTTTAAAAAAAGGAAAATTTGTCTTGACAATGTATAAAGCTTAATCCAGCTGTTTATTAATCTTATTTCAGCATATTAATCCAGCTGTTTATTAATCTTACTTGCTACTTTTAATTTCTATATTAATATTAAGTATGTCTAAGACTTGTTAACACGAAGTGCAGCCTAGTGCACGAAGCATCTCGCGATCATGCATGATCGGGGAAGGGCCGTGTCCCAAAGAAATGTTAGTGTTCCCATTTACTTATCCTTTTTCATACTTTTACTGACCCTTTAATTGATTAGTTCACATGGATAATACCCTCTTAACAGAACAGAGTAGTAATATTGGTTCTTGAAAAAGCAAAGAGCTAATTTTGGCAAAAAAATATACTAACTTCTTTTTTTTGGATTTAATATATTTAAGGGTGGTTCTTGAACTTGTTATTTTTTTTTCTTTATTTGGGGTGTGTTGTGCAGAGGGGTTTGGATTATGCAGCAAAATGGTTCAGTCATGTTGAGCTTTTTTGTTATGCAATCCGTGAATAATGGCACGGGTTTGAGTTGAATATTTTTGCAAGTTGTAGATGACGGCATTAACTTGGCTGTTCTTGCACTTGTTGCTGCTGTATTTCTGAACTTTCATGTGATCCAATCTTTTATTTTAAGTATTAAAGTAATGTAAATTTTAATGCATTAATGCATGACATCTACAATTCTGGTCCTCATTTTCATGTTCTCTTGTTATTAATGTCAAAGTTTTAATTTTATATTTTCTACAACATTTTTGGTGCTAGTTTGTGTCATTTTCACTGCTATAGGGCCTTAACATTGTCCAAACTCTATTTCTACACTGCCTGAATAGTGCCTAGGTCGCTTAAACAAAAAATAGTCATGTTTTAACATTCCACGTATATTACATGTATAACAAATGTATAATCTATGCATCCCGACTAGAGCTTGTACAGTTCAATCTTCTACTTGATTTCGGACAGTCAAATATAAAGACTCAAAATCATTTGTAACTACTATTGTTGTAATTAACATGTGAATTAATCTGTGACTCTCAGTTAAACTGCTGGACTGGGGAGAAGAGGGACATAGGACAGAAGCTGAAATAGCATCATTAAGAGCAGCTTTTACTCAAGAAGTTTCAGTGTGGCATAAGCTTGATCATCCTAATGTAACGAAGGTGACGTTAGAACCTCTTCAACTCATAATCTGTGTGAAGGATTTAGAGCTTGTTGTATATTACTGCTTGTTCATGTAACTCCATAGATATATGTTTTGGTGATAATGTTAAATTTTGATAACTTATTCAAGCTGCGAACTCTGAGATTAGCTGCATTTTAGCAGTTACACAAAGAGTGCAAAACTCTTAATATATGCTCTGATTGTTGCATTAGACTTAACCATAGCTTATCCTTTTACATAGTAAAATTACATCTCTCTCATGTGATACAGTTCATTGGGGCGACCATGGGCGCTTCTGGACTCAATGTACAAACAGAAAATGGCCATATTGGCATGCCTAGTAATATATGTTGTGTTGTTGTGGAATATCTTCCGGGTGGTGCCTTAAAATCTTATCTTATAAAGAACAGAAGAAAGAAGCTAGCATTCAAAGTTGTAGTGCAGATGGCACTTGATTTGGCCAGAGGGTATGTACACCTTGTTTCTTTTTCATATTTCTTACACCCAGGTTTGTATCTTGGCATTGTCATTTATCTGAACCTTGGTCGATCAATCGAACTTTGTAGGTTAAGTTACCTTCATTCTCAAAAGATTGTGCACAGAGATGTCAAGACAGAGAATATGCTATTGGACAAGTCGCGTACGGTAAAAATTGCAGACTTTGGCGTTGCACGAGTTGAGGCCTCTAATCCTAATGATATGACAGGGGAAACTGGAACACTTGGCTATATGGCTCCTGAGGTACACATTTGAACTGGAGTAGGATTTACCTTCCACCGATAGCCTTCACTTATGTCTGCCTGTTTGTTATCTGTTCATTAGATGTTATTTTATCCACTTCTAGCTCCTACAAACCAATCCTATTGCTATCTCAGTGTACCTGCAATGCGCCTAAGACTGTGAATCCATTAACTCACTACAGAATGAACTCTGTAGTTTAAATTCTTTTGTGTTTAATATATGCTCCAGCGTTTTTCTTTTCTTTCCGCCTGATGTTCCATTACTACTCTGGAAGAGGAAGGGTGAAGATTAGGGGGTATAGCTGCTAAAATCAAGTCAATCAATGAATGTGTGACATAATTTTACGAGGCATGGAAGACAAGATGCAAGAATAAGGACTCATTGATGTATATAATATCGAGTACTGCTGATATGCTTGCTCAAACTACAGGTACTCAATGGCAACCCGTACAACAGAAAATGCGACGTGTACAGTTTTGGCATATGCTTGTGGGAGATATACTGCTGTGACATGCCATATCCTGATCTCAGTTTCTCAGAAGTAACTTCAGCTGTGGTTCGCCAGGTAAAGTCTCTTAGTTTAGCACTTCATGGAGATGTTACCAATCATATTAAGGAAGCTAGCGAACAGTCCTAATTTTCCTTTGTTTATCTACTATGGTTTGTGCTATGTCACACAGAATCTGAGGCCAGAAATACCAAGATGTTGCCCAAGTTCCCTTGCTAATGTGATGAAAAGATGCTGGGATGCTAATCCTGATAAGCGGCCTGAGATGGACGAGGTAGTATCGATGATAGAGGCGATTGACACCTCCAAAGGTGGGGGAATGATCCCTGTTGATCAACAACAGAGTTGTTTCTGCTTCCGAAAACATCGTGGACCTTGAATCTTCAGATATATCATATACAGCAGTAGGTTAATTCTATCTCAACTCCAAGTTTTTGAGGGAACTTAGAATGCCATATGCTCCTGGTGTGGATATTGCCTGGCAAATTTGGCTGCATTTTTCTGTGATGGTGTAAAGCCTATACCTTTGTTTTCATTTTCTTGATTTCATATTTGACCTTTTATGTAAGATTGACAATTACATAACGATAATAGTTGAACAAAATTGAGGAAATGTGCGGCTACTTGTAACATTCGAGTGATGCAACCACATATCCAGGTTTTAATTTTTCTACAGCAGTCAGACCTTTCTATAATAATGTGATGTGACAGAACTCATTGCATGCCAATGTGACAGGTGGCAAATGTGTGCCCAGTAAACGACGTTCCTATGAATGCTGTATTATGATGATTCATAATAAATTGACTAGTTTTATGACGACTGTCATCTTTCCATAACACTTTCCTCTACCCGGACTTGGACCGAAGGCGTGATGATCAATCAAATTAAATATCTCATGCACATATATATTTGGTAAACAAGTACAAGGGATATTTTATTAAATCATTTCTATACAATAAAATAAAATGAAAACGTAGGGTAAATAACTTCTACTTATTTAAATAGTAGACTTTCTTTCTTCTTCTTTTTTTTCATTTTTTTGTCGGTATAAAAGTAGCAGTGCCTAATTAGACATCTGGGTTGTTTTTGGAAGTGCTGAGTTCAACCTCTTTCTCATCTTCATCCCAATTGGTAGTTTTGTAAAAGGCTGCATAAAGGAGCAGCTGCACTAATCCAGATACTGTTCCCAAACCATTTGGTATCTATTTTTAAACAAGAAAAAGATGTGTTAGTAACTTAATATGTTACGTGCTATAACATGTAATAGTACTTTGCACTGTCAATGTATATAAGTTAAATCTGTATCTTAAAATGTTACTACGTATGAACATAAAGTGAGGCAATTATTACCAGGATATAGGGATCAAATTTGAGGAGTGCATAGGTTGACCAAACGCAGCCATTAGCGAAGTTGGCAAGTGACAAGAAAAATGGCATGTATTTCACACTCTTGGTGGTGATAACTTTTTTCTGCTCAGCACAAAAGAGAACAACGTATAATATTAAATTAATCCGACCAGTGAATTCCGAATACCAAATGATAAAATTAAAAAAGAATTAAAGCGGACAACATCATACCATGACCGTCAATGGTGAGGTGTACATAATGACATTGAAAACGATGGCCACTATTCCAATAAGCATTGATCTATCCTTGGTGCCATGAAGGAAGGTTAGTGTAACGAAGATAAGTACCGCCATGAAGATTGCTTCAATTATCAAAGCGATAATGATCTTGCGCTGGTATCAATAACAAAAGGCAATAAGTTTCTCATCAATCGATCGTAGAGTTTAACTTATGTAACGTTTGATACTCCATCCGTTCCAATTTATGTGGCAGCATTTCCTAATTCGTTTGTTCCAAAAAGAATGACAACATTCTAAATTTGCTAATAATTTAACTTCAAAATTATAGTTTTGCCATTACTGAAATGATTTAGAACCACACAAACATCGTTGTCTTATTTTACACACAAACTATGACACATAAAGTGGAACGGAGAGAGTATGATAATATGGAAAAGGAAGAAAGAGTGCATACACGTATGGCCCAATCGGAGTAGATGAAGAAGATAGAGACATAGAGTAACTCAATAGCGAGACCAAAGCCATTAATGGTGATAACCAAAAGGCTGTCAGGATGAACAAAGGGCATGCCATAAAACACCCACACTGCACAATTGAGTACCGTTGCAACATAGGGGTCTGGCTTGAATTCCATCACTGACTTTGATTTCACAATCTTCGCAAATGTTGGCCTGCAAATTAAATTAAATACATCAACACACGTTATTGGTAAATCTATAACACATGAGATCGATAATAACACTGAAAAGATTGTTATAAGGTCATTTTCTTTTATTCAAATTGACTCTAGGATTTGAATTTATGGTGTTCGAGTTTGAAATTGGACCACAACACAATTGATTTAATGGATTTGAAAGTTTTCGTATGTACTTATTTGAATCTAATATACAAGGTCTAAGCTAAAGTTACGAATGAACTCACAACTTTATAACGTATGTAATAATGAAGTAGACAAGGTTAGCAAGAGAATGATCAACTTACACTGGGGCTATGAAGAGGAAGAAAGATATGACATTACCTGCATGGTTTAATTAATACATTAGAAAGAGTTCAATTAAGGAGATAAATATATGAAAAACTTAGTTTAATTTGAAGTATATATAAAAGGTTAGGGACAAACCAATAACTCCTACAATAGTCCTAATTGTGTCTGGATCGGCCATCTTTCTGATTTATGTAAAAAAATGACTGACTTTACAAGAAGAAATTGAATGTTATAGGATATGGAAAATAGGGTTATTATGAAAATTCAAAGCAATGATTATTCAGGGATCATATACAAGAAGTATATATGATGGATATTATTAATCTGAAACTGAAAATTGCAATTTGCATGGATGGAGGCTGTCTATATTTCTTCTATTTATTTTTTAGACAGCCATCCAATAAACAGCAACACTGATTTTCTTAGTATGAGTTAATTATCCTTTTATAGGAATTTTCATTAAGGTAATCCTCAAAAACTGATCCTTGGTTATCGGTTTTCCTCATAATCAAGTGATATGGCTGTTTTTGCGGGCATTTTAATC
The DNA here is from genome assembly GCA_037355625.1 of Petunia x hybrida. Classification (NCBI taxonomy): domain Eukaryota; kingdom Viridiplantae; phylum Streptophyta; class Magnoliopsida; order Solanales; family Solanaceae; genus Petunia; species Petunia x hybrida. Next base: position 4,372,179 of record JBBBVM010000070.1, read on the forward strand.
CATGCATGAAATGCTATCCACAATCTTTACAAGAATTAATGATGATGAGTTGATGAACATTTCTTTGTTGATAGTTTCGTTTATCATGTTTCGGATTCGAGAGTCGAACGAGTTTATTTTGAGCGTGAACTTGAACATATAATGTTTAAGTTTTTTGGAACGATATCTATATGTTTAGAAACTACATAAAAAATACTACTACTATAAGTCACAATAATTAATACTTCAAAATACTTAATAGACGTATGAAAATATTATGATTAAAGATAAACTCGTTTGACTCTCGAAATCTGAAACATGTCATCCATTGTGGAACGGAAGGAGTAGTATATTAAAACTAACAACATAAAGTTGTTCAATTTTTTGTTTCGATTTTGTCTATTTGTTACACAAGAAAATACAAATTAAAATTCAAAACTAAATATAAATCTGCAGATATATATTTCTCAAGAATCAAACAAATTTGGGCGAACCTATAATCTGCTCAAACATTTATATATGAGAATTTTTACCATGATATATGATAGTAGTTATTTATCTTTTATACAAATATCAAACAACAACCTTACACTTGTATATGCTTTAATTTTACTAACCTTAATGAATAAAATAATTAATACGAATATGTCTGTAGACAATAATTACTCTTGTTTACTATGTCTATACAACTTTCTTTTTTTTTTTTTTTTTTGGCAAAACATATAAATTTAAGTTTTAAAAAGAATCTCTCTATTAAGACTAAGTACTGGCTCGATTTCTTTTTAGAACCATTAACAAAATAATGTCAGCCTTCTAATTTCCAAAGCAAGTCAAAACATATTATGACATAGAGTTTTTATTTGATTTTTTTTGTTGGTTTAGTTCGATTCGATTCGATTTTTCTTGAGCACCTCTCTCTACGTGCCTCATTTACGTGGAACTAATTAAGTTCTAATAACACAATTAAAAACATGCCTCAGAAGTTCTAATAGTAATAAAAAACTTTTGTTCTAAACTTTTGCCGGGTTAATTTGTTTGTTAGGATGGAAAATATGAAACGTGCCTTAAAAATAACATGTACTTCTATAATTCTCGTCAAATATTTTGTAAACACACAACTGTGAGAAATATTCTTTATAAATAAAATTACTTTAGTTTATTCCTTCATGTTAATCTTCATAATTTTCCAATGCTTCTTGAAACTATTATTGTCAAATTGATTGTTCTTTAAGAGTTGAGATTTTCGAGCTTTTTATTAGTTGTTGACTTGTTTCATTTGCATTACTATTACCTATATATGTTTTTCCCAAGAATCTTGACAAAGAAAAAGGAAGGTATCAAACTATGTTGAATCACCTATGTACTGTGGTTAAGGATTATCTATTGGCATAGGTTCTCAGATATGTATATTTATATACCCAGCATCTCTCATGTTATACCGATATGAAAGCATATTTTTTTTAACTGGGGTGTCACATTATCTATCGACATAGGTTCTGATAATTGCCAGATCAGCCTCGATCATGAGGCATTCTAAATTTTTTGTAACGACGAGGGCATGATTGGGCAGGGAAAAGAGTCGAGTCGATCAGGCTTGACGATCGCTGTTAGCTGTCTAAAAGCTACGGTAAAAAAAATTCCTTTTGAAAATAAACCACTAATCCGTCTTAGGTACTCTTTTAAGTCCGTGTAAGGCGGAGGGAATGAAGGGACCTGCAGGAGGCTGAAAAGCCGTAGTGCGCTAGGATAAGACTAATAAGTCAGGGCGAGCTCTTACTTAGTTTGTGATGATTTTTCAATCTTTTCTACTAGGTAATCTAGTATCCTTATGCATGAAGATAATCAATTCGGTCGTTGTGGTCGGACTCTATTATGGATTTCTAACCACTCCGGAGGCATCGCATATTCTTAAGGGAGAAGATCAGACTCTTATTATTGAATTTCCATTGTTTGCACGTAATAGCTCATTCTCTATATTTTTTTTTTATCCCAACTTTAAATGGAGGGTAACTGTAAACCATTTCACAAATCACAAGATCATTATTACCTTTTCCCCTTAATAAAATAAGTTCGTCATGATGAGCTTGAAATCTATCCTCTTATTCATTTCCAATCATCTTATGGTTGATTACAAGGCACATCAGCAGCTAATTTTTTACTTTATTAAGGGAAAGAATAGTCCAAGATCACTTACAAGTTTTTCCAAGTAACCAATCGATATTAATTATAAATACCAGATTTGTGTAAATGGTTTGTTGCATTTTGCATGTATATAACTCAATGAAAATACAACTGCCTAATCACATACCTACTGTCAGCTGTACAAAACTATCCTAACCAACCCTACCAATCACTCACTTCAGTTAACATTCAAACTTTACAAAAATGAAGCATACAACATATATCCTGCACTGCTAAATTACTAGACCATCAATCTTAGCTCGACTAATTCATCGAACGTTAATGTCATGAGCACAGTTGCTGCATCCAGCATCTCAAGATCAAATGCTGGTGCTGCATGCTGATTTTCCAGCATAAGTTGCTGCATTAGAGGTTGCTGCTGTACAGTTGAATTCAGAAGATCAGAAAACATGATTTTGATCCTCCATTTGGTGATCTTGAGCCATAAGGTCCAGCAGTGGGATTTATGACAAAGAAATGCATTGCGATCAGAGGTGAATCCAGAATCAAGATTATATACATTTGAAGATTTTTTTGTATACATATACATAGTTCAATCCAGAAGCAATAGGTTCAGCTGAACCTACAGAACACGTTCTAGATCCGCCTCTGATTGTCATGGCTTGAACCAAGATTTATCGATAATTGGAACCAAAAGATTGGACAAAAGGTCCTGGCCTCTTACTAGCCAAGTGGCCAACCACCATAAACCTTCAATAGGTTTTGGCTGATTGATAGCCACTTTTATAAGTTCATCTGGTACTCAGGTAGAGATATATCTGCTGAGTGTAGTACATGAAAAATGCCATGGGATCGTTGAAACAGTCGAAAGCAAACTTTTCTTCGAGTGATAAGAGCTAAAGCTTTGGAGCAATTGTATATTTGTCACACAATTGATTTAGACTTTGGAATTGCTTGTATCTGATAGTTCAACCTCTTTTTCGTCTTCGTCCCAATTGGTAGTGCGGTAAAAAGCTGCATAAAGGACTAGCTGAACTACTCCAGATATTGTTCCCAGACCATTGGGTATCTATATAGTCAAATATAGAGACGGAAAAAACGTTAGTGACTTATTACCTGCTACAACATGTTAAGATACACTGATAGCGTAAAAATTCTTTACACTGCCCTTGTATACTCTGTACCAAATTCTAGATGAAAATAAAGTGGGGCCAAATAAAAGGCGAAAACAGAGTTAATGAGTGTTAAAGTATAATTACCAGGATATAGGGATCAAATTTAAGGAGTGCATAAGATGACCAAACACAGCCATTAGCAAAGTTGGCAAGTGATAGGAAAAATGGCATGTATTTCACACTCTTGGTGCTGATAACTTTTTTCTGTTCAAGATCAAGGAAAAAAAACCAAGTATTAGATGGAAAACTTCAATGGAAAATGATGAAACTAAGTGAACTTACCATGACTGTCAATGGCGAGGTGTACATAAGTATATTGAAAACAATAGCCACTATTCCAATAAGCATTGATCTTGATTTGGTGCCATGGAGAAATGTTAGTGTAACGAAGACAAGGACCGCCATGAAGATTGCTTCAATTATCAAAGCAATAATGATCTTGCGCTGGCATCCAAAAGCAAATGAAATATTAATTGACATGGGACAAAACTATATGACAACCCGGAAATTAAATACTAAAGTAATAACCTATTATAGTTGGTGAAACTGCACGGGTGGTGTAAAAGTTCTTTGTACTGTCAGTGTATATAGTTCATATGTACTTGTGAACGTACAACAGAAAAAAGGAAAGAAAGAGTATACATACACGTTTTGGCCAATCGGAGTAGATCAAGAAGATGGAGATATAGAGGATTTCAATAGCAAGACCAAAGCCATTAATGGTGATGACCAAAAGGCTGTCAGGATGAACAAAGGGCATGCCATAGAATACCCACACTGCACAATTGAGTACCGTTGCAATATAGGGGTCTGGCTTGAATTCCATCACTGACTTTGATTTCACAATCTTCACAAATGTTGGCCTGTAAAACAGCAATACAAAGATAGGAGTTGGATGAAATCACTAAGAGGGAAAGATACTCTTGAACAGCCTTACCATCTTATTTAAAAGTTTAAGTTGTTCGGGATTATGTCTCAACATGCATCGTCACATTTGGCTCTACATTGTTTTCAAGTAGATATAACATACTTTATTGGTATATTATAACACATGATGTGATCAGTAATAAAATCGAAAAGATCTTTATAAGGTTGTTTTGTTTCATCAGATTAACTCTAGGATTCGAATTTTATGGGGTTCGAATTCGAAATTCTACCACAACCTATTTAATTTAGGGGAATTTACGCTTCATGCCCACAAAAATAAATTATTTACGTGTTTGTGCCAAAAAAAAATTAGTTTACATGGAATACCCATGCACCTCATTTTATTTACAAAAATGCCCATCTAGCATGTTTTATTTACACTATGTGCCCACCCTCCCAATTTTAACTGTATACCCTTGCATTATATTGTATACCTTTTTAGTATACCAAATTAAGTATACTTCTTTTATGGATTTGAGAGTATAGTGTAACAAGTATACCATGGAAGTATACTGTATACTAGATAGGTATACAGAAGAATTTGAGAGTATAGTGTAACAAGTATACGATGGGAGTATACTGTATACTAGATAGGTATACAGATGGATGGGTATACAGTGTAAATAAGTTTGTGGGTAAAAATGTAATGGGTATGAAGATGTAAATAAGTAGGGTTTGATGGACATTTTTGTAAATCCCCCTTTAATTTATTAAGTTTGAAACTTTTTGTATGTACTTATTTGAAACCAATATACAAGGTCTAAAAGTTAATGAGTTCGAATGAACCCACGACTACATATGTTCGGTCATTCCTGCCTGGTCACATAAGATCAAGTTAGCAACAGAATGGACAACTTACACTGGGGCTATAAAGAGGAAGAAGGATATGACATTACCTGCATGGTTTAAGACATGAGAAGAGTCAAATTAAGGAGAATATATGATGTGTTGAAAACACATATAATTGGAGGAAATAAGCTTAATTAAGGACGAACCAATGATTCCTACAGTAGTCCTAATTGTGTTTGGATCCGCCATCTATCTATTATGTATATGTGCTCGAATATGAAGATGATCACAACCAAGTAACAATAAGATGAAAGATAGGAGTTGGCAAAGTATGAATAATTTGAAACTTCTACTTTTAATGAAAATAACAGTTGCAATAGTTGTATGAATGGAGGGCTGTCTCTTATCAGTATTGTTTATTAGACAGCCATCCAATTTAAACAACAATGGTTGTTGAATATGTTTATGCAATCGACTACTCTTTTATAGGCCTTATTCTGAAGAAGAAAAGAGAGGTAGTACTCAAATGCATAAAGGATGATCCTTACTTCCAGGTTTCTCAAGTGATGTAGCTCTTTTTGTGGTAATCGTCATCCATGCATGCTACCATGTTCACACATGTTACAAGTATATGATGGCAATTTGTTTGTTGCCATTTTTTTGTGTTACGTTGCTATTGCTTTATCTATTTATTAATTTATTTGTTTGTTTATTTATATTGGGATATGCTTGTAGTGGTGTCCACGGGCAGATGTTAAGTTATGGAAGGCAATTCAATTGAATTCCCTTTGTTAAAAACTTACACGGTACAAATAGAACAAAAACTAACTTGCGGTAAAAATTGTTGAATCCAAAAGGCAAAAGTTTAGTGGAGTGACAAAGGAAATGCCATAAAATTACTTAGATCATTAGTTCAAATCCCGAGTTTGACATTCCTAGTAATATGTTTTTGAAAACACCCTTGTATAATTTCGGCTCTGCCACTGGGATCATATTGTCACCAACATTATATTACGTGGAAAATAATTGATTTTTAACAGAAATTGAAGCTTAGTCTATACAAGATATACACCAGAAATTGTGATAATAGATAATTGCATTTGAATGGTAAACATGAAACCACTCTCAGTTTTTTACTGCTTGAACTGTGTTCATAGAGAATTGCATTAAAATCCAGTTCGAGCATCCAAAATTATCATTACAAACACTCGAAGGTGAAAACTTCAGGTTCTTCCCATTCAGTGAAACAGAGTACTATGTAATAGAAAACATCTGAACGGAATGGAAAATCTATAGTTCAATCTTGAGAAACAGAAACAATCCTCCGCAGACTTGGTTCATTTCTTCTCTGTGTTGTTTTCCAACTCCCTTCTGAGCTGCAGAGAGAAGTCGTCATTGACATCATCATCATCCCAATCATCTTCCCATTGCTGGGTAACTTCCTTTCCTTCCTCTTTGGCCTCCCACTCTGATATTTTGTTATTTATTTTAGAGGTCAATCCGATTAATGAATAGGCAAACTAACCAGAAAATCAAAAGCAAAGAGCCGTAGAGTCTCATCTGAATACCAGATTTTCCAATTAATACTTTACAAAGATAGAATTTCAATACCAAGGTTGCTTGGGTCCAGTTGCGAGAATCCAACACAGCCCATTTTGACAAGTGTACATGGTCAATTTTACAGATGAAATGGTTTGGATAATATTAAATACCAAAGTTTCTCTAACCTAAGTGTTAGCATCAGACACGACGCCTATTTGACATTTATGGGTTAAATGGAATAACATAGTCAAATGAGGCAAGTTATGAAAGTGTCGAGCTTCATCAATGACCGGTTGTTCAGAATCATGAATGGACGTGTGAGAGCAAAAAATTTGAGGAAAGTGGGGCAAGCTCCTTGATATGTCATCAATGACCACCCTTGCAGCTTCTAATTCCTTAATATGACTTTTTTTTTTTAAATAGCCGAGAAATCCCCAAGGACATGGTGTAGGGTCCGAAACTTGGTGGATAATGAGTTTGCCCCTTTACCATTCTCCACTAAAATACTAGGCTTTTTTTTGCAGCGGAGCTCAAACCTGTGACGTGAAGCTAACCCATATACCACAAGCTAAGTTCTTATTACTAGACCAAAACCTTGGGATATCCTTAACTGACTTTCTTACATGAGCTTCTCTCTTGTGGTGAGCAGCTCCTAAAATAGCTGTTCAACCACTTAAGTCTTACAAACTCCAACAATCAAATGGCCACTAGACAAATTACCAGAGGAGCTAAGAAAAAGCACTCACAAGAAATAAACGACCAAATTTTCTTTAGTTTGATATGAGTGAGTTCGGACCAACTGTAATCTGTGAGGCAGCTTGAATGAACTAAACCATAACTCAAGAGCAGCAGAAAAAATATGACTTTAGCAACAAGTAATAAATGATATTCCACCTATTCAACCATTTTCTTCTTTATCAAAACTTGAGGTGAGCTAGGACATCAAAGATTTCGAGTATGACAGACAACCTCAAATCTGAAAGCCTCTTCAACAGTGAAGCATTATAACAGGTGCATCATTTCTTTATTTGTTTTTCTACCAAGAATCTCTTAAGTTATAGAATCAACAAGTCAGAAAACCATAGTAGCAAATCAAAGGCATAAGTAAACATTCTTCATTATCAAATTTTAGTGCAGAGTAATCGGTCAACAATGCTTCAATCTCAAACTAGTCGAGTCAACTATACGTATCAACTTAATGCAGTCAGCTCTATTCAGTATTCACTATTCACTGCGCAAAGTGTTCATCTAGTTTAATTATTTTTAACATTGGCTGTTAACTTACTTCCTCTATACGGGCTTGGGACATGCCATACATTGAAAAGCTCACATAGCAAGAGTTTTCACATTTAGGATGAACATATCCAAAAGAGGATCCAAGATTTGAACTTTATGGGTTCCGGATTCTTAAACAATGACCTCAAGTGCTAGTAACTAGATTCCATACATATTTAGTGAATTTCTCAACACGTACAGGGTTTGGACCAAATTGTTCCCGTTCCTGAAAGTATCATGATGCCTAGTGTGATTCACGAATTAGGACACTCAATATCATGAATGAATTCAGAAGTGGCTTTGGGATTAATATTTATGGATTCTAGATTCTAGAACAACGATCTCAAGTGCTAGAAGCTAGTAACTGAGTTCTGAATTTAATTCATGTACACATCTAGTGGATTTCTTAACATATACACACAACGATTGGACCAAAGCTACTAGTCCCACCTTGTATCATGATTCGACAGCGTGATTCACAAATTAGGACGCTCAATATCATGAGCGTAATCAAAACCGGATCCAGGAATTGAACTTTATGTGTTCCAAATTCTAGAACAACGACCTCAAGTGCTAGTAACTAGGAGTAGGTTCTAAATTTAATTCATGTTTAGTGGATTTCTTAACACAGGGTTTGGGCCAAAGCTACAGGTTGCGTTATCATATCATAAGATGCAAATAATAATATGAAAACCTAATAATAAATAGCAGTATAACATACGTTGATCAATTTCGAACTCTTCGAATTCGTCATCGTCTTCAAATAGATCCATTTTTACGTCTTCAGTTGCTGCCTTTGGTTGTTCCGTTGCCATTATGATTTTACTAACAAAAAAATAAATAAAATACAAATTTACACTATATATATCAACAAATAACTTGTAAAAGAAAATCAAGATAGTAAAACCCTAGCTACAGTTAATGGAAAAATAGGAAAGCATATAACTTACTATAAATGGAAATTAAAAATTAAAGAGACTGTAAAAAATTATCAAAACTTACAGAGATTATTTGGGTACTGCGTTGAACCTAAGATTTTTCTAGCGTGGAAGGAGGATTTTATAATGTGGCTAGTGTTGGAACGACGTCGTTTAGATATGTGTGTGTGTGTGTGTGTTTTTTTTTTGTTTTTTTGTTTTTTTGTTTTTTTTTTGTTTTTGTTTTTGTTTTTGCTTTTGCTTGTTAAAAACAGTATTTTGGGATCCGACCAATTTGAATCGTGTTGGAAAGTCTTCTTTTGGGATTGATCGCTCCTATTAAAGGCCTTTATTTTTCAGTGTCGAAATCAAAATTTTAAGTTAAGGATGAATGGATATTTATGGTATACTTACCTTGCACATGCATTTTAGAATTGAGTCCATGATTTTGAGTGTTATATGAGCTTTATCATTCAGCTATTGTCGATAAGATGCGTTCTCAGATATTGAACTAGGATTTGAAAATGACAATAAGATGCGTTCTCAGATATTGAACTAGGATTTGAAAATTATGGATTCAAGACGCTAGTCTTTTAAAGTAACAAAGTTATAAATTAGTAAATACTTATATATATTAGTAACTGAAAATTTTAAATCAAATACATGTTTGGACCAAAGCTATGGGGTTCGACTGTATTTTCCGTAGTTCACCTACTCTGAATTCAATCAACATGGAGCTGAATAATATGTGACATCTCCCAAGTTCTTTATTTCAATGCACAATGAAGGTATAGATATGAGTTACTATAACTTATTTGATCAAAAAAACCTGAAACACTACAAAGCTTGGCTTTTTTTCCTTGGAAAATTTTACTATGATCTATAATACATTTTTAACATTATCACCATGGGTAAAAGAATGCAGCTCCAAAATCACAAATCCCATCTCTTCACAGAGACATCGATCTCCAGTCCCAAAACTAGATTTTGTCGAGAATCACAACCACGTTATTCAAAATTTACGCCTAGCTGATGCCAGGAACCTTTAAGGGTAAGAGATGCTCCAAGGAAATGGCGAACATTAATTGGTTCAGCGCCTCCAGGAAATGCAGCTAACAAGGGCTTCAATCAATGGTAGCCTTGAGATTTTGTCAGTCACTAGTCCTTATGTTTTTCGTTCACTCAAAGGGGCAAAAGTTCTTGGGGATCTCTCGAGTTCATGGACATAATGCACAGCCAATGAGGGAGGAAAAAATATATTGCCAAAAACACAAGAACTCCAAGATCAGCCTCTTCACCAACTGCTGGCCGACGAGGACGAACCAAGTATATTTGGCTTGCACACCATAAGCAGTATAAGCTAGCAATTACCAAGATCAACTTGACAGAGTTGATAACTCGTAGCTTGAGCAGTTTCAGTGGCTTCACTCTGCAGGATAATTTTAACCCAAAGATGACAATGTTAATGACAGTGCAGACAACTGAATGGAAAGAAAATCTATTTGACAATCCATCAGCAAATACCTGTTGATGTAAATAAAGTCAGCAATCAAGCATGTACATAAAATACTAATCACAACAACAGCATCTGGATTAATTGGTGCGCGACCTTCCCACCAACCCGTGCTCAATATCCAAGTGTACATAGTAGACTTCCCATTTTCCTGTTACAAGAGGAACAATGAATGAATCAGAAAGGTTATTCCTGATCTCGGGTGATAGAGAAAGACATTGCACTAAAAGAAAAGAAAACATGCACTATTACGTTGTTGGGAAATATTGATCCGCATTTATGACTTACAGAACATTAAAGCAGTGGTCACCGAACTTGTCTTGGAAACACCATAAAGCAGGTTTTTCTAAATCAATCTCTAGTGTTTTAGCTTTTAGAAGGATAACCGCAGGAACTAATACTTAATGTTCACTACAGGAAAAAACATTCAAACATTGCCAACAAGTAAAAAAGTTTGTATTCTTTGTCTACTACAGTACAAACAATGTCTAATTGCCTCCACCTTGTCGAGGCCTTTTTAGTTTTTTGATAGAGGATTGACTTATTTGTCTTGACAGAGCACATGATTGTTACTTTTAAGTTTTTCGATAGAGGTCCCTATCACCTTATCCAAACTATCTCTGCCACAACGTTCTCTCTAGAGGCTCAATCCTTTAGAGTAGATATTAATAGGGCTATTCTATTTCCTATGCACAACAATGGCATATCCAATGTGGATAGACAAAAGCCACTCGATGAGCAAACACTATCAACCCGCTACGGGAACTTATTCAGACAACAAAAGACACACTACCGGCATATGCTAACATATCATACAAGATCTAGTGTGTGCCAGACTCTGTTCAATTGATCAACAAAGATAAAGTGTTGGACCCACTTCTTTCACTGTCTTCATCCGATTCACAATTCCAGTAAAAGACCGACAACGTAAACTTATTTGCTGCTCATTAGAACCTATTTATGACGTTTTTGCAACGATGCAGCTCAGTGTAATCCTTATTGCTTATTAATTGAGGAAGAGGCAAATACTATATGTTAGTTGGTCATGTGTAAATCTCAAGAAGATTACACGAATCACCTATTAATTCAAGGTATGAGGCTTCTATTTTCTAGTCACTTCTTTCCTACCGTCATTTCATGCCATTTAGGTATGTTCAGTGAATTTGCCTAGGAAAAAAAGGCACAGAGCCAAATATTTGCAGGCACATTCAGAATGCTGATTGTGCTAAACCTTCAGAATACTATGCTACACTCCAACTCAATCACCCCACTATAGCTACTATTTTACCAACATTATGTAAAGGGACCAGGTAAATAATAGTTGGCAAGATAGACGAGAATAGAACAGGAAATGTTACCTCAAACAAATGGTCCATGAAAAAATGTGACAAAGAGCCCGCAGCCGCCAAGAAAAGGCACTGCTTCCTCGTTAGAGGCACCTGTTGCCCAAAAAAAAAAAAGGTAAGCTCTGAAGGGTGTCAAAGAAAAATGAGAGAATTAGAGTTTGCCACGTACTAAAACAATAACTTTCTTTAGAGGGATACATAAACACTACAACAACTACGCCTCAATCCCAAACAAGTTAGGGTCGGCTATATGAATCCTCACTAGCCATGTTTCTCTACTTAAGCTCAATTCAGGTCATCATGATACCAAATAGAAATAAAAGAGAAAATTAAGTTAGATTTATATTAAGAAAGGGAGATGCACAAACACAATCAAAATTCACAATGCCATCAATTTCCACCAGATAAATTGCATCAAAATTTGTTCACAGACAAACAGATAGTTGAAAAGCTGAGAACTTTAGGAGCAGACTCCACAGGAATCAAGAAAGCATTTTTATCAACAACAAAAACACCAATTACATGTCAATCCCAAACAAGTCGGGGTCGGCTATATGAATCCTCACTAGCCATGTTTCTCCAATTAAGCTCAATTCATGTCAAGAAACCATTTTTATCAACAACATAAACAACAAGTGCGCCTATATCCCAAAAAGGTTGGAGTCGATTATATGAATCCTCATTAACCAGGTTGCTCCAATTAAACTCAATTCATGTAAAGAAAGCATTTTTATCAAAAACAACAACTACGCCTAAACCCCAAAAAAGTTGGAGTCGGCTATATGAATCCTCATCGACCATGTTTCTCCAATTAAGCTCAATTCATGTCAAGAAACCATTATTATAACAACAAAAAACTACGCCTGAATCCCAAAAAAATTGGTGTTGGCTATATGAATCTTCACTAAACACATTTCTCCAATTAAGTTCAATTCACGTCAAGAAAGCATTTTTTCAACAACAAAAACAACAATTATGCTTCAATCTCAAACAAGTTGGATGCCGGCTATATGAATCTTCACTGACCATGTTTCTCCAATTAAGCTCAATTCAAATCAAGATACCATTTTTATCAACAACAAAAACAACAATTACGCTTCAATCTCAAACAAGTTCGGATCAGCTTTACGAATCCCCATTGACCATGTTTCTCCAATTAAGCTCAATTCAAGTCAAGAAAGCATTTTTATAAACAACAACTACGACTCAATTCCAAACAAGTTGGAGTCGGTGATATGAATTCACATCAACCATGTTTCTCCAATTAAGCTCAATTCACATCAAGAAAGCATTTTTATCAACAAAAAATCCAAGAAAGTACAAAAAAAAAAAAGCAGAGAATTTCAAGAACTAACCCCAGATATGGAATCAAGAAACCCCTTTTTGAGTAGAAATTTAGAGGCAGTGCTATAAAGCATAGACATAGGAATACCAAGAATAAGAATATAATAAAAGGGATCATGGATCCAAGGTTCAATAGCATAACCTAAAGCACTGCCTAATCCAAGAGTAGAAGTTAACCATTCAGAAAAAGATCCAATATCAGGTCCAAAAAAGGCATTAATTGAATAAGTAAGACAATGATGAGGACTAAAACGACCATTAGATACACTCATTAATCCTAAACCTGAACCTAATGTATATATCATATGTGGTCCTGGTCCTGGCATTCTTGTTTTTTGTGAATTTTAAGGTATAATTGGAGCTCAAAATTGTGTAAAGAATTGATCTTGATTGGAAAAAAAAGGGTAAAAGAAAAGAATGGTTTGTTGCTAAACTTGCTTATGTGTGAAAAAGTCATATAAGTAAGCTATAGTATCGGGAGATTACATAACATAAAGGGAATTTTGAGCATCTTTTTTGGGGGTTTGGACATAGTTTAGTTTGGTCAACTGAACATTAGTGTGAACCTGTCTTTTGAGTTTTAACTCGAAAGGTGTCTTAACTCTTAGAAGTCATTTGGTTCGTTGAATTATTTGTACGGGGATTATAATATATGGATTACTTATACTAGGATTAATAATACGTAGATTGTTTTATGAAGATTAAATAAGGGCCATTTACAAAATTACCCACCAAACCAATTTTATTTACCCACCATACTCATTACTATTGTCTTTTACATTCCATACCCAAAAACTAATTACCACTATACCCAACAACTTAACCCCGCATAAATCTTTACTAATATTGAACCCAACATTCTTCTACTTTTACCCTCTTTTTCCTTTCTTTTTTCTTTTTCTTTTCTACTTAAATTTATTCCCAATATTTTTAAAGTATCTAGTTTTTGCTCATTTCTCTAGTGTAGTTTAGTTTAGTTTAGTTTTTCTTCTTCTTTACTTTTGTTTCTTATTTTCTTTTTCCTTTCTCTTTTTATTAAACAAATTATACAAGTGATAAAAAAATAACTGATATAATATACTTTTCTATTTTTTTATACCAGTGATAATGAAAAATTGATATTGCATTTCATTTATTCTCTTTAATTATTTAATTTGTTGTGTTCTCTATCTCTTTTTCTCTACCAGTGAAAAAAAGAAGAGCTAATCTAGGAAGAATAATTGATATAGTATATATTTTAAGTTTTTATTTATTGTTCGTTCATTATTTTTTATACAAGTGACAAAAAATAATTGGTATTGTATACTATTGACAAACATAGAATATACAATATAGTAAAAAGGTATACATATTTAAAACAACAAATATTAAAACATACTTTTGTTTGATAGCATTGCAGGCACTTCAATTCATACATAAAAAGGTATATTGTGTTAGCCACTTATTCGATAGCAGTCGCACACTTCAATACAAATACAAAAGGTATACCAAGAAAAAGTATATGTATACTAAGAAAGTATATTATATTTACCAACACAATCAAAACATAAATTTGTTAGATAGCAAACCACACGCTTCGACCCAGACACAAGAATGTATACTAAGAAAGTATACAGTGCACCAAAGGTTATACGGTACTTTAAAAAATATATATTTTTCTATAGCAATTCACACATTTCGATACAAGTACATAAGGCATACCAAAATAGTATACAGTACACAAAAAAGGTATATAATGGTTACAACAATAAAAAGTCAAAGCATACATTTGTTTGATAACATGCACACACTTCAAATTAGACATAAACATATATACTAAAATAGTATACAGTATATTAAAAAGGTATATCTTATTAAAAAAGTATATTTATTTGAAAACAACTAACACACTGTGATATTGTATACTACTATATCAGTATACTATTGCAACAAAATGTATACTACACCAGTATACTATTGCAATATATAGTTGAAATAATAATTTTTTTTCAACTAAAAAACTTTAATCTCAAGTACCACGAATCAACTCCAAATGCAAACAAATTTTAGTGTGAATTGTATAAAGGTATTAGGGATATTATTTTTACAACGCCTACTTCAAAAATACATATGTTTGATAGTAGTCCACACGCTTCAAGCTAGACACAAAACTGTATACCAAAATAGTATGCAGTATATCAAAAAAGTATATAGTATTAAAAAATGTACTTATTTGATAGCAACTAACACACTTTGATATTGTATGCTATATTAGTATACCATTGCAGTAAACAGTATACTATAGCAGTATACTGTTGTAATTTACATTCAACTAAAAGATTTGATCTTAAGTACCCCGAATCAACTCCAAATGCAACCAAATTTTAGTACGAGCTTTATAAAGGTACTAGAGAGCATATTTTGCAACACCCACTTCAAATGAAACAACAAATATAGAATAAAATTTTCATATTCAAGAGCTTCAAGCTTAACAATGGTGGGTATTCAAAAATATGCTCCAAAACATCTCAAATCACCTCTTATCTTTTGTACAAAATACTCTTTATGAATAAAATGGAAGAAAATTTCATTAAACCAGCAACATGCAAGATGGTTGAGAAAATTGTAGAAACTACAGTAGCAAGTTGAAAAAAAATCAAAAATATATCATAAAATAATTTGAAACTGTAGTTTTGAATTAATTTGTCCATATCTCTTCTGTAGTCACCAAAAAAGTGGATAAATATTGTTGATATAGAGATTATTCGTAGATGATGAAGTGATTTGGGGAAGTTTGGGTTTAGGAATTTAGAAGCTAGAAAGAGAGTGTGTGTGTAGAAACGTGAATTTGGGATATGGAGGAGTGGGTACACTGGGTAAATATTTATATAAAAATGGGTATAGAGTTTTGGAATGGATAGAATGTGTAATTTATTTAGGTTGGATGGGCATACAGTGTAAATTACCCATTAAATAATATGGTGAATATTATACGTACGATGAATGGAGATTACTTTTTAGGGATTACATAATGTAAGAATATTTTATTTTTTGATATTCTTATCCATATATTGTTAATACATATATTACTTATTTCAAATGCGGTATAAAGTTATACAAATTCCTATGTGGGATTAGGATTCCTTATGCCGCCAAACAACCTCTTAGGAGATGTCTTGTTGGAGGGATTCTCAAAAATAGAATACCCATAATTTTGGGATAAATTCTATCTTTGGATTAAAGTTGGGATGAAGTTTGAGATAACTTATCTCACCCATAACTTTTATTTCATTTATCTTACAGGTAACCAAATATGAAATAAATCTTACTCCAATTTTTATGCCGAGATTATAATCCAAACCCTACTAACCAAATATCCCCTCAAATGATAGGTCTAATATCATCATTATTAGATTTGGACATAGATTTGGTTGAGATGTGAAAAAATAGCTTTTGAAGTTAAGTTGAAAACGGTATTTGAAATTTAAAGTTGTGTTTGAACATGTATTTCACTCTAAAAAAATTTGAATTTTTATGTGTGAAAAGTTCATCTTCAAATATTTTGCAAAAACTATCACATTTATAAACAAACAATGTTTTTAAAAGGGAAATTTTCAAAAATAGACACCCCACGACCCAAAATTACAGACAGAAGGCCATATTTTTTTTCATGCATAGCACTCATCCCTAAAATTACAAATTTTAGCACTCTTTCATAAAAAACACCCTAGCTGCCAAATCTCCCCTCCCCAGCCACTAAGTCGCCGGCAGACACTTTTTCCCGCCAGTAGTGTTGTTACTTTTTTTGTATTTTATTGAATTTATGTTGTTTATGGCATCTAAAATCATTGCTTTGGACAGATTTATACACACAAATATCCCAAAAAAAATAAATTATACATGAATATACATAGATAAATATGTAGTAATGAGAGAAATACAAAAATATATACACAAAAAAATAAAAATTCATATAAACATCCTTAATATACAGATTTATTCAGTCGCATATACACATTTATACAAATTTATACAATTTTATATACGTGTATAAATTTATATAAACTTGCGGTAGACTGCTATCTCGTGAAAAGGGTGACATGTCAGGTAAGATTCGAAAATATAGACTATTTTTGATAATTTTCGTCTTTTGCTTATCTTTTATTGTAATTATCCCTTTTTAAAACTGATTGTGCAAAATGTAGATACAGAATGCATGTCTGAACGGGAGCTTAGTAGTATGTTACTAATTTGAAAATATATGGGTTAAAGATTTCAACGTTTTCTCATATGATCTAATGACATTACTCCTCATGCGTCTTCTTGTTGGTAGGAGAGGTCGTTTAGTTGAATGTGTTGTATAACTAGTTTTAGCATAAAATTTTACATAAATAAAGTAGACATTTTTACGCTAATTAACATACTAAACCACTTAATTACAGAAAATACCGATATTTTTAAATAATTACCCTAAATACCAACACTTTTTGACATTTTACAAAATATACAATTTTTTCATTTCCTTTCTTCCTCTCTACCCAAAACCCTAACATCTCTCTCTCTTTCTCTCCTCCACCCACCCCACCCCACCCTCCCGCCGTCACCCCTCCCCCGTGCCTCTGTAATAGTGACCTCCGTCGTTGCTCTTACTGCTATGGAATAAATTGCAACAATTTCTAGGTAAAAGAGTGACTCGGATTTTACTTGAAAGATGAGATCCAAAGAGGATAAACATAGACCAGAGATACTAATAAGAGCATAGCTCCGATCTGCTTCTTCTCCTTCTTCTTTTTTTATTTCTTTTTGTTTTGTTTAGATTCGTGTACACTTTTGTATGCTCGTGTATGTGTATGTTTGGGGTGGTTGTTGGTGATTGTTGGTGGTTGTTTGAAGGTGGAAGCAAGTGCATGTTTGGTTTTGCGCAGGTGTATGTATATGTATGTATATGAATATCTTTTACAAATGCAGAGTGTATGTATGTGTATATCATTGTATGAATGTGTATTTCTGAGTATATATTGTATATTTTTGTATGTTTTATGTGTGTGTATGTAAGTCCAAGCTTGGCTCACATAAATTTGTATGTAAAACTCATAGATCTGTAGATCCGTGCATGTATAACATTTTTTTTTTTGTGTATGTGTATGTATATTTTGTTTAAATGCATTTAGCAACTGTTATTTAAAAAAATAATAATGTATATATGTGTATATATTAGTGTTTTCCATCTTTTAGATCCAAAAAACAAAAAAAAACCGATGGGTGGTCGGCGGCGGCCGGCGGTGATTGGGCGACGCCGCCGCTTGGGGTGGTAGCAGTGGGGAGGGGGGGGGGGTACAGTAGGAAGAAGGAGGAACCCTAATTTATTAGTTTTGTTGATTTTTGTATATAATGTGTAAAAAAATGTTGGTATTTTTTGTAAAATGGAATAATGTTGGTATTTTTTGTAATTTTGGTATTAGGATGGTATATATTTGTAAATCTCCCAATAAAGTATGACATTTGATTGGTCGCATTGGAAAAAATAATGGCCGCATCGTCAATGGATAATTTGGCTAGTATGATCAAAAAAGTTTTTGAAAAGAAAATGAGTTGAGCGAGCTAGATATATTGCGATAAATTAATTAGCCTAAATTAATCAAGCTCAACTCACTTATCTTCATGACAATCAAGCTGTATAAAATGTTCATTAGTGATACTTCCTTTCTTGAAATATTCTTGCGTTGTACTTTGGTTTGCTACATTGAGTTCTTCTTCTTGACTAAGATCCATGGACCAATGATGACACTTTCTTGCTCACTGTGACTAGCGTCTTGGACATTATTGGATTCATCTAATATATGGTGATAAGTATTTCTACTACTTAATCAAAAATCAATGATGAAATCATATTTTATAAGAAGCATTTTTATCTTCAAAGTGGGACTTTTCGGCACGAATTCAAATTAGACAAACTCCAATCCGGATATTGGATTTAATTAACTACTCTTGTCATGATAAGTTATCTAGTAATCCCTAATAAAATGATTGCTTTAGCATGTACTCTCTCCATCCCAATTTATGTGGCGGTGTTTGACTTGGCACGAAGTTTAAGAAATAAAAGCTGACTTTGGAAATGTTCAAATTTACCATTGAAAAAGTAAGAGTGAGAAGATTTGAGTAATCAAAAAGTTATTTGTGGTTTTTAAAGTAAGTAGGGCTCAATAGGAGTAAAATAGAGATAATGCATTAAATAGTTGACAAATAAGGAAGTGTGACATTCTTTTTGGGACAGACCAAAAAGAAAAGTGTGACACATAAATTGGGACAGAAGAAGTATTATAACAAGTTCGAATGTCGTCAATGTTGCTTTCAGCTTTCTTGTTAGCCATGTAATATATCGGTTTAGCTGTACCCTTTTCTCCTTTCCTTTTTCTTTTGGTAGCTGTGTGCCTAGAATTGGTTCGGGATCGGGGTGAAGGGTTTCAAGTTACATTATATTACGAGTAAAATACTTAAAATGTCACTCAACTTTGAGAAATGTATGACCAAAGTCACTTTACTTTGAATTGTACTAACAAAGTCACTCAATATATAAATGACACTAGCTTGATAACTTCAAATTTGTATCGATTAAGCCCATCATGGGACGTAAAACACTTTTTTACAAGAAAGAGTCGGACGATGATATAGCACGAATTTGAAATCTCTAATTAAAGAATGAATAACGTAGAAGGAAAGGGAAGAGCCGCCAATTGTGAGCTGGCAATATCCACCTGCTGTTGTAATGTCCCTACTCGAGGGAAAAACAATTGATTCCTAATATATTCCTTCTAACTTGGCCACCCACAGCCATCAATTTCTCACTTAACTTAATAATTTTTTCACGATACGCAATAATATAACAAGTACCACACCATGACTCATACTCATTATTTCTCTAATACACCATAGTCACACTTCCATTTTTCTCCAAACATATTGCTTATAAATGTTATTATGGCCAGTTCTGAATTTTCCAACAATTCAGAAACGTTATTCAACAAACAACGTCGTTGTTTTTGTTTCCCAACAACATGTGTTAAGTTAAACTGGTGGAATACCGACGAATCAGTATGGTCAAAAGGAGTCAATGCATTAAAAAAACTACGAGAATGGTCGGAAATTGTAGCTGGACCACGATGGAAAACGTTTATACGTCGATTTAATCGGAATAAAAGCGGGAAGAATGTGAAATTCCAATATGATCCTTTGAGTTATTCATTGAATTTCGATGAAGGGGTAGTGAATAATGAAGAGGAGGAACAAGAGTTTGTGTTGAGGAATTTTTCGACGAGATATGCTTCTATTCCGACGTCTGGTAAAGTGTCAATGGATATAAGCAAAGATGGGACCAGTTTCGTTTGAGTGAAAAAGTGGCTAATTTATGATAATGATTGGTTGGTGTCAAAATATACAGCTCATCACAAAAGATAAGTAGTGTGTGCAAGTTTGGTATTTGGGTTGTATTTTTTCTGTCTATAGTTTTCTACCTTTCTGGTTTCTTATCTGTATATTGGCTTGTCTTTATAAAGTTCAGTACATAGAATTTCCAATTTATTGATGGACATAGTTCACTTATAGGGTGTGTTTAGTATCAAGTAAAATACCATTTTTACTTAAATTATATTATGAAAAATGAGAGATTTTCTTTTATATATTTTGGTGTTTGGTAAAGCGGAAAAATAACTATGTGATATTGTTCGCTTTGGGCAAAGTCCGCACAATTTTTTTCAAAATTTCATATCATTAAGAGATCCCTACACCTTATATTAGTTGATTTTTCTTGCCAACTTTTGATGTCTGTCGAACTAAGCTCCACATGACTCATCACTAAGATTGGTTTATTGAAGATTCGTTGTGTGCCACCACATCTCCGAGCCGTAGTTTTTGCATTTTTGAAGATACGGGCAATGGTAGTAACCGGCCAATAGACGGAAAGACAATTAACTAGGTCCCTCTCAAAGTTATGGATGAAGGCAAGCAGTAATCTGACCCTTAACGAGCAAATGTTGAGTCACTTTGTTGCATGCTCGTCTCGCTTACCATTGGTTCTGATACTAGTTATTGGCTAAACCAGTTCAAAAATACTCTTAATATGATGTGTTACTATCCGCTTTGGTCCAAGCACACACGATTTTACCAAAACGCCTCACACAATTAAGAGATTCCTGTACCTTATATTAGCTTATTTTTCTTGTCAACTTTCGATATAAGACTTGGTTCCAACACCCAACAATCTCCCTGTCGAACTAAGCTCAACATGACCCATCACCAAGATTGACTTATTGAAGATTCGTTGTGCGCCACCCACATCAACCGAGCAGTAGTTTTTGCATTTTTGAAGATACGGCTAAAGTAGTAACCGACCGATAGACGGGAAGACGATTAACCAGGTCCTCTCAAAGTTACAGATAAAGGTACGCAGTAATCCAGCCTGTAATGGGTAAAGGCTAAGTCACTCCGGTGCATACTCGCGCGCTTAACCATTGGCTCTGATACCAGTTATTGGGCTGAACTAGTTCAAAGTTACTCTTAACATGATGTGATATTTCCCAAAACGCTTCATACCATTAAGAGATTCCTACACATTATATATAACTTTTTTTTTTGCCAACTTCTTGTATGGACTTGATTCGCATATCCAACAGTGTGTGGGATGTTTGAGACAGGTAGGAAGACAATGCCTCTTACGAAACTTGTTTTCTCTATTCCCATCAACTTTGAATGAAAATATTTTTCCAAATCTTTTAGACAACGAAACTTAAGTTATTCAATTCGAAAACATTTTTCGAAAAAAGTGATCCTTAATAACACATTTCTAGTATAGCCTACAAGGATATTTTGGTATCAAAAGGTATGATCCCGAATACAATATTTATGGTCAAGTATTTAAGAGAAATATGGTAAAGTATTTAAGAGAAAAGGTACAAATAAGCACTCCCTCCATTCCTTTTTTCTTGTCTGGTAAATTAACATAGATTTTACATTTTGATTTTTGTTCAGTATGTGTAACTACTTTCATATGGAGTAAAGAGACTTTTAATCAGGCATATGCTTCAAGCAATCCCAACCTACACAGTAGCTGCTTTGACCCCTCCAATTGACACATTTAAGCTCATAAAAAGACATCTAGCGAGTTGATTGCCTCTATGGTACATCAACTTTGAGTAATTGGCCACTATGGTCACTTATTTTTATTTTGTCTTTTTATGGTCACTCAACTTTGGGTAGTTGGCCACCATGGTCACTTATCTTTACTTTGTCTTTCTATGGTCACTCAACTTTACTAATTCATTTGGGTGCTCATAGAAAGACAAAGCAAAGATAAGTGACCTTGGTGACCAATTACCCAAAGTTGAGTGACCATAGAAAGACAAAGCAAAGATAAGTGATCATAGTGGCTAATTACCCAAAATTGAGTGACCATAGAAAGACAAAGCAAAGATAAATAACCATAGTGGCTAATTACCCAAAGTTGAGTGATTCTTTTGGAGGTCAGAATTAGATAAGAGGAATAAACAATGCAACAAAAAGGATGAAGATGAAATTGACATTAAGAAGCTACAAGAAAATAGTAATTTCTTAGTGTTTAAATGGTGGTGGAATTTCAGAACTCAACAATTCTTGTGAGCAGATATTTTACTACTCTAGAAGACATCTTGTTGCAACGAAATCAAACTCAAAGGACTCTTAAACACGAAGATGGAAGTCAAAGGTAAAGCAAAACCCAAAATGATTCAGAAAATACAAAAGGGTGACAGTAACTTCTGGTAGGACAACTGGACTGGAATGAGGCTTTGGCTAACATGTATTGTATTTAGAATTTGATTCATTGCTCAGAACTTGTTATTGTTTTTATATCATTTTCTTATATATGGACAATTTTGAAAAAAGCACGTAAAATTAATATTGTTAAAAATAACTTTTCATCTTAATCGCAAAGCACGAAAGTAATCACAACCATTTAAGTTTAATTAGGATGGACACATGATATTTATCAAACGTGGCACTGAGCAATAATGGATAAAAAACTAATGGAGGGAATCCCGACCCAAGTTAGGGTTGAGGAGCTGATGAATTACTTCTTTACTAGGTTTACAATGATTGAAGGGTTAAAAAAAAAAAGTCTTAGCGACGATGGAGGGAAAAATTGTTGGGATTTTGGAATAAATAGAGTGTGAATGGGAAATGGGTGGGAAGGTGAAAAGGTTCCTTTTAGTAAGGAAATGCACATTCTCCCATAATGGTAGAGGAAAAGACTTTTGTTGGGTTTAAATACAAATTCACTTCTCTTAGCTCTTAAAAGGGTTGAGAAGAAGGGAAGCCTCGCGCCGTCGTCGTCGTCGCTCGTCTCGGCTTCGGCTTCGGATTCGGATTTCGGATTAATTTTTTGGACCAATGTGAATGGATTAATCTGATTAATCCAGAGTAGTTATTCCTCCACGTTCTCCCACTCTCCCACGTTTTCTCATTAGTGGACAATTCATTACTGACATTTAGTGAATTCAGGTGCCAGTGGTGTTAGTGGCCATTAGTGGTGACTCTTCCTTCCATTTCCCATGGCTATATAAACTGGTCAGTCTTCAACATTTCAACACACTGAAACACAGAAATACAAAACTTCTTACTGCATTCCTCTCTTTTCTGCATACTAAGTAAGTCTTAGTAAGTCGTGTGATTTGCTCCGTTTTCTTTGAGTTCGCAGTGTTCTACTGTTTGAAGTGCCGCTACAGTAGAACTGTTATCCCGTTCCATTCTGGGAGAAATTAACCCGTGAACCTTGGGCAACTGTGAGGGGGTTAGATTTCTTAAGGAGACACAAGTAAATTGTGGGCTCGGGATTGTCCCATAACAACTGATAATATACTTCTGTTTGTTGTCTTCTGATTTATTTGGTTGCAGGAATAACAAGCTTAAGAAATCTAGTGTTATTTATTTTATGCACTTAAATAAATACTGGTTAAGGAGACTAAAACCTTTGTGGTTTTTTACTCGTTTATAATATATTAATCTGCTGTGGAGACTAAAACCTTTGTGGTTTTTTCTACTCCTAATTACTGTGAAATAATCTGTTTGTGGGGATTAAAAGCCTTCGTGGTTTTTTCTACTCCTATTGTTTAAACAGTTTATTAATATTGTTTCTGCTTGTGTCACTTGACAGAGATGACTAACGGAGCTGAACAAACTGTCCCTGCTGTGAATACGAATGCTACCGCAGTTTCTGGTGCTGCTGGGCCTAGCCGTGCTGCTGCAACGGTTATGCCACCAGCAGAAAAGCCGGAGAAGTTTACTGGTGTGGATTTTAAGAGGTGGCAGCAAAAGATGTTCTTTTATCTGACCACCTTAAGCCTGCAAAGGTTTATCAACGAGGATGCTCCAGTCCTGACTGATGAAACACCTGAAAACGAACGCTTCCTTGTGATTGAGGCTTGGAAGCATTCTGACTTCCTATGCAAGAATTACATTCTAAGTGGCTTGGAAGATGACCTGTACAACGTTTACAGTAATGTTGAAACGTCTAAGAAACTGTGGGATATTTTAGAAAAGAAATATAAGACTGAAGACGCTGGACTGAAGAAATTTGTGGCTGCCAAATTTCTGGATTATAAAATGGTGGATAACAAATCTGTTGTGTCCCAAGTCCAAGAACTTCAAGTCCTTATCCATGATCTCCTTGCTGAAGGTTTGATCTTGATTAATACTTCTGTTAAGAGTATTACTTATATTGTTGCTAACAAACTTTTCTTTGAAGGTTTGAAGATTAATGAAGCGTTTCAAGTTGCAGCCATGATTGAAAAGTTACCTCCATCATGGAATGACTTTAAAAATTACTTGAAACACA
The DNA here is from genome assembly GCA_037355625.1 of Petunia x hybrida. Lineage (NCBI taxonomy): Eukaryota > Viridiplantae > Streptophyta > Magnoliopsida > Solanales > Solanaceae > Petunia > Petunia x hybrida. The sequence continues at coordinate 4,396,970 of JBBBVM010000070.1, forward strand.
AGCGCAAGGAGATGACCCTTGAAGATTTGGTTGTACGCTTGAGGATTGAAGAGGACAACAAATCTGCTGCAAAGAAGGCTCGTGGAAGTGCTGCAATAGCGGGAGCAAATATAGTTGAGCACACTCCAAATCAAAATAAGAGAAAGAGGCCTTCTGGAGGGAAGACAAACCCCAGCAAGAAAAAGTTCAAGGGAAATTGCTACAACTGTGGCAAGAGTGGACATAAGTCCGCAGACTGTCGTGCTGCAAAGAAGGACAGGAAAAAGGAAAAAGGTCAAGCAAACATGGTTGAAGAGACAAAATTGGCCCAAGGAGTGCAAGACATTGATCTATGTGCTATGATTTCTGAATGCAACTTAGTTGGAAATCCTAAGGAATGGTGGATTGATTCAGGAGCCACCCGCCATGTTTGTGCTGTGAAGGAAGCCTTTGCTTCGTATGCTCCCGCTGGACCTGATGAGGCGCTCTCTATGGGCAATTCTGCAACGGCCAAAATTGAAGGATATGGGAAGATATTCATCAAGATGACGTCTGGCAAGGTTGTGACTCTGACCAATGTTCTTCACGTTCCTGAAAATAGGAAGAACTTGGTGTCTACTGCACTTCTTGTGAAAAACGGGTTTAAGTGTGTGTTTGTTTCTGACAAAGTTGTAATAACTAAGAATGAGCTGTATGTAGGAAAAGGTTACCTGACTGAGGGCCTTTTCAAACTCAATGTAATGGTCGTTGATACTATGAATAAAATTGCAGCTTCTTCTTACTTACTTGAGTCAAATAATTTATGGCATTCTCGTTTGGGACATGTCAATTATAAAACCTTGCGAAAAATGATCAATTTGGAAGTATTGCCTAAATTTGATTGCGCTAAGTCAAAATGTCAAATATGTGTTGAGTCTAAATATGCTAAACACCCTTACAAGTCAATTGAAAGGGATTCTGAACCATTAGACTTAATTCATACAGATATTTGTGACATGAAGTCAATACCATCTCGCGGTGGAAAGAAGTATTTCATAACTTTTATTGACGATAGCACTCGTTACTGCTATGTTTATTTACTTAGTAGTAAAGATGAGGCAATTGACGCATTCAAGCAATACAAAAATGAAGTTGAAACGCAACTTAACAAAAGGATCAAAATGATAAGAAGTGATAGGGGTGGAGAATATGAATCTCCTTTTGAACAAATATGTTTGGAATATGGCATTATTCATCAAACAACTGCCCCTTACACGCCTCAATCCAATGGGATTGCAGAAAGGAAAAATCGAACGTTAAAGGAGATGATGAATGCCTTGTTAATTAGTTCGGGTCTACCCCAGAACTTGTGGGGGGAAGCTATATTCACGGCTAATCAAATACTCAATCGAGTTCCCCATAGCAAAACACTGTCCATTCCATATGAAAAGTGGAAAGGAAGGAAGCCCAACTTGAATTACTTCAAAGTGTGGGGGTGTTTGGCAAAAGTGCAAGTCCCTAAACCCAAAAGGGTTAAGACTGGACCGAAAACAGTTGATTGTGTTTTCATTGGGTATGCTATAAACAGTAAAGCATATCGGTTTCTGGTTCATAAATCAGAAAATCCCGACATTCGTGTTAATACGGTGATGGAATCAGATAGTGCTGAGTTCTTTGAAACTATATATCCATATAAGAAGGAATGTGAGTCAGTTGGTGAAAGATCCAAACGACCTCGGGAAGGAACCAAAGGAAATTCACCAAATGAGGAAGAACCAAGACGAAGCAAGCGTCAAAGAACTTCTACTTCGTTTGGAGATGACTTTGTCACTTTCCTGCTGGAAAATGAGCCTCGGACGTTTAAAGAAGCAATGTCTTCTTCAGACTCTCCATTTTGGAAAGAGGCAGTCAATAGTGAAATAGAATCTATTTTGAGCAACCATACTTGGGAGTTGGTTGATCTTCCTCCTGGAAACAAACCATTAGGTTCTAAGTGGATTTTCAAAAGGAAAATGAAAGCTGATGGCACTATTGACAAGTACAAGGCAAGGCTTGTTGTTAAAGGCTATAGACAACAAGAAGGTCTTGACTACTTTGACACATACTCGCCGGTAACCAGAATTACATCCATTCGTATGTTAATAGCGTTAGCCGCCGTGTATGGTCTGCAAATCCATCAAATGGACGTTAAGCCAGCGTTCTTAAACGGGGATTTGGAGGAAGAAATTTACATGGAACAAACTGAAGGGTTCGTGGTTCCAGGTAAAGAAAAGATGGTGTGTAAACTTGTTAAGTCACTTTATGGACTGAAACAAGCACCTAAACAATGGCATGCGAAATTTGATCATACAATGTTGTCAAATGGCTTTAAAATTAACGAGTGTGATAAATGTGTCTACATTAAGAACACTCCTAATTTTATAGTCATTGTTTGCTTATATGTGGACGACATGTTGATAATGAGCAATAACATTGCCAATATAAATGCTACGAAACGCATGTTGACTAGCAAATTTGATATGAAGGACTTAGGAGTTGCGGACTTAATTCTGGGTGTTAAGATCCATAAAACTCCTCAAGGTCTGGCGTTGTCTCAAACTCACTACATCAATAGTGTTCTTGAAAAATTTAAATATTTGGATTTTAAAATTTCAAAGACTCCTATTGATGTAAACCTTGCTCTAAAGAAGAACAAATGTCAAAGCACGTCGCAACGGGATTATGCACGTGTTTTGGGAAGTTTGATGTACGTCATGAATTGTACTCGACCAGATATAGCTTGTGCTATAAGTAAACTAAGTCGATACACGAGTAATCCCAATCAGACCCATTGGATGGCAATGAAACGTGTTTTGGGGTATTTAAAATACACTCAAGACTTTGCATTGCATTATAACAAGTATCCTGCAGTCATTGAAGGATATTGTGATGCCAATTGGATCACCGGCACAACTGATTCTAAGTCCACAAGTGGATATATTTTCGCACTTGGTGGAGGAGCGGTGTCTTGGAAATCGTCCAAGCAAACATGTATTGCCCGCTCTACTATGGAAGCTGAATTCATAGCCTTAGATAAAGCCGGTGAAGAAGCTGAATGGCTTCGAAACTTTTTGGAAGACATTCCGTTTTGGCCTAAGCCATTGACACCAATTTGTATACATTGTGATAGTCAATCGGCTATAGGAAGAGCGAAGAATGTAATGTATAACGGTAAGAATCGTCACATACGACGAAGGCATAAAACCGTTAGGGACCTGCTCTCTAGGGGAATTATCACTATTGACTACGTGAAGTCAAGGGATAATGTGGCGGATCAGCTTACAAAAGGCCTAACTAGAGAGGCGGTTGAGTGTTCATCGAAGGGAATGGGACTATGGCCAAGGACAAGTCATCACGGCGGTAACTCTACCTAGGAGACTGGAGATCCCAAGAACTAGGTTCAAGGAGAATACAAAGTCGTGTTTGACGGTCCAACATTGTCAGTTAATGTTTGGTCCATTCTCATGATTAGACAATGTTCAAGTACCAAGGGTAAAATGCTAGAGGCATTTTTTAATGATTGTCTAAGTTTGATATTTTAATTATCAAACAGTGTACGTCTATAGGATTACACGTTTAGAAATCACCTATGTAAGTGTGAAGTGGAAGCCGCTTCAAGGAGAATTCGGTATGGCAAGTTCTCTAAGTACTTATGAAACCAGGCGGTGTTCATGGCTGAAACGAACACAACAGTGAGAACCAAAGACGGTTAAGGGTTAGTTGTGTGACATACGTTGTCTAGGTATACACCAAAGCTCAACGGTTCAAAGATATCAAATCTACCGATTGACCGAGTATATCCGATGTATGTTCACTACGGAAAGTTCAAAGGGAAACCTACTTATCCCGATGCAACTAGTTCTTTCTTGCAAATCACACAAGTCTGTCATGCATATTTCAAATATAGCCATTCCCCATTCATGTGGGGGATTGTTGGGATTTTGGAATAAATAGAGTGTGAATGGGAAATGGGTGGGAAGGTGAAAAGGTTCCTTTTAGTAAGGAAATGCACATTCTCCCATAATGGTAGAGGAAAAGACTTTTGTTGGGTTTAAATACAAATTCACTTCTCTTAGCTCTTAAAAGGGTTGAGAAGAAGGGAAGCCTCGCGCCGTCGTCGTCGCTCGCTCGTCTCGGCTTCGGCTTCGGCTTCGACTTCGGCTTCCGGATTTCGGATTTCGGATTTCGGAGAGTAGTTATTCCTCCACGTTCTCCCACTCTCCCACGTTTTCTCATTAGTGGACAATTCATTACTGACATTTAGTGAATTCAGCCATTAGTGGCACTGAATTCAGGTGCCATTAGTGGCAGTGTTAGTGGTGTTAGTGGCCATTAGTGGTGACTCTTCCTTCCATTTCCCATGGCTATATAAACTGGTCAGTCTTCAACATTTCAACACACTGAAACACAGAAATACAAAACTTCTTACTGCATTCCTCTCTTTTCTGCATACTAAGTAAGTCTTAGTAAGTCGTGTGATTTGCTCCGTTTTCTTTGAGTTCGCAGTGTTCTACTGTTTGAAGTGCCGCTACAGTAGAACTGTTATCCCGTTCCATCCTGGGAGAAATTAACCCGTGAACCTTGGGCAACTGTGAGGGGGTTAGATTTCTTAAGGAGACACAAGTAAATTGTGGGCTCGGGATTGTCCCATAACAACTGATAATATACTTCTGTTTGTTGTCTTCTGATTTATTTGGTTGCAGGAATAACAAAAATTAATAAAAACTGTTGTAAAATTGTCAAATATACTATACATTGAAATTTTTGTTACCAGTAAATCAGGAAAAGATTTTTTGTTAGAGTTGAAATTCAACTTTCCTTTGATGTTATTTATTTTTCTTCTAATTTTAGTTTTATTAAAGAAGCAAACTTACTTTTAATGTTACCCGATGGTGTAAAAACAAATGTTATAAGATAACTTTGTTTATAGTATTATATTCTCAAAACCAGAAACTTTAATTTCTCATTTAATGATTGCATTTCCATAAATAGTTAAATACCCCTCCAGATTTATAGGAGTACTATTCATTCGGACCGCCTCTCTCTGAATATAGAAGAAACCCTAGATAGAAAAACGTAGAGTGAGGAAACCATGATGGATTTAATCCGAAAGAAAATATGTCTCTTCTTGTTTTTCCATGTTTGGTTTACAGCAGCTGATTCTGCTAATTTTAATATCTCTACCATCCCTTTTAGCAAAGGCTTTAGCCATCTCTTTGGTGAAGCAAACATTTTTCATGCTACTGATGATAAGAGCCTTAAACTTCATCTCAACTCATACACAGGTAAGTACTACTCAGACTTTTTTCATTTACGTGAATCTTATCGTTTTTCGAAAGTCAAACTATATGAACTTTAACTAATATTTTAAAATGTACTTTTTCAATTATATTGATATGAGAAGAGTTGCAACAACTTGTCGTATAGTTTTTGAATATTAAAATTTAATTTAAAATTATATAAAATTAATCTAATTCAAAGCTTCAAAGATTAGTCTAATTAACTCTAAAAAGTTCACATAAACTAGAATGGAGGGAATATATTTTTTCAATTAAAGCGTGTTTTGTATGATAGAAAAGTCACAAAATATTTTTATTTTCCTCATAGTACAGACGAACGCATAACACTATCCTAATATTTTTCGTTCTTTGTTCTTGTTACAACTGTTTTTTCCCTTCTTAGCCCGAACCTATATATGTCTAATTTATTTCCCTATTATTTAAAATTCTTACAGGTTCAGGGTTTAAATCATCTGACTCTACAACCATGGTTTCTTCAGTGTTAAGATAAAATTGCCATCACAAGAATATACTGCAGGAATTGTTGTAACCTTCTATGTATGTACTAAAATTATTCCTATTTTTCTCACTTATTATATTTATCATAAAAAGTTTAATGCGAGTATATAGATACATATACACACACGATCACGTATATACTAACGTTAGTTGAATTTGTCAAAACAATAATGTAGAATTTTCATGGATCACATGCAAAATATGTTTCTATAAATAGGAATAATTTTTTCCACTCTTTCAGTGATAATGTGTTATTGACAAGTAATTAGTTAACCTAGTAAATAAGGTAAGCATTAAATAGTACTGATAACAGTATCAGTGAATATAAGTTAAATTTATGAATAGCTAAAAAAGAGAGCAGTTTGGTGCACAAAATATTCCGCATTCACGCATGGTTCGAGGAAGGACCCCAAGGATATTGTGATATACCAGCCTAACTTGAGAACTAGAAATATATAACTATATTAGAAAACTAATATGAATAAAAGAGCTAGTACTTAAGTTCTTTCTCTTGTTTCTTTTACGTAATGAATTAATACTTAACTAGTTCAATGAATCCATCTAGTTGTAGCTTAATTATCTTTCAATATTGAGCCACTCAATTATTGACAACTTTAAATTTACATCTTTTTTTTTTTATTTAACAACAGATTTTATATAGATGATGTTCCAATTAGAGAAATTGTACGTAATGATGCTATGGGAGGAGACTACCCATCAAAGCCAATGGGATTATATGCAACAATATGGGATGGTTCAAAATGGGCTACTTCAGGAGGAAAATATAAAACAAATTACAAGTATGCACAATTTATAGCTGAATTCACTGACTTAGCACTCAAATGGATGTCCAATGGATCCTTTAGAAAGAGTAAATCCTAGTAGTTGTGATGAGAAAAATGAAGAACTTCAAAAGGCAGAATTTTCAAGGATTACACTAATACAAAGAATGGCCATGAAATGATTTAGGAGAAAATACATGTACTATTCTTATTGTTATGATTCTTTAAGATACTCAGTGCCCCTACTACCAGAGTGTGAGATAAATCCAGCAGAACAACAAAGGCTAAAATTTAACAAGCACCACTATAGCCAATCAATGAGGGCGAGGAGTCAAGTTCTTGATGCTAGGAACAATGGAAAAATGATTGTTTAAAATTTTTTCTTTTTGGGGTTTTTGTATCGAACTCAATTTTTAATAAACTTTCTTGACTTTTCATACTTTACTTGAGGGGAATCAAATTCCTTTTTGTTTGGCAATTAAAGAAGTTTTATTAATCCGCAGCAAAGTGATCGCCACTAGATGTGAAAACCAGACACCTTTTCAACATTTTTGAGTTATTACCTTTGTATTAGCTAACGGTTCGTTGATCCTTATTATTGCATGATTCAATACAAACCTTAATAACTGAATTACAGAATTGAGTTGTGTGCTTTTCTTGGCATTTTTTCTTCCTTTGTTATGTTACTTAATTGTTTATTTTTTATTCTAGTCCAAAAATGAGATAATTTGCCAAAAATTAAGAAAATAGAGAAATATTATTTTCTTTATATTTTGATGGAATGGTGGTCATAGAAGCATGCTACATCACTTGGCTATAGCCCATAATTACTATATAGATATGGCAGATGGACGCATGAGAACCAAAATTTGGTGTCAACCTCTTTATATTATGTAATTGCAAAAAAAGAGGACAGAACAGCCAAGAAAGATGATTAGCAACAAAGGACATAGAAGAAGGCCTTCCATTTTACTCGGTCCAGAAATCCCACCTCCACTGGCAATATCTTGGTCAAGGATAACACACGTTTATCCGCAGTTGCAGGGAATTGCAGATTCAAGCCTTCCAACAGTTAAAACTATTTACAGAGGGATAGCTCATCTGCTTCCACCCAAGACAACACAGCTGACCAAAGTGCTCACAAACCCATTGATATCCTCCTTCCTTTTGATACCGTTGAAAGCAATGGTGGTCGGAGACTGAACACACATCGTCGAGAGCACACTAGAAGCTGATACTTTGACGAGCCAGCCATAGTCCAACCCTCAATAACTGTAATTAGCAACAAAAAAAAAAAAAAAAAAAGGCAAAGAGTTATATTACGCTAATGTTTAGAAGTGAAAAATCTCAAAATTCTTCATTTTATTGCTATCAACGCAAACAAAATTGAAAAGAATATGTACTTCAGAACACCTTCAGATATTTTGCATGTATACGTGCCAGTAAAAAAATTTATGTAGCAGAAGTAAAAGACAATAACAAACAAGCAGCTCAACCACAGCTGTCACATGCAATATTGACAATGTATTTCCAAATTCTAAGCACATACCTAGAAACTAATCAAATTCCGGTGCCTATAGAACATAAAAGACAAAAACCATCCAGCCTAAAGCATAAAGAACGCAATCATAAATACGAGCAAATGAAATTCATGTTACCATGAAGGTTTGCAGTATTTTGCGTTCCTACTGCCACGAGGATTGCTTGAACCTGAAGCTCTCACTGTCCCATCCTCCCTCAGGTTCCTTCCTCTTCAGAAGACCCCCAGCTACATGATACATCCTCGCATGCTCATCTGCCAGTGCCTGAGAGCCGGCAACAGAAAGTTGCCTTGATGCCAACAAAGCTGACTCTTCTTTCCCTTCCAAATCCACAGCTCCAGGACCTGCATTTAGATCCAGACCTTGCCGGCTCCGTTTTCTGTTGAGGTCTGTGGCTCCATTGCTGCTAACGTCAGGAAGGGCAACCACATAAGGCCTTGGGTATTGAGATGACACAGCACCAACCGGGCCTAGCAACTGTGAATTAACAGGTGGAGTGAAAAGTCTTCCACCAGATGACGAATCAATATAAGAGGTTGATCCAACTGGATATGTCGCAGAGGGAAGTGGGAAAGTGGTTCCAAAAGGGAAAACAGGATACTGGAAAGGGCCTGGAGGGAATGGCACAGCAGGTGATGACGACAATACTGAACCCCTGAAAACATCTGGGGTGAAAGGGGAACCAGCAGCACTTGGACCTAACATTCGTGGCGCACCAGGTGGGATTATTGGAAAGGGCGGCTGCTCCCCTCGATCAGTCAAAATTGATGGAATTGCCATAGTTGAGTAAGTATTTCCAGGAGCAAACCAAGACGACAGGTTTCCCATTTCTGGATTGTTCATTCTGAAGCTAGAAGCATTAAGCTGGGCACGCATGCTTCCCTGATGATTCTGGTGGAGTAGAGGCTGTTCAGCACTTGCATCATCAACACCGGGCCCATTTAAATCAAAGTCCCTCCTCACTTCTACAGTTGGTAAGCCACCAAATGATGATGATTTTGCAGGTAAAACTACCCCCTCTAATTTATGACTGCTACTCAATGAGCATTGCCCAACATCATTAGGTTCATCAACTCTATTCAAATCAAGATCAAGTCCTCCAGAACTACGAACAGCAGTAGAATCTAGGCGATTATTTTTTGATACAACGAGATTAGTCATATGATCCACAGCAGATCCTAAATCTCGGGAATTCATTTCCTCAAAATTGCTTTCATCTGCTACATTTAGATCAATATCTAATAGAGGCCGGCCATGCTTGCTGATAGAAGATTCAGAATGAGAGATGGTCATGGAACTTGAATGCATGTCAAGGGCTTTTCTGGGCTCAGCCGGCCGAAATGCACTTGTGGCAGCTGATCCTTTCCATCCAAACTCCCCTTTGACTCTCAATAGATCTTCTGGCGGAACAAAAGGTCCTTTGGCAGCAGCAGCTACCGTAATTGAAGCAGGAAGACTAACGGAAACAGAAGGGGCAGCAAACGGCAATGGGCTCATTATGTGGACATTCGACGCACACCCAGGGCCTGCCGAGTTGATTGGCTCTCCATATTTCCCCTCATCAGATATGAAGCCTTCATTTAAGTCGAACTTCATCTTTGATGCTGAATCTGGAGCAGCAGCACCAAAACTGGAAGAAGATTCTTCATTGATGGATGCGCAGTCCTTTATTCTATCTGCCTCTAAACCAGAGTATTCAGGTTCTCTTGATTCGACATGTTTCTCTGCTTCAGCATTATAAGCTCCAGGTCTCTCCTTTTGAATAAATAATCCACCGCCAGAATCATGTGCAGGAATATAGTTATTTTCAACATCAGGTTCATTCTTCTTCAGGTTTCTACTAGCTAAATTAGATTCAAACAAGGCTTTTTCCTCAATAACTGAAGTATCAACAACTTCTTGATCAGAATTTGGCTTTTCCGACTGATTAACATAACTTTCATCTGTTTCATCAGACTGCCCACCTTTGCCTGCAACTGAATCTCGACCAGAACCAGTTGGTTGCAGCTCTTCCTTGTCACTTGTCTCTGTAGATTCAGGTTTTGCCACAACCAAAGGTGGTTTCAGCTCTGTAATAGGAACTCTTAACACCCTACTCACCTCATTTTTGTTGTCGGCTTCCAATGTAGTAGAGGAAATGTTAAGAGGCCGTTTAAAGTCTTCTATGCTAACAAGGGCATTAGTGACTCTGTCCTCTACTATTGAACTACCATGTCCACCTAGTTCAGCATCTAGAACACCATCAAACTTCTTAGTGGAAACTAGTTTTTCCTCATGGAGTTGTTTGCTGTCTTCAGCATCACTTGCCTTCCCTGAGAGGCTGCAAGGAGAAGCAGCAGACTTTTCCATCTCACTCGACTTCTTATTATCATCCGATTTCAAATCTCCAGCTGTCTGTGAACCAATTGTGGAAGAATTGAAGTGTTTATTGCACTCCCCTGTGGTTGTTTCTTCAGAAGAAATTAACTGTTTCGCTTTACCACCATCACCATCATTTTGCTCACGATGGCAAGCAAAAGAACTATCTACAGGAGATGCCTTTGACTTGAGCTCATCGCCTGTGCAGGTCTCTTCACCAGAAGGGCAAGCCTCTTGAGGAGAAACAGGTGAAACCCTCTCTTTGGACATTTCTTCAGTAGCCACACTAGCAAGCAGATTCATTCCAACAGCATCACTTAGTGACATGGACGTGTTTGCTTCAGAATGTTTTACACAGCTCTCGATCAATGCATTCATGGAGCTGAAAGAAGCTTCGTGCAGTTTACCTGACTTCAATTCAGTTCCTGATGATGAAGATACGACTTTTGTAACTTCAGCTGATTTCCTGCCTTCACCAACAGCATTGCTCCGCCCTTCCTCCAGAAGAACAACGGGTGATCCATCACCCTCATCGGATCCAGCAAGAACATCTTTCGAAACATTGCTTTGCCATGATTCCGCATTCACATGAAAAGTAACATTCGATCGATATGCATCACTCTTCTCCTTAGAATTACGATCAGGCTGATCATTCTTTTCAGAAAGCACAGGAGAAGAAGCTCGGCTGCTCATGATGCTAGGGTCTTCATATGATCCTGCACTGGCACTCCGTGCAGGACTGCGGCCTTTGTTTGATATCTTAACTATCAATTTGTGACAACTCCCCTCAACAACTGGCACGTCTGTTTTTTCACAAGTCAATGCAGACTGAAGCAACTTCTCAGTGGTCGGGTTCCTGTGCAATGAACTTCTGCTTGGAGAACTTTCTTTTTGACCTCCAGATGATCCAGGACCACCGTTTACTGATTTGCGGTGGCGAGAACCACCACTAGATATCTTGATGCTTCTCATTGACACTGCAGTTGAACTCCTCGCATCTTCTTTCCCTGAGAAGGACTGACTGTGATTGTGAGACTGGCTAGAACTACTGCTCTTATCGTCCCTTGCTAGAGGAACATCACCGGAATCAACAGCTGAAATTCTTGCCTGACCCACATTACCGGAAGTAGGAGACAATGCTTGTTTTACTGGGCCTGGGGATGAGGACGCAGATTTTATACTAGTTTCAACTTGTGTAGGCTTTGTGGTCGTCTTAGATGCAGAAAACTGCGTAACCGAGCTCTTTGTAGCATCACCGGAGCCACCAGGATTTTTGTTGCCACTATGAGAAGCCTCAGGCAACCGTGATTTAGAGGGCCATGCAACTGCTTGATTCGGACCAGACTTAGCATCAATCATGTTCATTTCAGCTTCAACACGCTTCTTCCATGTGTCAACTAAGCTCCGTGCCTTCCTCTGGATCTCAATGTTTTTATGCTGGCGCAAGTGATTAACAGATTTACCAATATTGCACATCTGTAGCGCTTGAAGATTCACAGGAAGCTTATCCAGTGCACGAAGCAAAACCAACAGATATTCCTCTACTGAATTATCACCATCCTTACTATTACTAAATTCGACTATCCGCCCTTTATGAACATCTTGAAGCCACCCATCTAACACAGGCAAACCCTTTAGCTGTACAAACCTAGCAAGGCAGTCAAAATTGTCTGTTGCCGCTATAACATTTGCAAGCATCGAGCGACTAATCAAATCCATTTTCCTGTCCACTCTATCTGGTTGCATGAGCTGAACAAGTCTCGCAGCCCCTTCACAGTCCACAAGCCCTCCTTCCTCTGTTATTTTAGAAATTTCAGATTTTAAAACACTTTCACTATCATCAGATTTAACCAAACGCTCACGTTTGATGAATTCAGGCCCCTGTTCTCCCCGCTCCCTTTTCCTTCCCTTGACTTGTGAAGGAAAAGAAGCTACACCACTTTGTACATTATCAGAACCAGGTTTCAGTTGTGATGTTGACATAGAGCCATTCAATGGTTTGGGAGAGGGACCACCAGGCTGCACTGTTGCATGCATCTCTACTCGTGTCTTGTACAACAGCTGATCTACCTCTTCTTGTAGCTCCTATAGGCGAAAAATAAGTATTCTATAAGTGAAACAATATGTGTAAGTTACAAAAATAATGCTGGAAAGATTTTCAATTCTACTTGTCCTCTCACCACTAAAGAACCCGCCTCGCAAAACGCCCAACCCTTCTTTTCTATGATGAAAAAGATCCAATAACAAAACAGACTCTCTTGCTTTTTCCCCTCAATATTTCAACCCTGTATATCTATTTTATCAATAAAGCAAATCATCTCTCGATAGCTTATCAAAAGAATACTGAGCTGTCAAGTAATGAAATGATAACTTACGTTAATAAAATCTTGATCAGTTAACCACCATAAACACTTGTTTGAAATGTCATAAATCCGCCTGCACACAAATGAGGATATCCCTTTCGGAAGTTCAGCCCCTTTAGGTAGGAATGCGACTTTACATGGATGGAGCAATGATGCAGCTGGAGTCTCATCCCTATGGAAGGAATAGAAGATTTCGTTGGGTGTGCTATCCAGCAAGATGCCTTTGCTAAGCTTCAACTCAGCAGGACGATAGAGCCAATTAAGACCTAATTGTAAGTTATTATCTTTATTCAATGTTAATCTACGGATTATTCCAATGAAAGGTGGTGAATCATGTGGTGGCTTGAACAAAGCGCAATCTCCCACACTAATTTTGCGACCATCCTGCAGAGAAAGGATAGATTTCACTTCACCGAGAAAACAAAATACATAAAGGACAAACCAAAGTTGAAACCACCACCCTCCCCTTGCTGGAAATGTCAAAAACCATCATTTAACAAAAGAAGGTAATAAATAAAATGTGTTGCCCATTATCATTCCACTAACTAATAAAAGGGCAGCCCGGCGCACAAAGCATCCCGCGATCATGGAGGGCCCGGGGAAGTGCCCTACCCCATAAGGGTGTATCGTAGGCAGCCTACCCTGATGCAAATATCAGTGGATGATTCCACGGCTTGAACCTGTTAGGTCACACGAAGACAACTCTTACCATTGCTCCAAGGCTCCCCTTCATCATTCCACTAACTAAGCACCTCACTGTTCACCTCACCGCCAAATATAACCAAAAAAGAAGCTACTCACGAATTTTCCTTAAAAACATTTATTATTAACACCGTCAGAAGCCTCTTAAGTGAACTAAAATGATACAACCACCAAACAAAAACTTCAAGATGATACGCTTTACAACTTTAGATGAAAAATCACATACGAACAACTCAAAAATCAGAAAAAACCTCCGCTAAACCTAAGACAAGCACATGAACAGTTTTATGAAATAACCGAGAAAGCGCTAATAGCACACTATTTGAAACTCGAAAGATAATGAGAATGCCCTCTATCTTTATCCACTTAAATCCAAGCTTTCGTCCGTCATGGGGTTCGAACCTGTGATAAGCTAGTTAAACCAAACATCACAGGCTGAGCTCTTAACCAAAGTCAGGTCCAAAAACAGTTACTTCTATACGAGTCACTCAATTAATACTACTGAAGATTTAAATCACTGGTCACTATTACAGAACTCCTTTACTAAACAAGGGTCTTTTACACTGTCTAATCAGTGACTACGCCACTTAAACAAAATAGCCATTTTTTGTGCAATACAAGTGTATTACATGTATATGAAGTGTGCACTCTATGTATCCCGGCTAGGCAGCTACTTCTGTAAAGTTCCCAATAAATAACTACATAAATAGCGAAATTAAACCCAAATAGAGACCAACCAAAGCTATATACCTTACAAAAAGAATCAGCAGTAACAGCAGAAAAAACCGAAGAATCACCGGCGGCTACAGTCCTCCTTGTAGTCGTCGCCACCACCGGCATGTGCTGACCGCCACTCCTCAGCCGTTCACCACTACCACCTTCCTCCCTTTGTACCTTCCCATGCATCCCCTAGCATTTTCCCCAATTACTACTCTACCCACAACCATTAATTACAATACTATCATCCAATTCCCCCAATTTTCAATAACCCTAACCCTAATTAAAATCCCTAATTTTTCCTCAAACCCTAAAAATCCTCGATCGCCTGTAAAATTAACTTAATTTCAGAACTATAACATCAATTCATTGATCTGCAATAATCAAATAATAGATCCAATTAATTACAATTCATATATACAAAAACATATACACAATCAATTGTATAAATATACGGTATGTATATACGGTAAATATACGTACCTTATAAAACACTTTACAATATAAAAGTGAAATATGTGAAGTAATTTTTACAAATAAAAAGAGAGAAAATGAAAGTCGCGAAGAGATTGTGAGAGTAAAGGGAAAGTAGTAAAGATAGGGGGGAATTTTGCGGGGTGGGTGGGTAAAGGAACGGGCAGTTATGGGCAGATTGGGCAGATTGTGGGGCAGGGGTAGGAGTGGGGTAGGGTGTTTTTGGAGTAGGGGGAAGATGTGGAATGTGACTGAACTAAAACACTAGAAAACAATATATTTAACTGACCTGCCACCTCCTTCTCTTTTTACGAGTCGCGAGGTGCAGGACGAGCTATTATTAGCGAAGGGTGATCAGTTGAACACTTTTAGTTTAGAGTTATATTGTTTATGAAGAGTATCGACAATGTGTTACATTAACTACGAAGTATCTTTTAATTGAACTCTATATATAGAAAATATGTTAAAATATATACTATCATTTATTATTTAAGTTTATATGAATGTTATGAATAATAGTAACTAGCTATGATAATTTATGTGATTTTGTCACTGTTTTATAATGATTTAAGAAATAGATCTTTTATATGATTATAAATTTTCTTTCCTTTCGACTACGATTTGACGGATGAAGTGTCTAATCATGTAAGCAAGTGGATTCTTTTACTGGCTTGAGCATTAACGAATTTATTAATGTTATATTTACACTTATTAACTCACAATAAATAGTTAGGTATTGCGAAAAAGTTTGAATTACATGTTCTTCAAATTTATAAAAGTTGTCTATCCAAAAGAAATGGTTAAGAACTCATAGGAATCATTTGATTATCGAGATTAGGACTACAATCTCGAAATGGAATTTGAATTGTTTTTATCTCATATTTGATAAGTAATAGGAATTACCTAATATCAATACCAAATTTATATCAAAATAATGATATTAACAATCTCATGTGTGAGGTGGTTATTCCTTGGTTAACCAGCATTTCAACCAAACTACCTCATATAATCTAATAGTTGAGCAAGGTGATAATCGTCGTCTAATATTAATAACGTGTTTTGAATAGTCGCAGCGGGCAGAATGTGACTCATTGCTCTAACAACAACAACAACAACATACCCAATTAATCTTACAAGTGGGGTTTTGGAAGGATGAGATGTACGCAGACCTTACTCAACCGAGGTGGAGAGGCTGTTTCCGATAGACTCTAAAAAATAACGAGATTTTAGACAATTTTGAAAATCAATTCAAAAATACCACAACAGACTACAATGCTAGGGAGGAAGGTAAAACTAACGGTTATCCAAAATAAACATACACATCGGTATATAAAACGGTACCGATAAAGATGGAAATCGGATATATATATAGACTCATTGCTCTAACATTGATTCTATTTTCATGATTATATTTGCGTCTATTCCGGAAAGGTCCAGGGTGAGCTATAAGTTGGTGTTTGGGGAATGAGTTGACAGATGTGGGGATGTGGCGTTGGGGGTTTTATTTGACTTTTAATTTCCAAAGAAAGCAAGTCACTTTCTTTCCTTTTAGTCACTTCTCTTTCTTTCTTAATTGATTGGCATCAGATTCATCACTGACCCCAATTGTCTCTTCTGCTTCCGTACGCATATGGGCTAGCTGGTTGATTGGCCAACTCCTTAGAAGAGCAAAAAGGACAATTTACCATCTTGATGAGGGGCATATATGTAATTTGCCCATGAGATTATCGAAAAGAAAAATGAAATATTAAATTAGGGGATAGGGAAATAGGCGAAGGGCATTGGGATTCGAGCGATCACCAATAGCAGGTGCAGAAGCAGGATTTTCAATAAGGGGCTTAAAATTTAAAAAATAAAGCTTAGACTTTTATCAAGAGGGTTCAACATGTGGCAGGTATGTGTAAAATAAATCGATTTTACTCAATATACGCAGTGCAATTTTCCGGAAAAAGGGTTTGAACCCCTTAAGCAAGGGTGGCTCCGCCCGGACCAGTAGGATGGAAGTTTGAAGTGCTTAGTAAAATGGCCTACGGTAGGAAGCTACTAGTAAGGTTATGTTGTGATGTACCTATACTCTGAGTAAGTTATGTCTATGGCCAACTCTTGCAAAAATTAGGTGTAAATAGTGGCAGGTTAGAAGTTAAACGTAACAGAGGTCTTACTCAATAGAGTTATATTTTTAACTTTGTCTATATTTATCTTTTTGTACATCTGATATATATTAGACTCCGAATTTATTGCTCCTATTGTTGGATGTGCCATTGAGTTCTTTTTTAAAAAAAAATAAAAAAAAAGAAGAGACAAAAAATGTCAATTGAAGCTGTCACTTAATTATGATGGGGGAAGAATATGGTGGCAGTAACAACACATTCAACAAAATGTTGTCCTTTCCATGACTTTCCAAAGTCTTGTTCAATTGTTACTTCTCTTCCTCTATTTATTATGTTCTCTTTTTCAACCAGACAATCTTTATAAAACAAAGGTGGGATGAGGAGTATGAAGCTTCTTTAATTAGGGAGTAATAGACATCTACTTGTAGGATATTATAGTAGTTGTACTTCTTTCACCCAATAATATCATATAGGAGTAATTTCATTTAGGGAACATTTTTTACTGTTTTAGTTTTTCCTTTTTACTAGGTGCGTCGACATTGAATACACATAAAAATATTTATACACACCTAATATAATAGTATCAATCAATATGAAACACGTGTATAAACACTGTGTGCAAGTAACTATTTTCATATTTACATATAACACATGGTTCTTAACTTTAAAGAGCGAGATTCAAATGCGACAAAAAAAAAAGTTAGCAGTCCTCTCCCCACCCAAAAGGGCAAAAGTATGATAAAGGGATAGTTTGCTGCCAAAGAACTTGCTTTGCTTTTGGCAGCACCAACCAAATCTCCTTTTAGTCAGAAAGATACCTATTGCATATATATTCCCTGGTTCACAATCAAATCTTACATTTCAAAGCATTATATGAACTCTTACAAAAGCTGACTTATACACATGGATTTGCCCATGTCCTTTTGTACACACGTTTGGCAGAAAATGCAAATCAGCAGTTGTGTGCCCAAGAATTGCCACTACTTTAATGAGTCTCACGTTAATAGGACATGAAGGCAACTTCTCATATAGGATGATAACAACCATTCTTGTTGGTTTTCACATCTCTTATAGGAAGAATATATACGCATCCATATCCAACAGAAAAGCACAAAAAGAAGAATTCCTTTTTTTTTAACATCTCGGCCTAACTACTGAAAATAATTCCAAGATTGACTCATCAAGTTCCCATTGAAGTAGGAAGGCAATCCTGGAGGATCATGTCAAGTGTTGGTGAACCAAGTGGATACATTTCATAACGATATCAGCCAGAATGGCTCTCCAAAATGTGCCGCACACCCTTTAACTATAACAATGAGTTTATCAAAGAACCTCACCAGACTAAATGAGATTGTTTCTCTATTTCAAAAGCATGTCCACACAGACAGAAAAAAGACAGGGAGAGGGGTCTTGAGAAGCCATCGTTCAAAGAAGTCTATTTGCCCACTCCAAATTGTTAAAAAAGAACAGCCATCTCCATTGCACCCTAATTACATAGTTCATCAGTTCCACACCATGGATGTCAAGACAATTCTGCAAACCAACTGAACCTATTTCTATTTATGAACTGGATGGCAAACTAATGACCTTCCTGCACGTGGTGCAACAGAAAAGAAAGGCTACGTGCCATATTAAGGACAAAAGTTTGAAATAGTTACATCAGCACTAACATAAAGAGAGTTTAAGAAGATTATAGAGCATTTATCATCCTCTTCATCTCAGCAGACCTCCTAGGATCTGGTTCATCGATTGCTCTCTCAGTAAGCACGTGCTTGATTCGGCACATTGACTTCCTAACCTGAACACCATTCATCAGAAAGATGCTAATGAGAAAGTGTCCTATGTATCAGTAAAATGTTAATAGATCAGTGGTTCAAACCATAGGAAGAATAAAGAGAGAAGCAACAGTAGGAGAGCGAATTGACAGAGAGGTAAAGTGATTTTAACCAAGAATGTTAACATATAAAAGACGCCAATTCCCTCAACTAGTTTTCCAGATTCTAGAATCCAATATAATTTACAATGCATCAGCTCGACCTAAAAGTCAAATATGGTGGAATGTTCTGTCAAAATTTGATGGCTAAGCCGATAGCATCATCATGATAAAGTGGTAGCTAAGTTCTGGAAATGAAGAAAGACATCTATACTGCATCCTAAGTTCTACCGGACTATTCAAGCATGCCAACACACATGTGTAGGCACATCAGGCGTGACCAAAGAAAGAAGTTGTGTCTTTACAAGTAAATCCAACTTAAGGGGCAATTCTTAACCGTAGGTTAGCTTGGAGGCCAGCTATCTTTTACTTTGTGGACAGCCTGCAAAGATTACTCATGTACATGAATCCTTCATTTGCTTATATGTACTTCGTTGGATTCTTCCTAAAAAATGGAAAAGAATATCAAAAACTTGCTTATGCACACCTGGATCGGATACATAACCACAACAGAGTCCATGTAACACGGCTTCAAATCGGAGGAACATAGAATAATTTATCCAACTTCGAGAAACCATTTTGTGATGAACAAACACTTGAAAGTAGAGAAGTAGAACTGTCAAAATATTGTGGAAAGAGCTAACTAGAGAAACTGTTTTTTACCTTGGAAATACGCTCCGGATTGGGAAACCTCAAGTTCTGAGCATGAAGCATCTGGCGTTGAGCCATTAACAGAAGAACATACCACAACTTTTGAAGATCATCCCAAGACTTCAGACGCAGTTCAGAAGCTTTCCAACTTCGACCTAGTTATGTTTTAAAAATTAGCGTTAGATGCGGGACTCATGCAAAAACCTCTGCTTTTGAAATATATCTATAACTTAAGCACAAATGTATTCGAATAGTCTATATGTAATCAGAACCTCAACATCAAATCATTTGTTTATCTATAAGGTCCTTATCCACGAGGCACTTCAGGCATCTAAACCAAAAACCGCAGTGTGCGACTCACTCCCACTTCTACATTAAGAAACTACTAAGCTTATATATGTTAACAACACCATCCACAGGAACACTATACATTTAAACCTTTAGCCACCTCTAAACCTAAGGTGGAGAACATACACCGCTGGCAGCATTGCGCACAACTCCCTTCAGTGGAAATAGTTTTCATTACTCCAACAACACACAAATATACTGATCCTACACTACTTACACCATGAAGCACATCGAAACCTTACAATTAGAGTTGATACTAAAGCCTATTTTACAGCTGCAATGATATGATCTTATAATTTGCAATCAGATTAACACATATTTGTACTTCTCTCATTGCTCTTGTTACCATGGTCAGCACCTTGTCAGGGGCAGATGCATATACGATAGGGGTCCATCCAAACCCAGTAGCTCTGGTTCAGGCCGTAATATGTGTTAAGAAATCCACAAAACATGCACAAATATAAATTTTCGAACCCAGTAACTCAAATGATCAAAGGGTTCAGTGACATCAAGAACCCATAAAGTTCAAATCTTGGATTCTCCTCTACATGGCCAGTATAATAAATAACCCTTTTTTCTCAAAGACAAAAAATGTATCTAAGCCTTACACGGTTCCAGGGGCGGAGCTAGTGTATTAAAAAGGGGTTCGGACAAACAATTTAATGTTGGTCTAAATCCTGTATTTGTCTTGAGAAATTCATTTAAGATGTACGAATTATTAATTAAGAACCATGTAACTTAAAAAGACTATAACTTTGTACTCTTAAACTTTCGAATCCTGGTTCCGCCTCTGCATGCTTCTAGCAACAGAAGAAGTAACATAAAAACAGTACAAAAAGATAAAATCTTTCCCATCAAGACTAACAAGGAAGCAGTTTCATAGTGAAACGTAAAAGGCTTTTTACCATAAACAACAGGCTTATCATCTTCTGGGGTTCTATCAATTTCAAAGAACCTCAAGTGGATTAGTAACCTTAGTTGTAGCAGCAGAAGCAGCTGCTGAATTCTCTGATTTTGCTGCAGCCAATAATGTCCTCCCAAAAAGTCTTGCAGCCAGCATTACTAACACTATATATTGTTAAAAGTTATAATCTTTATTAGAACCCCACGAACAAAAACACAAAGAAAAAGAGCAACCAATGCACAAAATATCCCGCATTCATGTAGGGTCTGGAAAGAGCCGCGCCCAACGGGTGCGACATACACAGCCTATTCTGAAGTATATGTTTTCAAAGCTCGAAACCGTGACCGCAGATCACAAAGAAAACCACAAGAATAAAGGAAATTGGAAGTGATTCGAGTGTACCTGTTGAAATGTAGGCAGCTTGAATTCAGTGTTAAAAAGGTTTTTTTTTTATTTTTTATTTTTATTTTTAATTTCTCTAGATTTGATCAATCTTAGATGGAATTAAAATTTGGTGCTATTATGCTAAGCTTATAAACTCTGTCAAATTAATGTATAATTATTTTTTGACTTATTATGGGTTTGGTTATAAAATAAATATATAAAAAATCAAGTGTTTATAAGCGAAAATACTAAGTTATATGTTGGTCATTATTAACTTACGGTTTGTTTGGTTTGATGGACTAGTTATACAGGGATTGTAATACAGAGATTAATAATACAAGAATTAATATTGCAGGGATTAATAATAGGGCGATTAAATTTTATCCAGTGTTTGGTTCATTGGAGATAAAAGTAATTTATTTTATCCAGGAATAGATTTGAATGGGCAAGTGATACCCAAACAATTCCCTAAGGAGAATGTGAGATTCAAAGGCAAGTGTTGCTTACAAAAGACGGGTCAAAGACAAGTGCCGTCTTTAAAATAGTACTTATGACCAAATGCTACCCATGCAATACTTTTTCTAAAAGCATGTGAGATTCAAGGGGCAACTGTTATCCTAAGAAAGAGGGTTCAAAGGTAAGTGCTGCCTTGGTGCCTTGTAGGCAGCACTTACAGAAAAATAGATGATGAGGATATGATCGTTATTATAATTATGACTTATAGAGGTATTTACGTCCGGAATTTAGTCATTAAACTTAATGGGTGGCATTTTTCCTCAATCACTGTATAAGCTTATCTGAAGTATAAGTTGGATTTTTACTTGTAAAGCTCCGCAATGAAATTTATAATATTCTTTTTCTTGATAAGTATATGTGGAATAAAAGATGTTCATGACATATAATGAAAGGGTGTAAATGTTTCAAAGAGGAAATCTTGAGGACAAATACGACTAGATTCTAAAAATTTTATGTAAGTACAAATGTGTACCTAAAAATTACCATAATAAATGACAACTTTAAGCTAATTAAATGACGCGAATTTGAGGACATCCGTATTAAGGCTGTCTAATAGCCCGGTTTGGGCCGGGCCGAACCGGACCGGACCGAAAACCGGTCCGGACCGGTCTGGACCGGATCAAATCGGGCCAAATATAAAAAAAAAAATTCGACCCGGTCTCGATCCGGCACGTCCAAAATGGACCAGACGAACCGGACCAAAATGGACCGGAACCGGGCCGGACCGGACCGGACCGGATGACTGATGGGCTTGCGAAAAATAGCCGTTGGGCAACGGCTATTTCACTTACAGCCGTTGCCCCAACGGCCAAAAACGGCTATTTTGCCCCCCACCCCCACCCCCTAGGGCGCCCCCATACCCCCTATCTATTTTTTCTATAAATACCATTATTTTTTATTAATTTATTCACAATTTCTCTAATATTCTCTCTAAATCTCTATCAATCTCTCTTATTTCTACAAAAGGCTATTTGCTAAATTGCATACTAAAAAAATATTTGGAGTAAAGTGGAAATATTGTTCGGTGCGGTTCCGGTCAAGTTTCAACTTTCACTTCCTAAGTTCTACATTCTAAGTTCACGATATCAAGTAAACTCGTTCTTACTTTTTATTATCTGTTTTATTTTTGTGCAATATTATTGTTTGTAGCATATTTTAGTAATTTGTTTGAAGCATATTTTAGTAATTATAAAAATGTCTGGAATTTGGAGATCAATTACTGGGCGTACGGGTAGCGGTCGTAGATCAAGTGCTTCTAACCGAGGGGGGGATGATAGACGTAATCGTGCTTTAGGTAAAAGACCAATTGGTACTTCTAGCGCTCCTTCTCTTCTAGATGATTTTACTCAGGAAGATGACTCGCAATTTTTGCATGATATAAATGTTGGTGCACCACTAGATAATGATATGTTAGAGACACAATATGAAGAGTTTACCGAAGGGGCTAATTTAGATGAAACACCCACTAGTCAATTTCAAGGTGAACAACATGAAGAAACTGAATTACCACCTATGCCTCCTAGTAGAGAACGATATGCACGACCCGAAAGTTTGGGAATTTAAAACCGGCAGCCATAATAGTGGGACGGGAAAGTTGAGAACACACTTAGAAAACCATCATAAGGAAAAATGGGAAGCAAGGGCGGGTGGCCCTCGTTCAGGGAATAGAATGGCTCCATCGCAAGGTAGTGGAATCCAACAGGAAATTAACCCAGTGACAGGGGGGCTTTTGCATTATGATAAAAAGAAAGATAGGGAACAAATGGCAAAAATGATTGCGGTAGAGTGCTTACCTTTTACATTTGCTTCTTGTCAAGGTTTTATTCGTTATATTCAAACCGTATATAATCCATCTTTTCAAGGTTTTCCAAAAACTACGGTTAGAACTGATATTATAAAATTTAAAAATGAATATAGACAATATTTACGATATATATTTTATCACTTTGATTGTAGAGTTTGTCTTACTTCTGATTTGGGTCGTGGTGTTAATGGGTATGATTATTTAACAGTTACTTGTCATTGGATAGATCTTAACTGGGTAATGCAAAAAAGAATTTTAGCATATTCTGCTGTCGATGAACCACACACGAGAAATTTTATTAAGGAAGAAGTTTCGGATATTTGTAAGGCGTATTATCTTAGTGATAAAATTTTAAGTATAACTCTTGATAATGCAACTAACAATGATTATGCTATTACTAAGTTAATACCCGCATTGCATCCCCCTTTTGAAGAATTGTTTCATGTTAGATGTGCATGTCATATATATAATTTAGTTGTAAAAGATGGCCTTAAGTTATTTGATCCTACTATTATGAAGGTTAAACTCGCAATTAGTTATATTTTTAAATCTAAAAAACCGGATAGATGGAGGGACTTTCAAGTAGAGTGTGTGAAAGAAGGTATAGCTCCTAGAAAAGTTCCCAAGGAAGTTTCAACTAGGTGGAACACTGTATATGACTCTTTGACTGTTGCTTACACTTTACGAGTGCCTATTACTAATTATTTTAATCGCAAAGTAGCTGACGTGTATCACCTAGAAGAAACAGATTGGCAAGATGTTGAGCGTCTTCTTCAATTTTTAGCAAAGTTTTTTTATGCTACTAAAGAATTTTCCGGTCAATATTATCCTACAATCACTACCATGTTGTATTTTATAGCTGGAATAGCAGAATTACTTAACGATTATAGAGTAGTGCCTGGTTATGAAGTTGCGGTAGAAGCAATGCTTGAAAAATTTAAAAAATATTTTTTTCCGATTCCACCACTTTATTACATTGCATCTGTATTACATCCATGTTTTAAACGTTTTAATACGGAAATGCTCATTAGAGAAATTTATCGGAATTTGAGAATTACTGATGAAGAAACACCAAGTGTAGAAACAGTTTGTGCGCAGGTAATTGTAGATTGCCAACGGATTTATGAAAGGTATAGGAGTGCAGCTGATAATGTTGTTCCAAGTGTTCCAAGTGGAGCTGGATCAAGTTCAACGCAGGCTCCCAAAAGACCTGCAACCGGATTGGGAAGTTTTTCCAGCCTTAATCAAAGGCTTTCTAGCAGGCAGTCGAGTGCAGCGGAGGGTTCAACGAGCTTGATGTTTATTTACTTCATGGTTGCAAGGAAATTGAGTATTTTGGAAGCGATCAACTACTGCCATTTTGGAAGGATCAACAAGCACAGTTTCCAGTTTTAGCAAAAATGGCGCGGGATGTTCTAACTATTCAAGCATCATCTGTTGCTTCAGAAAGCGCGTTTAGTCAAGGAAGATTACAAATTGGAGATCATAGACATTCATTGAAGGAAGAAGCAATGGAGACGGCCGTATTATTCAGAGATTGGATTAGATCGGAGCGAAGAAATTTTGGATTTGCAGAAGATCAAGTAGCCGATGCAGAAGCATCATCAGAAATTTTATCAGGCGATGGAAGTTTGGACAATGAAACTGAATATAAACAAGATGACTCTTTGCCACCGGTTCCTCCAGAGGTGCCAGACGAAATTATTCAGAAAATGAGAAGTTTTTTATTAATATGTAGTTTTTGCAATTTAATATCTATGTACTTTGCAAAAAATCAACTATTATCCATTATTCAATAAAATGCGTTACGCCTTGCTATTAAGTAAATCCTTTGTTATATTCTCAAGTATCCTTTGCTATTAAGTTACCTCTTTGCAATTCAATACTAAAATACTAAATACTAAAATACTAAAATACTAAATACTAAAATACTATACTAAATACTAAAATACTAAAATACTAAATACTAAATACTAAAAACTAAAAACTAAAAACTAAATACTAAATACTAAAATACTAAAATACTAAATACTATTATACTACTAACTTAGTATTAAGTTTGAAAAAATAACAATTTACTTACATTATACTAGATTACTAAGTTTTATAAAAATACTCAATTATACTTTTATAATACTAAAATACTACATTACATAATAGTTAATATTTTAATACTAGATTACTAGTATTATATAAAAGTTATTACATAAAACTAAAATTTAAACAAAACAAATAACCAAAAAACAAAAAACAAAAAAAAAATAAAGAAAACGACAAAACCGGGCCGGACCGGACCGGCCCACTTCAAATTTATGTCCAAATCCGCTCCATTTTGAAAAATAGCCGTTGGCAACGGCCATAAACGGCTATTTTTCCCACCCCCACACCCATAAACGCCCCTACAACCCTCCCCTACCTATTTTGCCTATAAATACTCCCATATTTCATCAAATTAATCACAATTCAATATTTTCTATTCATTTCTCTTAAAAAAAAGGCTATTTTATTAAATTTTCTATCAACATGGCTGCAAATGCAAATAATGCAAATCAAGTTCAAGGTGCTACTAACGTAGGTCCGTCTGGTGCTCCAAAAAGAACTAAACGATCCGAAGTTTGGGAATTTATCACAAAAAATAATGATACCGGCAAAGCTCAATGTACTCTTTGTCAGAAAGTTTGGAATTGGGAAGATGGAACAAATACTGGAGGGACAATGAGGTTTAAGACCCACTTGGAAAACCATCATGACCCCGAATGGGCAGCTCGTGCTGGTGGCAAATATCTGCAACCACGTGATGATTGAGTTGAGTTAGTGTTGAGTCGCTGAACTTGAAAATTTATGTATTTTTCTAATTTCTAGTCTATTTTCATGTTTTTATTTTCTAATTATGCATTTTCATTTTCCAACATAATGTACTGTGTGTATTGTTGAATAATATATGTGTTTTGTGTTGTTTATTTAGATTTTAGTATTTTAAAAAATAAAAAATTTAATTTAAAACAAAAAAAAATAATTAACGAAACGAACCGAACCGAACCGGATCAAACCGGACCGGGACCGGCACAATATCCGGCTGCCGGTTCCGGTTCCGATCCGGCATTGGTGCAATTGCACCGGTGCACCGGACCGGAACCGGGCCGGTGACGGATTTTTTTTTCCAACAAACCACCGGACCGGACCAGCCGAACCGGGACCGGGCCGGACCGGGTCAGTATACAGCCTTAATCCGTATTGCATCTTTGAAAAGATTTGGTGTTAGTATCAACTTTCAATAGAAATAGATTGTTATATTTGAGCAATATTAACATACTAACTTACTTGTTTTGTCGACATGGACAATAATGGATTCAAGTGAGTTATATAATTGATCACGCATATTGATAAAGCTTATGGTCTTATACTCATTGTCATAAATAAATAACGAGTAATTAATATTTTGGGTTCATTTCTAAATTGGGTACTTAACATAATGTTACAAGAAATTATTTACCTAATTATGTAATCTCTCCGTCCCATTTTAGTTGTCGCTTTAGTAAGTTTTATTTGTCCCAAATTAGTTGTCACTTTAACATTTCAAGACATTTTTTACCAATTTTTTTCAACTATACCCATATTCAATAAAGGAGTACTATTTCTTAGAAAAAGTCAATCTAGTTTCATTTATTAAGGGTAAAATAGTAAAAGATATACCCTATTAATTGATTTCTTAATAGACGTGCATAAGTCTAAAACGACAACTAAAATGAGACGGAGGAATAACTTTTAGTTTTGTAAAATAAAAATGTGTCATTTGGTTTGTTCGAAGGGACACAATGGATTGTTATTTGTTACATTGTCAGCTGAATATTTATTTAAATAAGTTTACAGCAAAACACTTTGCGCAGAATTCAATAAATGATTTATCATATTTGTACATTGATTAGTTTTGAGATTCCAATTAGTACTGAGTAAGTACTATTTTCTTTCTAGGACAATGATGACCTTAACCTTTGGTAAAGTGAAAAGAATCCAAGGTTCTTTGTTTGTGCTTTTGTTTCTTTCATTTTTTTAAAAATAAAATTTAAGACAAGATATATCCCACATTTGGAGAAAAGAACAACTAGAGGTGAGAAACTAATACTAGTACATGTAAGGGTCTTGGCATTAAAATTTCTATTTTGTATGTCACGCACCGCCAACACTAATAATACAGATGATTAGATTTAAATTTTGTGAATCCAAAAATATAAGAAATTACGATCTGTATTCGTGAGACACAAAAAGAAGTCCCATATAACTAGTATAAATTGTGTGAGGCACACAACAGAACTAACATAATACTATGATGAAAATTTATTTTTATTTGCTATCCACATATGTCGTCTTATATTTACCTTTCAGACTAATTACAATCATGCAAAGGGAAAAAGAAGCGGAAAAAAAAGAAAGACCTTAATGTATTTTTGCTCGAAATTAAACTTGAGAGCTAACAACATATTACTTTACTATATAATTACTAGTCTTATTGCAGAACATATAAGGAAGTAACATGTTATAACAAGTTAACTAGCATTGATATGGTAAACACTATATATACCATCGACGTTTTTAAGAGAAATCATTTTCTTTAACGTTTTATAAACTTTTTTTTATACACTAACAGCTAAAGATTGACTGCTATCTAATTAAAGTAAATGTCTACAATATGTTTATAATCTGTTGTAAACTTATACTAATAATAGGTAAAACAAAAAGTAAAATTTTAATGTATATAAGTTAAAACTCATAAATACAATTAATATCAAAGTGTATGGGTGTGTGGTACTAGCATGTGGGTTTGTTGCACCATTCTTGTCACACTTTTATGGTACATTACATACATTTATCACTCACTGAACTTATTGTAAACTCATAAATTTTACTCTTTTCTTCAGTCTTGATTTCTTGGTACTCATAGTGTTACTGAAACATTTTGTTTTATATCGGGATGTTTTGTGTACCGTGCTTGTTGTCGTTTTAGTTTCTAAATATTTGTGATTTGGGTGTTTTGCAGATTTGGGGTTTTGAACTACTAAAGTTTCAAGAAATAAACTTTAGTTAAAGATAGTGTAGAAAGAAAGAAAATGGCAGGTGGTGGAGGAGCAGCTCCAGCAGCAAAAGCAAGTGAACCAGTGCCACATCCACCAAAAGATCAGCTTCCTAATGTTTCTTACTGCATTACTAGTCCTCCCCCTTGGCGTAAGTAACTTAAAGTTTACACCTTTTTCACTTTTTGTAGTAGCCATTGTAGTCTTTTTGCTATTTTATCTGTTCTTGGTTTGGGTTAGTCGAGGTGAGCGTAAGCTAGTCCAGACACCACCGTCATACAAAAGAAAGTTTTGGGTTTGATAATGTGGACCTGTTAGTTTCTTTGGCCAAGACCGTTTGTGCTTGTTGCTGTTGTTAAGCATTGTAGGAATTGTGAGTAACAATGTAGTTTGATTCTCAGCTATAATAGTACTTAATGTGAGCTCATTTGTGTTTAGGGTTGGACAATGTGGGTTACTAGGCTACCCCTTGGACTAATCGAGGTGCACACAAGCTAGTTTGGACATTAATGCGAGCTCATATGTGCGTGCTTAGGGTTGGATAATGTGGTATACTAGACTACCCTGTGCATTAATCGAGGTGCACATCAGCTAGTCTGGACATTGGTGAGCTCATATGTGGTTAGGGTTGGGCAATGTGGATTAGTAGGCTAGCCGGTCGATTAATCTTGGTGCACATAAGCTAGTTTAGACATCAATGTCATGCAAACAGAATCCTTCATATTAGGTGCATTTAAGTCCTGGTTCTCACCCCCAGGGCTTTGGTCTAATGGAAAAACCTGAACTTGTGCTTGGGGGTTAGGCGCACGTCACTCCTGCATATTGAGGTTAATTTGGTGCAATCTTGATGGAGTCTATTTTATTTCCATATCTCAAGGTTTATTTCTTTATTATATTTCAATTATGTGCCTTTACCGTCCGTATGTAGTCACTCACGAAAAATCTCATGCTTGGAGAGTTTTCTGGCTAGATTATTGACTGTATATACTACTCATTATGTTGGTGGCTGACCTGATCTTTACTCTGTAAAGTATCTACTTACTTTCGCGTTATGTTTACTGTACAAAATGTTGTGGACTACTTCTCTGTATTGGGTAACGTTAAATGTTCTTCAAAGTGTTTTATATTGGTTTTACCATGTGTATCGTGGACTATGCTGATTTTGCCTTTGTTGGAATGCAGCTGAGGCTATTCTTCTTGGATTTCAACATTATCTTGTTATGCTTGGTACCACCGTTATCATTCCTACAGCTCTGGTTCCCCAAATGGGAGGTGGAAATGTGAGGCCTCCAGAAACATTGTACTTAACTACTTAGATATTACTCGTGGCCTCAATTAGTGTAATAGATTTTATATGTAAGAATACCTGCCTGTTTGCAGGAGGAAAAAGCCCAAGTTATTCAGACAGTGCTATTTGTTGCTGGGGTGAACACCTTGTTGCAGTCTATCTTTGGGACCAGACTGCCTGCTGTGATTGGAGGGTCTTATACATTTGTTGCACCTACAATCTCAATTATCCTTTCTGGACGATGGAGTGACGAAGATCCTGCATCGGTTGGTGACTTCAAACACTCAGTCCTTTTCTCTTCTATTATATGGATCTAGTGAGCTTATTGGTTGAATGTCAAAGGCAAAAATAGAGATTTTGGTATTGTTAGTAAAATTTCAAATGGATTTAGTTGGTGAATGCATGGGATCATTAGCAGTTTTTCAGTTGTTGTTCTCATTCTGTTGTACTTACTGCTTGTTCAGAGACCATGGCTCTATCCCTTCCACCCTTTTTTCTTTCTCTTTCTTTGGTCCATGTAGCCGAACAACCATTTTTGTTACTTTTGACTGTACATTAATATGCTCAGTCACTTTTTATCATAATTTTAACAATATGAATGTGCATATAGTGTAATTTGGTTTGATGATGCTTATTCAAAGATTGAAGGAAAATCATAACTTACAAATCTTGGAAAACAAATCCAAGTACAAACGTGTTTTTTAACCATCCAAGATCTAACATGATTTTCCAAATTGCATTTTCATATCCAAATTTAAATACCATGTAAGTGTTTAAATAAACTGATGTACAATTATTTGGTTTCCACTTAAAAATTTATGTCAGTGTACATTCCTTTAACTTCTCTTATAGTCAGGATTAGGAAGTTGTTTAGACACAGATAGACACAACGGGAGTCGTCCAA
This sequence comes from Petunia x hybrida, assembly GCA_037355625.1. Taxonomy (NCBI): domain Eukaryota; kingdom Viridiplantae; phylum Streptophyta; class Magnoliopsida; order Solanales; family Solanaceae; genus Petunia; species Petunia x hybrida. The sequence goes on from JBBBVM010000070.1 coordinate 4,427,614, forward strand.
TGCATCTTGGTGTAATGGTTCTTTACTTTTTATTAGTAATATTTTCTATGATTCATCAGAAATTCAAGAAGACAATGCGGGCCACTCAAGGTGCACTTATTGTTGCTTCAACGATTCAGATTGTCCTAGGCTTCAGTGGTCTCTGGCGCAACGTTACACGGTCTGTAATACCACAACATTTCTCCCTACATTTCAACTAGATTTCTCATATAGCACCTGGTTTTGTACCATCAGTTAAGCACATACTTCTCTGCTTAAGGACATTGTTACGTTATACTGATGATCAAGTAGTTGCTCTAAGGGTCACTTTTTTTTGTGGTTTGAGATTTAGTCAGTTATGTTGAGTGCTTCGTGTTGGTACAGTACACTAGCTCTGATTGTCATTTTACTTTCCATGGATTCTTAGGATTCTGAGCCCACTTTCAGCTGTTCCTTTGGTTTCTCTTGTTGGCTTTGGGCTTTATGAGTTTGGTTTTCCTGGGGTAAGTATAGATACTCGCTGCACTGATTCTAAATATCAATGTTATCTTGCACTATGTTATTTTCTATTTGTGTTTTGGTGCGGTTGATACTTTATGGCGATTGTTGAATCTATTTCATCTTTGTTTAGGTTGCCAAATGTGTTGAAATTGGTTTGCCACAGCTAGTCCTGTTGGTCATTTTCTCTCAGGTGAGATGCTTTTTCTAGAAATCATATATCCTCTTAAACACTAGTTTTTGCACCAACATCGTAGGATAGAAGTTGCACATTCTTGATAGTGCTGGTTATTGCAGTATTTGGCCCATCTGATACGCCCAGGGAAGAATATTTTTGATCGTTTTGCTGTTATTTTCACGGTGGCCATCGTATGGATTTATGCACACCTACTCACTGTGGGTGGGGCTTACAATGGAAAGCCACCAAAGACACAAGCAAGCTGCAGAACTGATCGTGCTGGACTCATTAGCGGAGCTTCATGGCAAGTGCTTTTTCTGTCCTTCCCTTGTTCACTTCCCTAATGTTACTGTCATGGGTCATAAGTATGGTAATTTTGTTGTATCTTAAAATATGAGTCCAAAACATGGATAAAGGAAAGCTCTTTATTAATAACTGAGAAATCCGTGGGCTGCTGGCGCATGGTTTTAAACGCGATGGATAAATCCTTCTCCTCTTAAACACGGGGCTTGCAAGTGCAAGAATGCTTCTACTGCTAACATGAAATTGTAAATGATTCCACAGTAGTATGCTATAAAAGTTGTGTTCTAGCCTCTAGGAACACGCCACAAGTTGGCTAAGCGTAAAAGGAAAAGTGGGATAGTAATGTTGGGACATGTGGAGTAGTTTCAAATAACCTACATGACAGCAGAATCTTCGACATAATAACACTCTGTTTTGACATATGAAAGCTACTCTTTTCCACTCAACTTCTAGACTGAAATCTAGAGTGTAATGTCCCGTGTTCTTTTTGAATTGTAAAGTTGGTTACACCAGTAGAGCAATAGTTCGTTAGTGTTTATTAGTTGCAAAATATTGTTTTTATTAGTCTCCAGTGTTTATAATTAGTTCCATTAGTCCTTTGCTCTCAAATTACAGGGTAACTGATAATTTCTAACCTCTGCCGTTAATCTGCAGGATTAGTATTCCTTACCCCTTCCAATGGGGACCTCCTTCATTCAATGCTGGTGAAGCATTTGCTATGATGGTGGCTGCTTTTGTTGCGCTCGTAGAGGTTTGTTCACCGTCAGAGCTTGGACAAAGATACTGAGAATTGTGAATGCTTTATTATCTTATTCTGGCTTTTGCAAACAATTTAGGTTCAGGTTGCTCCTTTTGTTATTTTCTTATGCTTGTTCCACTATATCTTGATTTCTTGTATTAGGCTATATCAGAAATCAGAATTATGACGCATCTGGTTGTTGTTAGATGTGTTCCTTGCTTCTCTACTTTCATCTGTTCTCTTTCTTTTGTGCTGACCCTTTTTTTGCTACTGTTTTCCATCCTATTCAGTTCTGGTGTGATTCCACATTTTTCGTTTTAGCCATTTCCTGAGAAACAGATGCTTATATGCTCCGCAAGAGATAGGGCTTTTTACTAATTTCTTTTCACACATGTGCTTTTGGTGTTTTCAGTCCACTGGTGCTTTTATTGCAGTTGCGAGATATGCAAGTGCCACTCCCTTGCCACCATCCATACTTAGCCGTGGTGTTGGCTGGCAGGTAAACAAGTTTTCTTCCTTTAATTCTCTCCTCCCTATCCCTCTCACCGTCTTGTAATGTAAGCAAAGAAAAGTAAAACAGAAAGTTACCTATCAAAAAAAAAAAAAAAAGTAAAACAGAAAGTTCAGTTGGATTTGATTGAAGTGAAGCTTTACTGGGAATCAAATGTGCAGGATCTTTAGAGAGGTTAATGTAAAGTCGGTAATTAGATTAGGAAGACCACACAAAGTTGAAACATCATAGAATCTTCCAGTATTAGCATTTCCCACATACACAATTCAGCATAAGAATTATGAACTGTTTTAGGTAACCTCAACACCCAACTACAACTAGAACAACCTTCTTTTCCAGTATGACTGCCTGCTTTCCCTTCCACTATCCCTTGCTAGCTTGCTCCTAAATTTCTTCATATGATGAACTATCTTGCTTTCTTTAATTTTGAAACATTCTGCTCGTACCTCAGGGAGTTGGAATTTTACTATCTGGATTGTTTGGCACTGGGATTGGATCTTCTGTATCTGTGTAAGTCCAGACAAAAACCTTCTGCAGCTTCATGTCCTCTTATTACATTGACTTAGAAGGAGTTACTTTTCCTTTGTGTACATGCAGTGAGAATGCTGGTCTGTTAGCACTGACACGTGTTGGCAGCAGACGAGTTGTTCAGATATCTGCTGGTTTCATGATTTTCTTCTCAATTCTCGGTAAATCACCTCTGGCAATTTTGCGAAAAGTTCCTATTGAATATCATGACTTTTGACTCCCCTCATGCACCCTCTATGGATTTGTCTTAACAATACTATCATCATCAGGGAAATTTGGAGCCGTCTTTGCTTCAATTCCAGCACCCATTGTAGGTGCTTTGTATTGCCTTTTCTTCGCTTATGTAGGTATGTATATATGTAAAACAAACAGATGCACACTGCCTAAATCTTTCATGTAATTCATAGTTTGCCAATTGTGAGTTCTTATGTTGTTCATTCTTTGCAGGTGCCGGAGGCTTAGGCTTCCTTCAGTTCTGCAATCTTAATAGTTTCCGCACCAAGTTTATATTAGGCTTCTCCATCTTTCTGGGTTTGTCCATACCACAGTACTTCAATGAGTATACTGCCGTTGCTGGTTATGGACCTGTTCACACTCATGCAAGATGGGTAAACGAAATTGACATTAACTTCTGATTAATATAGATTAACAACTTGTGATCCATTCTGGTCTTGTATGAAAAGCTTTTGTTTTTGTTATTGTTCAGTTCAACGACATGGTGAACGTGCCATTTTCCTCGAAAGCTTTTGTTGCGGGTATTGTGGCTTATTTACTCGACAACACGATGCACAAAAAGGATAATCAGACAAGGAAAGATAGAGGCAAGCACTGGTGGGACAAATTCAAGTCCTTCAAGACTGACACAAGAAGTGAGGAATTCTACTCCCTCCCGTTCAATCTCAACAAGTATTTCCCATCTGTGTGATTGATGACACCACTCGGGACAGAAGGATTCATACTTCCACGGAATTCTGGCTTTCTCCCTGACCCCTGAAAGCTGTGTTTGAGGGTTATGGGGTTGCTTCTGCAACACCAGTTTTCTTTCAAATGTACCTTCTTACCGTGCGAAAAGAAAGTATAAATAGTTAGACCTTTTTGAAGATGCTTAGGATAAAGAGTTAGTTATTTTTCATTGTTGTAAATTCATGGTTATCTGGATTTAACTAGCAATAGAGCAAGCAACAGTAACATGTTAACTAGAAATGAAGTTTTCTGCTATCAATTTTTATTACTATCTAGAGCACGACATGCCTGGTTGTCTCCTTGTATGGACTTGAGCAATTATCCTCCACTCTTTAACTAGCTTCTACGGTTGAATTAGGCCCAAATTTCAGAATCTTATTATAGTAATCAGACCATGTTTGTCCCTGTTTGGCCCTCATGTTATAGTATACATTCCCCCATTCAGAGGCGGGTTTAGGATTCCAAGATGATGGGTTCACCACTGTTAGGAATGGAGTTATCGCATCCCAAGGGTAGTGGGAGAACAACCTTCGTCTAAAAAATTTATTGGATATATATGTAAAGTATCATTTTATACGATGATATACTAAGAAAAATATATTAAAGGACATTTAAATGTTGATCGATCCCTACTTCTAAGTATAAATGAACCATTGCTTGGCCAAGTGAACCATTTAAACTTTTAGAGCATGGGTTCGCGGACATTATATTGTACATATTTTAATAAAGTAATTTTTACACAAAAGTACAATTTTTAGAACTTAATTACCAAACATAGCAACATTTTAGCAAAATAACCTCATATAGAGGAAAACACAAGTTAATTACAAACATAGCAAAAACATAGCAATATTTTCCCATAACATACCAAACCCTTACACTCTTCCTCCTATCTCCCCCACTATTACTTTTGCTCCTCCCATTTCCCCCTATTTCACTTTTCCTCCCACCATTTCCCCCAATTTCACTTTTACTCCTCCAATTTCCCCCAATTTCACTTTTCCTCCCATCATTTCCCCCCAATTTCACTTTTACTCCTCCTATTTCCCCCAATTTCACTTTTCCTCATCTCATCCTCACTGCATCTCGTTGTATCTCACTGTATCTCGATGTTTCTCAACTACCAACTATCTCGTATCTCAACTACCAACCACCTCGTATCTAACCGTATCTCGCATACCAACCACATCGTATCTCATTGTATCTCACCGTATCTCAACTACCAACCACCTCGTATCTAACCGTATCTCGCCTACCAACCACATCGTATCTCACTGTACCTCAATTACCAACCACCTCGTATCTAACCGTATCTCGGCTACCAACCACATCGTATCTCATTGTATCTCAACTACCAACCACCTCGTATCTTGTTGTATCTTTCCGTATCTCATTGTATCTGCATTGTTCTGCACTGTATCTAACTATTTCTAGACCGTATCTAGCTGTTTCTAGACTGTTTTAGCATTTGTTTCATCCAGTTTGTGCGTTGTTTCTCACTGTTTCTAAATTATCTCATCTTTTTTTGCATTGTTTCACATTATTTTTTACATTTTGTTTCGGACTTTTTCGCTAGCGGTTTCAGACTATTTCAGCACCGTATCTAACTGATTTTGCACCGTTTCAGCGCCATTTCAGCACCGTATCTAACTGTTTTTTCACCATTTCAGGTAGTTTCAGTACCGTATCTAACTATTTCTGCCACCGTATCAGGTTATTTCAGCACCTTATCTAACTGTTTCTGTACCGTATCTAACTATTTCTACACCGTTTCAGGTAGTTTCAACATCGTATCTAACTATTTCTGCCACCGTTTCAGGTTGTTTCAGCACCGTATCTAACTGTTTCTGCACCGTTTCAGCGTTATTTCAACACCGTATCTAACTGTTTCTACACCTTTTCAGCGCTATTTCAATACCGTATCTAAATGTTTCTGCACCGTTTTCAGCACTGTATCTGTGCTGTTTCAAACTATTGCCGTATCATTTCAGCACTGTATCTACGTTGTTTCAACTGTTTTTTAGACTGTATTATAGTGTTTCAATGCTGTTTCAATACTGTTTCAATATCGTTTCAAACTGTTTCAACTTCATTTCAGTATGTATCATAGTGGGTAAAACTTCTATGTTGTATCAAAATTAAAAATTGACTTTCAAATTTTAATTATCACACTCACCATCGCTGCCATGGCAGCGTTCATACTACACCGCCACTGATTCATAACTCCATAGCCACTATAACACTACTGACCGGAGGTTGAGTATTTTAGCGAAATTAGATAAAACAATTATTAGCACCCACTTGATAGATCTGATACTACATACAAGAAAAATTAGAAATAAGGACCTCACTTGGGTCCTTCAACTAATCTATTCACTCAATAAAAAAAATGCAAGATCTGTCAAATCCGAACAACTTCACAACGCCATCGTTTCCATCCACATTCCGACCATCGCACCACCACTGAGCACACTACGAAGTAACTTTTGCAGTAGCGACGCCGCGAGGATTGCCAGAATTTCCACCGAAAAACCTCGCCGCCTATGTTCGTTTCCTCGTCGGCGTGCGTTGTTGCTTGTCTCGCCGAAAATACCACTGGATCTGACTTCTGGAAATGATGTTTTTGGTAACAGGTTTCTGGTAACGATGTTGCTCTTAACCAGTGGTGGGGTTTTGGGGTGGCGGACGGAGTGGTTGGTGGCGAGGTTTCAATGTTGCTTGACTTGCCGTGATGGCGCTGGGGTGGTGGGAGAAAGAAAGAGTAAGTGAGAATTTTTAATTTGGGGAAAATGGGAAGTGAAAGTGAAATGTGTTGATTATTGTTAAATGTGTTAGGAAAAATAATGATATATGTATTGTAATTAGAGAAATATTGCTATTTTTTTGGTAATATAGGGTCTAAATTTGTATATATGTGTAAAAAATCCTTTAAAAAATTTGTATATAATATATCTAATTTCGTCGGAGAACAATGGGTTCACGTGAACCATCTTTTAAAGGCCAGATCCGCCCCTGCTCCCATTGGCAGGCTTGGTCGTGTGACGGAGTATTAGAGTGGGTTAGCATCCAATATTGGTTGGAGATTAAGTTGATGGTCTCCTTATATGAACTAAAAAATCTTCTTTTCTTGTGCTAGATTATGGGTTTCAGTAAGCAGTATCTTCATTTTTTGAATTATTATTTATATATATATATATATATATATATTGGTTGCCTACGGATTTCACTCATGAGGCAGAATATTTTTGAAGCTGCCACATCGAATTGGTCAAAATTGAGCATTGTGGAACTCATAATGAAGCCCTCTCAAGCTATTCAAAGCATGAATTGACGTCATAATGTTCGAGGGATGATTGAATAGAGACCGTATTTTAATGTTTCAAGCACATATATTCTAGTATCGTTGCACTCAATAAGACTTGACTGTCAATAAAGTAGGTAAAAATCATAAAAAATCATGATTCAAATACTAACAAAGTGAAAATACTAATGATTTTCTTATTTGTTGTGGGGTGACATTGGGTACGTTGTTGTCTAAGCTTTAGAATTGAGTTACTGTTATTTATTATGGTAGAATAACATGTACCTAATAAAATAATCAGGTGCACCTAAGCTGGGCACCACTATAAGTAAAAGAAGATCATTGGAAAATAACTCTTCCTTGGAAGTTATAATTGACCGAAGGAAGTGCACAAGAAAGCTATGAAAGAAGTATTTACCACTTTTTATCACACTAGTGTCTCTTCATGTGCGTTGTACGTGGACTCTAAATCATGTAATATACACTTTTATAATATAATAATATCAAAATATTAAATACAACAAAATGGACATAACAATATATTGAAAAATAATTCAAGAAACTAATATTAACATACTTCTACTTGATAACCTTTATATTTTGCTTGTTCGGCAACTAACGTAGTTGTACGTGCGATTGCACATATATACCGAATTCTTTTGTACAAGGTATCATAAACATGTCAAATATTATCGAAGGAAAGCTTTGAATAATTAATTATACGTGAAAAATAAAATATAAGTATCTTGGAATGACAATAGAATTGTTTATCAAGGTCAAGATGAGGTCATATATATCTATATACTCTGTTGACACCCAATTTCGTCCCAAGATTTAATTAGCAGCTAAATTATTTAAATGAGAATCAAATATGAAAATAAAATTAAAATGAGGTTTAGATAATTAAAATTATTTGAATTGAGTTAATTAATTAAATTTAATTAAAGTAAATTAATCATTTTCAAAAGAAGGTTAAAATTACAAAGCATATCCTAAATTCTACCCTACCCCGCGCAACCCTCCGTTTTCTTTAATTTATCATAAAAGAAGGCTAAAATCGCAAAACACAGCCTCATATACGACCCACCCTTGCAAACCCCTTTTAAAAACAAAACACGTAAGATAAAATCCCTAAATCAGTTCTTCACCCGCGACCCTTTTCTCCCAAAATTCGACCCGTTTTCTCTTCAACCCGCGAAACCAATCCAACCCGATCCAACGTCTTCTTCTCCGTACGATCAATACGCTGGACGAGTGACACTATTCCAGGTGGTGTCACTGGTTTCTCTTACCAGTACAAACGGGCACAAAATCTGAGCCACCCATTTTGAATCGAAGTAAATCCCAGCCTTTGATCTTTCCTTGGAGATAAGGATCCAAAGTGTACAATCCGAAAGGAATGGACACTTTAGACCCTTATCCTAAAGGAATTAGATCGAAAATGGCAAGGGTATTTCTGATTTTGCAAAGTCCAAGGTAAACCCTAAATTCTCCTATATATTTAACATTTTTGTAGGGTTTAAGGGGGGGGGGGGGGGGGGGAATTTTAACACACAAAAAAAGACGGCAGCATTTATATATACTTTCAGATTTTTCTCAGTTAAAAAAAAATATACTCATTGTGTTTTTTAGTTTCTGTTTTCGGAGTCGAACGTCGCTTTCAGTTTGTGTCGTCATTTCTCCTTTCTAGTCGTCGACCTTGTTCGAGTCGACGACCTCGCTCGAGTCGCTTTTGTGTTGACTCACATTCTTCGGATCGACGCCCTTGTCCGCTGCTCGAAAAACGGTAACAACCTCACATTAACTTGATTTAAATCGTTTATGTGTCCCTATTAAGTCTAAACTGATAGGCATATTTGTATTGCTATGTTTGAAACTATAGTACATATTTGTGTTGCTATGCTTTAACGATGAAGTTATATTTAAATTCCTGTTTTTGTTTTCTTTGCTTGTATGAGGCTGATCGATTACTTACATGCTAAAGGAAAAGGTGAAAAATGCATTTGGTTGTATTCGAGTATTTGGAATGGAAATGAGTCGTTAGTTTTTCATACATTTGTATATACTGTTATGTTTGAAAGAATTTTATCAAAGTGTGAATAGTAAGCATGTTGTTGATGCTTGTTTCAAAGGCATTTAGTAAGCTTTTCTTGTTCACTTCTAAAATCTGTTTGGTTATGTCATGGTCTGTTTGTGATCTGGTTTTCAAGAGTGTAGTGCAGCCAGAGTATGTGTTTGTTCAGGGGGATAGAGTGGTTCAGGTAGTGAGGGAGTTGCAAGGCTGCAGTTTATTTGGTTTAGAGGAGTTCAGTCCAGTTTGTTTTCAGGGATGAAAAAGGGTCTGCTAGTGAGGAGAATAGAAGGTTATTCAAGAAGGGTAGTTCAGGGTATGAGTTTTGGGATCTGTTCTCCAGCTGCTTCTAGGAGGAGCAGGGGTCTATGGAGTTTGTTTCAGGATGTTGGAAGATGATGGAGAGTAGCTGATGGTGCTAGGAAGTGTGAGGGTCTGTTAGGGTGTCTCAGGTGATGCAGGGGGTCCATTTTTGAGTTCAGTTGTTTAGCAGAATGATGCAGGGTGTGTAGGCTTTGTTGCTTTTGTTTTCTGGTTGTCTGGAGTTCAGTGAGGGAGTAGCAGCAGGGGTTAAGCTTTCTCCAGATTGTGAATGTCTGTAGTAGCTCTAGGTCCTATTCTTAGGAGGTTGAAGGCAGTTTTGGTGTTTGGAGGTAGTGTAGCTTCTTGTAGCAGCTGTTAAGAATTGGCTTGAGGGAGTCTGAAGTGGCAGTAGTGTGGAATTGTTTGGTTGCCAGGGAGTTGAGTGAGTTAAAGGAGTCTGCTTGAGTCCTGTAGGTCCAGCTTTAGAGTCTGGAGTCAGTCCCTGTCAATTCTTGGTCTATGTTCCTTTATAGTTTTCCTTGTTATTCCAGTTGTAAGTCGGATGCCTATTTTCTTCCCGGGCATTCCAGTGGTTATAGTTTTTTTTTTAGCTTAAAAATCCTGGTTCTAGCCTTAAGTCAGAGTCTCAGCTCAGCTTCTTTCTTAATAGGAGGGTCTTTGGAGTCTGTCAATGCGGATATAAGTGAGATTTTGGTTCAGGTATTGTATAGCAGTTTGAATAGGTGTGGATGTGCTTATGTGTGTGCAAGTTTAATTAGAGGGGATATAGGTTGGTTTGCAGGTCGTCCATAGAGGTTCCTGGGAGTTTGTATTGATCCTGGGCATCAAAAGGGGGTCTTCAGTTTGTGTGTGAGAGAGCTGGGTGGAAGCTGCTTTGGTAGTATAGGCTAGGTTGGTGTTATTGAGAGTTTGAAAGGGCTGGCCTGTGTGTTATAGGATTTTGATAAAAGTCTAGTCTGGGCAAAAGTGTTTATCTGTTAAAACGCATGCCTGTGATAACCTGGGAGCTCTATTTCTCTTGTCTGTACTGCCTAAAGTAAATATTGATTAAACTAAATCTTTGAGCTCAAGGTTTGATATGGTTCCTGGTTCCTGCATAGGAGAGTCCGTAGACACCTTTTATCTGCATGCTTCAGCGATCAAGTGAATATCCTGATTCATTTTTAATTCATTTTAGTCGTTAGCTAGAAACAACCTAGTTAGGTTGCGATTAAGTCCTTTATTGTGGTGTCAATTTTCCAAATACTGTAAAGTTTATTGTTCATCTTTGGTGTTGGATTTATAAGTAGAAGATACTATCTTATTCCTCAAAACTAGATCATTTGGTTGATAATTATGTTGTTCAACTTAAATTATCTTTCTCGCTTCACTTTTAATGTGTGTGTTGGCTGGAACAAATGTATGTCTGCGGGAAAAAGTAAATCACGCCCTTTTTTATGTGCAGTAGGTAATCTTGTCTTTATAATGGTTAACCCTTTACAAAAGTGCTAGATCTCTATTGAATAAAAGATGCAAAGGAGTAATTTGTTCTTTTAGAAATTCGTCTATTCCCTCTTGCTTAAATGACAAATTGTTAAAAGACAAGTATATCTCGGGAGCTCCTGGACCTTTTCTTGCATAGCCTATTGACATCAGTTGATTTACATTGTTTTTGTAGGATCTATATATATGGAAGTAATGGATTAATCTATTAAGCACGAAATGAATTGTGATGGTTAATGTATCAGCTCTTGTATTGTGTTAGCTTGATTCACGCCTAGAATTAGTTCATTTCTCTTACATTGCTAATGAATGATTCTTTCTTGTAACTTTGTGAGTGCATCAGCTTTACCCTTTTCAATGTTCTGTCTAGATTTACATTTTTTTTCCTTGGCATTTCCTTTTCTTTGTTCTGTATAATTGATTCTAATTTCTTTTCTCCTTCCTTTCTTGACATGAACCTTGGGGCGAGTTCGAGTTGAATAAAACTCACAAATGGGAACGGCTTGCATTTGGAAGTTACTTGAATCACTCCGCATTTTCGGGACTTGATATCCCCGAAAATGTGAAACAAAAGAAAATTGAATAAATGAAAAAGCCTTGTGAAATACAGGGCTCTACTTAAGTTCGCTATCCCGGGTTCTATTTTCTGAAACTCCTTCTCTCCCATCCCCTTTTAGAAAGCATGTTTTAGGACTTTTGTATGATTAGAAGCCTGGTAGATTAGTCGTTTTAACTGAATTGTTATCTTATTGTTTTGATTGATTATAAATTGCGTATCCTGTCTCTTTGGGACTCGCCGGTTAATTTAATATAGTAGAAACCTTTAGTTAATTTTCGAGTGCAAAAGAAATAAAGTTAAAATTGTACCTATTTATTCATTACTTATATTTAGTCAATTATTTATCCATTTATTAAATTTACTTATTTATTCATTAATTAAATTAATTAAGTGGCATTTATTATCAATTTACCTGTTTAATTTTAATTAATCATTTATCTACCTAATCAATTATAATTATTTATTTACTTATTTATTCATTTATCTACAAAGTTATTTAAGTGGTATTTATTTATTATTTCATTTATTTATTTTATTTTATTTATTTAATTAATTAATTCTAATTAATCATTTATTTGCTTAATCAAATTATATTTAACTAGTCAAATTATTATCGCTTATCCCTCATCTAATTGAAATCATATAAATATTTATTTATCTACTTAAGTCATTTATCCATTTATTTATTTATCTAATTAATTAATCAATCAATTATTATTCTTTATCCAATCATTTGTTAAATTTATTTACTTAATTTTAATTAGCCCTTATTTATTTAGTCAATTAATCAACCCTTATCTCATTATTCATTTAATTAATCTTAAATTTTGTTCAAGTATTGTCATAATCAATTTTATCTTCTCTGTATTATTTATTACCTATTTATTTTATCTAAAATTTATCCCAAACTAAATTTCAAGTAAAATTCGTGAAAATCGCCGGATTAACCGCCTTTGGCGGATTTTCGAAAGTGCTCCCGTAATAAGGACCTTCTTTCGAATTTAACAGAACCGCTTACCTAAGAATCTCTGAATTTAATTTAATTTCTTTTAAATAAAAGTTAAATTGCACTCCCTAGTTAACCTAGGTTCCTAATAATCCTTAAATTAGGTGGCGACTCCAAAGAAACCCTTTGGAATCCCACTTTGTTGAAATATTCCGAAACCTATCCTTTTCTAAAGAAAGGGTAATTTTTGGGGGTTCAACAGCGTGGCGACTCCGCTGGGGATACGCAAATGGTTCTAACCAAAAGGCTTTCACGAATTTCTTTTGTTTGTTTGTTTGAATTGTATGACGATATTAGTATGTGTGACTTATTTATTTATCGTTGAAAATTAGCATGATTATATCTACTGTTTATTTGCGAGCATGCTTAGATTAATCTAATTGATTGCTGTGTGTCACGAAAGCATGTCACTACACCCTATTTGCGAACATATAAACTGGCATTCCGTTCATACTTCCCCCACTCCTGGGAACCTCTTGCATTCTCACTTAAATATCCGCGAGGTGTGTGCATACGCACCCGCAATTTCTTCCACTAAAGAACCCTTTGACGAGTTGGTATACCGGCGGATTGTCGTGGGAGTTATTCGACCACGAAGCCGCCTGCCACTCACCTGTTAGCCTCAACCGTTAACCCACTCTTAGAAAAACCCTTGGACGAGTTGGTGTACCGGCGGATTGTCGTGGAAGTTATTCGACCACGAAGCCGCCTGCCGCTCGTCTGTTAGCCTCAACCGTTAACTCACTTTTGATGGAACTTTAGGAGCATGCATGCATTCACACCTTAGTCTGGACCCGGTCCTTGGTACCGCCTCCATAGTCAGGAATCCGCCCTTGTGTCAACGGGTCCTTATAACCCGTTGACCCACATATTATGTGTTTTGTGATAACGAATCTCCAGTCCCAGCTGAATTTTGAGCACAATCAAATTTAGAATTTTGTTTTCATTATCTTGTAGGGTAAAGAATGGAACAGCAGTTTGACAAAGTCTACATGGTTGTAGAGGTCCCAGAGAAGTTAAAATTATGGTGGGGTAACTTTTGTGAGGAGGAGAGAAAGACAGTTGAGGGGAAATTAGGAAGGTTGGTAGAGCTGATTGATGTTCATCCAAACCGTGATCTAGTCCAAGCTCTTATTGCGTATTGGCGCCCGACGCGAGCTGTATTCAGGTTCAAAGACTTTGAGTTGACTCCCACTTTAGGAGAAATAGTTGGGCTAACGGGATTGAAGTGTCTGGGCCAAGAGATAATCCTTCCAAACAGTCAAACAGGGAAGAAATTCCAAGAGAGACTAGGATTGGTAAGGAATATCGAAAGCAAATGGGTTCATCTGGATTATCTGTACACCAGGTTTGGGCGCATAACGGGTTTTGGTGATTTTGAGCCGGAATTTAACTGTGGTGAGAAGACTTGGAGAGACCGGCGTGTAAGGGCTTTTATCATTGCATTCTTAGGGACTTTGGTCTTCCCAACAAAGAATGGACACATTAGGACTTGCATTGGTTCCGTAGTTCGGGTGATGTTTGAAGGGATCAATGGGAACAAATCTACCACCATAGTTCCTATGATTCTAGCAGAAATGTATCGGGCTCTGAATGAATGCAGAAGGGGGTCGATGTATTTCGAAGGCTGTAATCTTCTCCTTCAGGTATGGGCGATAGACCAAGTGTGCCGTCGAAACCCTATGGTGGATATTTGTAAAATGTTAGATAGCCGGAAATTAGTAAATCCTATTGCTACCCAAAACATAAGAACGAGGTGGTGTGAAAAACCTGAAAGTTTTGCGGGATGGTATGATTTCTTAGCCCGCCTTACTGATAAGAGAGTAATGTGGAAGTTAAGTTATGTTCCTAAAGATGAGATTGCGCTTAGGACTTCCAAGCGATACTACATCGAGTTGCCGGGTTTAACGGGGCTTCAACCGTACGCACCTTTGAGGGTCCTCCGTCAATTTGGGATGGAACAATTTATTCCCCTTTGTGCGGATATGTCGGAGTCAGAAACTCCTTTCAACCTGCAGAATGCAATTCCAAAGAAAAGAGAAATCCTCGAGGATTGGAAGGGTTTGAAACCGATAGAAGTGTCAACAAAGCACCAGAGCTGCACACCAGAATATCTCGTCTGGATCAAAGAAGAGCGACGCTTAGGTCTCAGTCCTCCAGGAAGAGTTGGCTATGAAGACACTGATATGACGAAGAAAATGAGACTGGCAAGGGCAGAAACCAGTTTTGATGAAACATCCGCTCCGACAAGCAAGAAGATGAAGCAAGCAGGAACATGATACGGAACTTGGACAAATGGCAGTTTATTTACTTTTGATGTATTTTCTATTTATGCTTTCTATTGTTGTATTTTCACTTATTATGTAATGATGATGTATTGAAAAGGAAAAAGGAAATTCTGAAAAAAGAGAGAAGAAAAAAAAAGAAGAAGAAAAAGAAAAAAAAGAAAGAAAAGAAAAAGAGAGGAAAAGAAGGGAAAGCAGAAAAAGAATGAAAGAAGTTGATTACAATGATGCAGACCTGATGATGAAGATGAAGCAAAGAAAGCAGAATTCAGTCACAATAGTGCACCTACACCGGCATGATGCAGTTGATCGGCAGAGTGACGGCTTTTATTTTAGTTTTGATGTATTCTCAGTTATGTCTTTATATTTATTGTATTTTTCATTTGCTATGCAAGGATTATGTATGAAGAAAGAAAAGAAAGAAAAGAAAGAAAAGAAAAAAAAAAAAAAAAAGAAGAGAGAAAAAAAAAGAAGAAGAAAAAAAGAAAGAAAGAAAGAAGAGGATGAAAGTATGATGTTATGATTATGAAAGACAATTTTGTATCAACTTTATCTATTTTAATGAAATATCTTACTCTAAATTTGAATTGCTCAAAAATGGTTGTGACTATTTTTCGTTATCATTTATTTGCGCGATTAGGCCCGCCTCTAGCACAAAGAGACACCCTACAGGGTAGGACGCGTCCGCATTTTATTTTACGCACATTATTTGTGGTTGCCACATGCCTTATTTATCGCCCGTTTAAAATGCAAAAGCGCTACGTGACGCGCGCTATGTGCTTACGTGCAAATTTTACCAACAACATGCAAACTAACACAGTTACCTTTTGAATTTTTCTTTTGTTTTGTTTATTCCAAAGCAGAGGTTTGATTTGTGCTGATTGAGCTGATCTAAAGGCTTTCCTCTGCACATTGATATACACTTCAGAATTTCGACAAAATGTCCGGTAATGATGATCAGCCTCCCGTCCTCAATGATAAGACTCTCGAAACTCCTGGATCTTCGAGGGGAAACATCCTCCTTGCTCAGGATGACCTTATTTTGAACCTGACCAAACAGATACAGATGCTGAGCGATGAGCTAGTAGCCATTAAAGGGCAAGCCCCTCAAAACATACCTTTAAATGCCAATCCTGTTCACAATATACCCACATACCAAAACAACCCACTTAATCAAACACCACCACCACAAAATCGCCCACAAGTTAGTCAAAATACCCCGCCCGCTCAGCAAAATGCCCAACCCGCTGGTTATCCCTCATATTATCCATATCCTAACGACCCCACTCCTCCTCACTACCAATATTTGCCTGCTAAAGACACTCCCCGTCCTCCACAATCTCAAGCGCCCATTCCTGTAGCCGTTGCTCCTCCAAACGCCAATGATCCAAGGCAGGGATATCCCGAGGCGTTATATTATGAGCATGACCCTAATGGGAAGAATGCGGACTTCACAGATTATCCGCCACAGAATGAAATGCCCACAGCTGTGGAAAAACAGGGAAGGACAAGCGAACAAGATGAGATAATCCAAGCAATGAAAGTCATGCAACAATCTATTAAGGACTTGCAGGTGACTAAGAAACGGCAAAGCACTTCATACCGCAGTCTTTATCTATTCCCGGACATTACTCCTCCTCCCGGTTTTAAAGTGCCGAAGTTTGACATGTATGATGGTCATGGTGACCCATTTGCTCATTTAACCAAGTACCTCAACAGAATGAGGGCGGCGGGAGGCAAAGAAGAACTTCTGATGGCTTACTTTAGCCACAGTCTGGAAGGTATTGCCGCTGAATGGTTTGCCAGACAAGACATAAGCAAATGGAACGAATTTGATGATATAGCTGGTGATTTCACAAAGCAGTTTGAATACAATGTGGCGATGGTCCCTGACCTCATAACCTTGGCCAATTTGAAGAAGAAACCAACAGAATCTTTCAGAGAATACGCCTTGAGGTGGCGTGAACAGGCTGCACGGGTGCAACCCCCGATGACTGAGAGGGATATGGTAAAGTATTTTATTCGTGCTCAAGACGACTCCTATTACATGCATATGCTTCCTATGATGGGTGCACCTTATGCTGAACTTCTCACAATGGGGGAGATGGTGGAAGAAGGCATCAAATCCGGTCGGATTGTGAGCTTTGCTGAAATGAAGTCAAGTGCTCAAAATGCTCAAGCCAGCTCAAACAATGCTAGAAGAAGAGAGAAGAGGGAAGAAGTCACAGCTGTTGCCGCAGACATTGACCGCCGCCCGGCTAGGAGGTTGAACTTTGATAATTCACCAGCCTACCCTACATACCCAAATGCACCTCCTCATTACACAAATGCACCTCCTCATTACCCAAATATTCCTTCTCCTTACCCAAATGCACCACCCCCAAATTATCCTAGTCACTATCAAATTCCCCCCGCTCCATATCCTGTCTATCAAGCACAACCCAGTTATTATCCACCACGAGCACCAGCACCACAACAATACCCTCCTCGCCCACAAAATTACCAACCCCGTGCTCCTGTCCGTCCAAATATGCAAGGACCTAACCAAAATTATGAGAGGAGAGCACCCAAAACCTATACTCCTATAGCTGAATCTTATGGTCAATTGTTTGAAAGACTAAGAAGCGCCGGAGTCGTGCAGCCTGTTCCTGACAATACTCCAAATCCTCCTCCAAGGTGGTATGATGTTAATAAGCATTGTGTTTATCATTCTGGGGCTGCGGGCCATGATGTGGAAAGGTGTTATGCCTTCAAGGATAGAGTGGAAGCTTTGATCAAATCAGGCACTATCCAGCTTACTGGAACTCAGCCTAATGTGCAAGATAATCCTCTTCCCGCCTATGGAAACAATGCTGTCAATGTCATTTCCCTTGAGGAGGGAGTCGATTTGAAAGGGACCATTGTTCCCGTTAGCAATGTGAGGGTTGCTAACGAGGCCAAAGTATCTGTGCAAGTTAGAGCTCCCATTCTAGTGCAAGCGGGTATCCCGAGGCCAACTGTCACCGTCATGCTTGCCTCACCCCTTCAATATGATAGCAAGAGGGTTCCTTGGAACTATTCTGAAGTGCCTATCGGAAGTGGAAAGGTAACTGTTGCTGTTGCTGCTGCACAAGGCATGACCAGATCTGGTAGATTCTATACGCCTGAGGAGTTGGGTCGAGGCCTTAGGGAAAAGGAGGGCGTTGTAAGAAGAGTGACTGACACCGAAGCTGAGGACTTTTGGAGGAAAATGCAGTCAAAGGAATACTCTATTCTGGAGCACCTAAAGAATAGTCCTTCCCGCATATCCATTATGGCTTTGCTGATGAGCTCTGAAACGCATAGAAATGCATTGCTAAAAGTGCTCAAGGAAGCAGAGGTGCCCGCTGAAACCACGGGTGAGAGCTTGGCCGTCTTGGTTGGCCAAATCTTAGAACCTCACAAGGTGTCCTTCTTCAAAGAAGAGCTTCTACCCGAGGGTCTCGGACACAACAAAGCCTTACATATTGTTGTCAAATGTAGGGACAAATTTGTTGGACGGGTACTGATCGACGGAGGTTCTGGGCTCAATATATGTCCATTAGCAACTCTGAAGGAGCTTGGAATTGACGCTGGCAAAATTAGGCAGAGCAATGTGAAAGTAAGGGCTTTTGATGGGGCTCAAAGGTGCACCTTTGGAGAGATTGATCTTGATCTGCAGATAGGTCCTGTGAACTTCTCTGTGGAGTTTCAGGTATTCGACATCCCGTCTACCTATAACATGCTGTTAGGAAGACCTTGGATCCACATGGCTGGAGCCGTCCCTTCCACTTTGCATCAAAGTGTGAAGTTTATATGGGATAATGAAGAAGTAGTGGTCAAGGGCGAGGGAAACAGCCCCACGCATGCTAGCACCACGATTCCCATGGTGGACAACGCCGCAGAACTTGATGGGACTACCTTTCACACGGTTGAGCTAATGAATGTGACCCGAGCATCTAAGGATGATTCGAAGAAAGGTACCCTACCCAGAGTTCCCAAGATGATTGTTGTGGAAATGTTGAAGAATGGTTTCAAACCTGGTTCGGGATTGGGAGCAAATCTGAACAGAATTACTGAACCCATCTGCTTGCCCAAGAACCTGGGTACCTTTGGCTTGGGTTACTGTCCCACCAAAAAGGAGATTGAGAAGGCCAAAAGGAAACCAGCCATTGCCATGCCAGAACCCCTTCCTTCCTTGTACCAGTCATTTGTCAAGGCACCAGAAGTCATTATACCGGATCTGATAGAGGGAGTTGGCGATTTGTTTCTGAGTGATGATTTGGAATGCGATGTTATTATTGAAGATTATGCTGAGGAATCACCAGTGCAGAATGTTGAGGCAAAGGATCCGATGACCAATTGGACCTGTGTCCCAGTGGAAGAGACCTGGTGAATGAACTCAGCAGTTTATTTTGGCGTCACAGTCAGATTGAGGCCCTGAACTGTGTTTCGCTTTTGGTTTACGTTTATGTCTTTTCAAAATAATATGTTTATATTCTGCATGTTTTGCTTGAATGTATGCCTCCCTAAACAAGATTTTGAAACAAATAAAATGCATTGCATTCTCCCTACTATTATTTTGATATGATTTAATTATTTACTTTATTTTACGCTTTTGATTAATGTTTGTTTCTGTTTCAGCTTTCCACTTAACAAAACTGCCGAAACTTTGCTTGTGACATATAACGAAACAACTGAACAAACTGGTACTGATGCATTGAGTATTGGGGAGTTTGATGAAGATTTTGTTCCTGATGAAATAACAAGAGAAGTGGATCAATTTGAGAACAAACCAAAGCCTAACTTGGAAGAAACCGAGTCAATCAATTTGGGGACTTCAGAAGATGTTAGAGAAACCAGAATCAGTGTTCATCTGACCTCGGAAGAAAGAAGAGCTTATATTGAACGAGTACCGAGACATCTTTGCTTGGTCCTATGAGGATATGCCTGGTTTGAGTACCGATCTTGTCACTCACAAGTTGCCAACTGATCCTTCATTTCCGCCTGTTAAACAAAAGAAGAGAAACTTCAAAACTTCCACAAGCAAACAAATATTGGAAGAAGTGCAAAAGCAATTGACCGCTAAGGTAATTCGATCTCTCAAATATCCCACTTGGTTAGCAAATATTGTGCCGGTGCCCAAGAAAGATGGAAAGGTTAGAGTTTGTGTTGATTATCGTGATCTCAACAAAGCAAGTCCAAAGGATGATTTTCCATTGCCAAATATTCATATCCTTATTGATAGCTGTGCAAAACATGAGCTTCAGTCTTTTGTCGATTGTTTTGCCGGTTATCACCAGATCCTGATGGATGAAGATGATGCTGAAAAGACCGCCTTCATCACGCCTTGGGGTGTGTTTTGTTATAGAGTTATGCCTTTCGGTTTGAAGAATGCCGGGGCAACATATATGAGAGCAATGACAACTCTTTTCCATGATATGATTCACAAAGAGATTGAAGTCTATGTAGATGATGTTGTCATCAAGTCAAAGAAGAAAGAAGAGCATTTGACCGATTTGAGAAAGTTCTTCAACCGCCTTCGGCGGTATAACCTGAAGCTTAATCCTGCGAAATGTGCATTTGGTGTTCCCGCCGGTAAGATGTTGGGTTTCATTGTAAGCCGGAGGGGTATAGAATTGGATCCGTCCAAAATCAAGACTATCCAAGGCTTGCCTCCCCCAAAGAGCCGGAAGGATGTGATGAGCTTTCTTGGCCGCTTGAACTACATAAGCCGCTTCATTGCACAATCCACGGTTATTTGTGAACCAATAATCAAGCTGTTGAAGAAAGATGCTGTTATTGAATGGACAGAAGATTGTCAAAAGGCTTTTGATAGGATCAAGGAGTATCTATCTAATCCGCCTGTGTTAATTCCTCCTGAACCCGGAAGACCATTGATCTTATATTTGTCTGTCTCGGAAAATGCATTTGGATGTGTCTTGGGGCAACATGACAAGACCGGGAAGAAAGAACAAGCCATCTATTATCTAAGCAAGAAGTTCACCCCTTATGAAGCCAGGTACACTCTCTTGGAGCGAACTTGTTGCGCCTTGACTTGGACTGCACAAAGGTTAAGGCACTATCTTTCATCATATACAACTTATCTTATCTCGAGGATGGATCCTTTGAAATATATCTTTCAGAAGCCGATGCCCACGGGAAAATTAGCAAAATGGCAGATTTTGTTGAGTGAATTTGACATAGTTTATGTCACCCAAAAGGCGGTAAAGGCACAAGCATTGGCGGATCATTTAGCTGAAAATCCTGTTGATGACAACTATGAGCCATTGAGAACTTACTTTCCCGATGAAGAGGTCTTGTTTCTAGGTGAAGACATCTCTTCTGAATATGATGGTTGGCGTCTTTTCTTTGACGGAGCAGCAAATTTCAAAGGTGTTGGTATTGGAGCTGTCTTAATTTCTGAAACGGGTCAGCATTACCCTGTTTCGGCCAAGCTCAGATTTCCATGCACTAACAATATGGCTGAATATGAAGCATGCATTTTGGGTCTTCGATTGGCAGTTGATATGAATATTCAAGAACTTTTAGTGATTGGGGATTCCGACTTGTTGATTCACCAAGTACAGGGCGAGTGGAACACCAAGAACGCAAAGATTCTTCCTTATTTGCGTTGTGTCAAGGAATTGTGCAAAAGGTTTGCAAAGATTGAGTTTAAGCATGTTCCAAGACTTCAGAATGAATTTGTCAATGCTTTGGCAACTTTATCTTCTATGATCCAACATCCTGACAAGAATTATATTGATCCTATCGAAATTGAATTGCACGATAGGCCAGCTTATTGTTTTCAAGTTGAGGAAGAGCGAGATGGCCATCCTTGGTATTTTGATATCAAGAATTATCTCAAGGTCGGGAGTTATCCCGAAAATGCAACAAGTGTCCAAAGGAAGAGCATTCGGAGGTTAGCAAATCAATTCTTTCTAAGCGGCGAAATCCTGTATAGGAGGACCCCAGACTTAGGACTCTTAAGATGTGTTGATGCAGTTGAAGCAAATAAATTGCTTACGGAAGTGCATGCGGGAGTTTGTGGGCCGCATATGAATGGTTTTGTTTTGGCAAAGAAGATCTTGAGAGCCGGTTATTTTTGGTTAACTATGGAAACTGATTGTGTTCAGTTTGTGCGAAAATGCCATCAATGTCAAATTCACGGAGATATGATCAAAAGACCTCCTTCTGAACTTCATGAATGAGTTCTCCCTGGCCTTTTGTTGCTTGGGGAATGGATGTTATTGGTCCTATTGAGCCGGCCGCTTCAAACGGACATCGCTTTATTTTGGTGGCTATTGATTACTTCACCAAGTGGGTGGAAGCAACTTCTCACAAGTCTGTAACCAAGAAAGTGGTGTCAGATTTCGTGCGCAACAATATCATTTGTAGATTCGGAGTTCCTGAATCAATCATCACTGATAATGGTGCAAACCTAAATAGTGATTTGATGAGAGCAACTCGTGAGAGTTTCAAGATTACTCATCGCAACTCTACTGCATACCGCCCTCAAATGAATGGAGCTGTTGAGGCGGCAAATAAGAACATCAAGCGTATTCTTCGCAAGATGATTGATAATTATAGAGATTGGCATGAAAAGTTGCCATTTGCACTTCTTGGGTACCGCACCACCACTAGAACTTCAACTGGGGCAACTCCCTATCTTTTGGTGTATGGCACAGAAGCAGTCTTACCCGCGGAGGTAGAAATTCCTTCCTTGAGAATCATTCAAGAAGCTGAATTGGAAAACGCTGAATGGGTGAAGATCAGATGTGAACAATTGATGCTTATTGATGAGAAAAGAATGAATGCAATTTGTCATGGGCAACTTTACCAAAATCGCATGATCAAGTCTTTTGGCAAGAAAGTGAGAGTGAGAGACTTTAAACCGGGGCAATTGGTGTTAAAGAAGATCTTTCCTAATCAAGAAGAAGCAAGGGGCAAATTTGCACCGAATTGGCAAGGTCCATATGTGGTTCATCGGGTTTTATCCGGAGGAGCACTGATTCTGGCAGAAATGGATGGTCAAGTTTGGCCAAAAGCAATCAACGCAGATGCCGTCAAAAGATACTATGTTTGAGGCGATCGCAAGTTAGCATTGGTTTTGAATGTAATCTTTGATGTAATGCGAACTACGCGTGACCTGAGTCCCAAGGTGGGATACGTAGTAACTCACATAGAGTTTGGTTGCATTGATATAAGAATTTCCCCTATTTCCTCTTTTATGTAAGTTTGAACTACTTCTGACCTGATTCCTGGAATGGCAACAGGATAAGTAGGCAATCCCCGTCGGATTCGGTCAAAATATTGTAACACTTTAGGCTTGTTTATCTTTTATGATGTAATGCCGAACTATGCATCTAGGCAGATGTGTGGATTTTCCAATTCGGATACAGCTTCGTACTTAGATTGCCATATCTTCCCAAAAATCTTATGTAAGCAGAACTACGCACGGTCTGATTCCCGTGGAGGGATACGTAGGCGCTCTTAACGGGCTCGACTCTATAATATTAAAATTTTCAGTCTCCCCTAAGGCAAGAAACTGGGGCAATTTTTGCAAAGATAATTTGAAGATACGGAAGATAGAAACTGGGGCAATTTTGCAAGACAATTTGAAGATTTGAAAGATATCAACCGGGGCAAATTTTGAAAAATGAGTTGAAGATTTGGAAGTTCATAACTGGGGCAGATCTTTGCAAGAAATGGTTGCTTATGAAAGGATGAAGCAGCAAAGTCCTAAAAGTATTCAAGATTAGCACAAGTTGCAATGCAAAGGATGTTCAGTTTGTTTCGAGATATGTCATGAGTTTGAGTTAAAGCAGGAATTTTACATACATTATAAACTTTTCACTTGCATATCAATGATTGCTTGCTTACTATTTTATCAAATTATTTTATTTTGCCTCTATATTAAAATGAGTTGTACTATTGAGTTCATAAACCAAGTTTCCAAGGATGGTTTTCAAAGCCTAAGTCTCACGAAGAAAAAGAAGCGATAGCAGCAAACTCAAGATGAATCAGCACAAATCAAACACCCCTCCCCAAAACTAACAAATTTTCTTTGAGAGCAGGAACCTGAAGGCTTGCAATGGAAGGATCATTCGCACTATGGATGAACAATTTATGGAACGCGCATTCAAGGAATTGATACAAACAACACCAATCAAGTTGACAGATCATTCAAGTTTACTCTTGCGGCATCTAAGCATCACATTATATTATTGCCGAAAAGACGGCGCTTTTCTTTTCTCAAGTTTTAACATTGTTATGGAATTTATCTCGCAATATTGATAGACAAGTCGGCTGGAACACCGCTTTCGGAGTGTTTCGCGATGTCGATTGTTTTGCAATATTTGATATTTATTAATAGTTTAAGACAAGTCGGCTGGAACACCGCTTTCGGAGTGTTTCGCGATGTCGGTTGTCTTGCAATATTGGCATTTTATATTTAAGATTTATTGATAATCTAAGACAAGTCGGCTGAAACACCGCTTTTGGAGTGTTTCGCGATGTCGGTTGTCTTGCAATATTAGCATTTTATATTTAAAATTTATTGATAATTTAAGACAAGTCGGCTGGAACACCACTTTCGGAGTGTTTCGCGATGTCGGTTGTCCTGCAATATTGGCATGTTATGTTTAAAGTAGATTGATAATCTAAGACAAGTCGGCTGGAACACCGCTTTCGGAGTGTTTCGCGATATCGGTTGTCTTGCAATATTGGCATTTTATATCTGATATTTATTAATAGTTTAAGACAAGTCGGCTGGAACACCACTTTCGGAGTGTTTCGCGATGTCGGTTGTCCTGCAATATTGGCATGTTATGTTTAAAGTAGATTGATAATCTAAGACAAGTCGGCTGGAACACCGCTTTCGGAGTGTTTCGCGATGTCGGTTGTCTTGCAATATTGGCATTTTATATTTTAAATTTATTGATAGTTAAGACAAGTCGGCTGGAACACCGCTTTCGGAGTGTTTCGCGATGTCGGTTGTCTTGCAATATTGGCATTTTATATCTGATATTTATTAATAGTTTAAGACAAGTCGGCTGGAACACCACTTTCGGAGTGTTTCGCGATGTCGGTTGTCCTGCAATATTGGCATGTTATGTTTAAAGTAGATTGATAATCTAAGACAAGTCGGCTGGAACACCGCTTTCGGAGTGTTTCGCGATGTCGGTTGTCTTGCAATATTGGCATTTTATATCTGATATTTATTAATAGTTTACGACAAGTCGGCTGAAGCACCGCTCTCGGAGTGTTTCAATGTCGGTTGTCTTGCAATATTGGCATATTGTATTTGAAATGCATGATTCGACTCGAGACATCACGTCTCGTTAGTCAACTTATCTTATGAAAGCCTTGCATTTTTACAATTCATTTTCGCATTACTTATTGTCTTACTTTACTGTTTCAGAATAATGATCAGCCTAAAGGTTCTCCGGGCGGAGCATCTCGTCAGTTGATCGAGAGAAGAACTTATTGAGCATCACGACCAGCATTTACAATTTTATATTATACTTTTATTTATTTCTTATTCCAAATATTATTATAGTTTATTGGCAGTTGCTCGCTTACCGTTTGTTAAGTCTTTACAGAATTTTGGCAATACCGCAGTAGCATTTGGAGCATAACGTGGAACTTTTTCTTAGCAGTGAACTGGGGCAATCGTTGATATGAGCTAGGCTCGTCAACGAGGATCTGAAGAATCGCACTCGAACAAGCAAGTTTTACCTAATCTTTCATTTCAGATTAGGCGTCAGTTTGAATTCTTTCCTATTCGTGCGTCAATCGTGCGAGTTTTCATGTCTAAGTGTTGTCGAACTACATATGGCCTGATTCTCTTTCAGCCCGAGATATGTAGGCAACTCAGAAACCGGAGTTCGGCCATGTCCATAAGCCTCGTCTTTTGATCCTTGGAAATCAAAAGTCTTGGTTTTATCGGGACAAAATTGGTTTCTAGTCAACTTCTTTACCCTAAAAACTCTTTCATCCTTTTCCGGGTAAAGAGGGGCAGCTGTTGACACCCAATTTCGTCCCAAGATTTAATTAGCAGCTAAATTATTTAAATGAGAATCAAATATGAAAATAAAATTAAAATGAGGTTTAGATAATTAAAATTATTTGAATTGAGTTAATTAGTTAAATTTAATTAAAGTAAATTAATCATTTTCAAAAGAAGTTTAAAATTACAAAGCATATCCTAAATTCTACCCTACCCCGCGCAACCCTCCGTTTTCTTTAATTTATCATAAAAGAAGGCTAAAATCGCAAAACACAGCCTCATATACGACCCACCCTTGCAAACCCCTTTTAAAAACAAAACACGTAAGATAAAATCCCTAAATCAGTTCTTCACCCGCGACCCTTTTCTCCCAAAATTCGACCCGTTTTCTCTTCAACCCGCGAAACCAATCCAACCTCTTCTTCTCCGTACGATCAATGCGCTGGACGAGTGACACTATTCCAGGTGGTGTCACTGGTTTCTCTTACCAGTACAAACGGGCACAAAATCTGAGCCACCCATTTTGAATCGAAGTAAATCCCAGCCTTTGATCTTTCCTTGGAGATAAGGATCCAAAGTGTACAATCCGAAAGGAATGGACACTTTAGACCCTTATCCTAAAGGAATTAGATCGAAAATGGCAAGGGTATTTCTGATTTTGCAAAGTCCAAGGTAAACCCTAAATTCTCCTATATATTTAACATTTTTGTAGGGTTTAAGGGGGGGGGGGGGGGGGGAATTTTAACACACAAAAAAAGACGGCAGCATTTATATATACTTTCAGATTTTTCTCAGTTAAAAAAAAATATACTCATTGTGTTTTTTAGTTTCTGTTTTCGGAGTCGAACGTCGCTTTCAGTTTGTGTCGTCATTTCTCCTTTCTAGTCGTCGACCTTGTTCGAGTCGACGACCTCGCTCGAGTCGCTTTTGTGTTGACTCACATTCTTCGGATCGACGCCCTTGTCCGCTGCTCGAAAAACGGTAACAACCTCACATTAACTTGATTTAAATCGTTTATGTGTCCCTATTAAGTCTAAACTGATAGGCATATTTGTATTGCTATGTTTGAAACTATAGTACATATTTGTGTTGCTATGCTTTAACGATGAAGTTATATTTAAATTCCTGTTTTTGTTTTCTTTGCTTGTATGAGGCTGATCGATTACTTACATGCTAAAGGAAAAGGTGAAAAATGCATTTGGTTGTATTCGAGTATTTGGAATGGAAATGAGTCGTTAGTTTTTCATACATTTGTATATACTGTTATGTTTGAAAGAATTTTATCAAAGTGTGAATAGTAAGCATGTTGTTGATGCTTGTTTCAAAGGCATTTAGTAAGCTTTTCTTGTTCACTTCTAAAATCTGTTTGGTTATGTCATGGTCTGTTTGTGATCTGGTTTTCAAGAGTGTAGTGCAGCCAGAGTATGTGTTTGTTCAGGGGGATAGAGTGGTTCAGGTAGTGAGGGAGTTGCAAGGCTGCAGTTTATTTGGTTTAGAGGAGTTCAGTCCAGTTTGTTTTCAGGGATGAAAAAGGGTCTGCTAGTGAGGAGAATAGAAGGTTATTCAAGAAGGGTAGTTCAGGGTATGAGTTTTGGGATCTGTTCTCCAGCTGCTTCTAGGAGGAGCAGGGGTCTATGGAGTTTGTTTCAGGATGTTGGAAGATGATGGAGAGTAGCTGATGGTGCTAGGAAGTGTGAGGGTCTGTTAGGGTGTCTCAGGTGATGCAGGGGGTCCATTTTTGAGTTCAGTTGTTTAGCAGAATGATGCAGGGTGTGTAGGCTTTGTTGCTTTTGTTTTCTGGTTGTCTGGAGTTCAGTGAGGGAGTAGCAGCAGGGGTTAAGCTTTCTCCAGATTGTGAATGTCTGTAGTAGCTCTAGGTCCTATTCTTAGGAGGTTGAAGGCAGTTTTGGTGTTTGGAGGTAGTGTAGCTTCTTGTAGCAGCTGTTAAGAATTGGCTTGAGGGAGTCTGAAGTGGCAGTAGTGTGGAATTGTTTGGTTGCCAGGGAGTTGAGTGAGTTAAAGGAGTCTGCTTGAGTCCTGTAGGTCCAGCTTTAGAGTCTGGAGTCAGTCCCTGTCAATTCTTGGTCTATGTTCCTTTATAGTTTTCCTTGTTATTCCAGTTGTAAGTCGGATGCCTATTTTCTTCCCGGGCATTCCAGTGGTTATAGTTTTTTTTTTAGCTTAAAAATCCTGGTTCTAGCCTTAAGTCAGAGTCTCAGCTCAGCTTCTTTCTTAATAGGAGGGTCTTTGGAGTCTGTCAATGCGGATATAAGTGAGATTTTGGTTCAGGTATTGTATAGCAGTTTGAATAGGTGTGGATGTGCTTATGTGTGTGCAAGTTTAATTAGAGGGGATATAGGTTGGTTTGCAGGTCGTCCATAGAGGTTCCTGGGAGTTTGTATTGATCCTGGGCATCAAAAGGGGGTCTTCAGTTTGTGTGTGAGAGAGCTGGGTGGAAGCTGCTTTGGTAGTATAGGCTAGGTTGGTGTTATTGAGAGTTTGAAAGGGCTGGCCTGTGTGTTATAGGATTTTGATAAAAGTCTAGTCTGGGCAAAAGTGTTTATCTGTTAAAACGCATGCCTGTGATAACCTGGGAGCTCTATTTCTCTTGTCTGTACTGCCTAAAGTAAATATTGATTAAACTAAATCTTTGAGCTCAAGGTTTGATATGGTTCCTGGTTCCTGCATAGGAGAGTCCGTAGACACCTTTTATCTGCATGCTTCAGCGATCAAGTGAATATCCTGATTCATTTTTAATTCATTTTAGTCGTTAGCTAGAAACAACCTAGTTAGGTTGCGATTAAGTCCTTTATTGTGGTGTCAATTTTCCAAATACTGTAAAGTTTATTGTTCATCTTTGGTGTTGGATTTATAAGTAGAAGATACTATCTTATTCCTCAAAACTAGATCATTTGGTTGATAATTATGTTGTTCAACTTAAATTATCTTTCTCGCTTCACTTTTAATGTGTGTGTTGGCTGGAACAAATGTATGTCTGCGGGAAAAAGTAAATCACGCCCTTTTTTATGTGCAGTAGGTAATCTTGTCTTTATAATGGTTAACCCTTTACAAAAGTGCTAGATCTCTATTGAATAAAAGATGCAAAGGAGTAATTTGTTCTTTTAGAAATTCGTCTATTCCCTCTTGCTTAAATGACAAATTGTTAAAAGACAAGTATATCTCGGGAGCTCCTGGACCTTTTCTTGCATAGCCTATTGACATCAGTTGATTTACATTGTTTTTGTAGGATCTATATATATGGAAGTAATGGATTAATCTATTAAGCACGAAATGAATTGTGATGGTTAATGTATCAGCTCTTGTATTGTGTTAGCTTGATTCACGCCTAGAATTAGTTCATTTCTCTTACATTGCTAATGAATGATTCTTTCTTGTAACTTTGTGAGTGCATCAGCTTTACCCTTTTCAATGTTCTGTCTAGATTTACATTTTTTTTCCTTGGCATTTCCTTTTCTTTGTTCTGTATAATTGATTCTAATTTCTTTTCTCCTTCCTTTCTTGACATGAACCTTGGGGCGAGTTCGAGTTGAATAAAACTCACAAATGGGAACGGCTTGCATTTGGAAGTTACTTGAATCACTCCGCATTTTCGGGACTTGATATCCCCGAAAATGTGAAACAAAAGAAAATTGAATAAATGAAAAAGCCTTGTGAAATACAGGGCTCTACTTAAGTTCGCTATCCCGGGTTCTATTTTCTGAAACTCCTTCTCTCCCATCCCCTTTTAGAAAGCATGTTTTAGGACTTTTGTATGATTAGAAGCCTGGTAGATTAGTCGTTTTAACTGAATTGTTATCTTATTGTTTTGATTGATTATAAATTGCGTATCCTGTCTCTTTGGGACTCGCCGGTTAATTTAATATAGTAGAAACCTTTAGTTAATTTTCGAGTGCAAAAGAAATAAAGTTAAAATTGTACCTATTTATTCATTACTTATATTTAGTCAATTATTTATCCATTTATTAAATTTACTTATTTATTCATTAATTAAATTAATTAAGTGGCATTTATTATCAATTTACCTGTTTAATTTTAATTAATCATTTATCTACCTAATCAATTATAATTATTTATTTACTTATTTATTCATTTATCTACAAAGTTATTTAAGTGGTATTTATTTATTATTTCATTTATTTATTTTATTTTATTTATTTAATTAATTAATTCTAATTAATCATTTATTTGCTTAATCAAATTATATTTAACTAGTCAAATTATTATCGCTTATCCCTCATCTAATTGAAATCATATAAATATTTATTTATCTACTTTAAGTCATTTATCCATTTATTTATTTATCTAATTAATTAATCAATCAATTATTATTCTTTATCCAATCATTTGTTAAATTTATTTACTTAATTTTAATTAGCCCTTATTTATTTAGTCAATTAAT
Source organism: Petunia x hybrida (assembly GCA_037355625.1). NCBI lineage: Eukaryota > Viridiplantae > Streptophyta > Magnoliopsida > Solanales > Solanaceae > Petunia > Petunia x hybrida. The sequence continues at coordinate 4,457,769 of JBBBVM010000070.1, forward strand.
CAACCCTTATCTCATTATTCATTTAATTAATCTTAAATTTTGTTCAAGTATTGTCATAATCAATTTTATCTTCTCTGTATTATTTATTACCTATTTATTTTATCTAAAATTTATCCCAAACTAAATTTCAAGTAAAATTCGTGAAAATCGCCGGATTAACCGCCTTTGGCGGATTTTCGAAAGTGCTCCCGTAATAAGGACCTTCTTTCGAATTTAACAGAACCGCTTACCTAAGAATCTCTGAATTTAATTTAATTTCTTTTAAATAAAAGTTAAATTGCACTCCCTAGTTAACCTAGGTTCCTAATAATCCTTAAATTAGGTGGCGACTCCAAAGAAACCCTTTGGAATCCCACTTTGTTGAAATATTCCGAAACCTATCCTTTTCTAAAGAAAGGGTAATTTTTGGGGGTTCAACATACTCAACTCCATAATTAGACAAAAATTAGGATTATATATCAGAATGAAGAAAAATAATAATATACTTGTAGATGTTGGATGCAATCTTAAATCGGTAAGGAAGAGAATAACAAATTTCAAATGAGAGTTCGTTCAGATCTTTACAAAAAAATATGATTAATTTAAATAAAAAATTAATTTAATAGAAGTTCACTGTTTAAATAGGAATATAAGTAATATATTTGCTTTTTAACATTAACTTGTCATCTCGTGTGTAAGGAAGCACGTCTCTTTCTCAAGAACAAAAGAGACGTAAATATTATGAATTTGACATTATAAACAAAACCAAAAAAAAAAAAAAAAGTCTTGTTTGTACAGAAAAAGCGCTCACTCACTCGTATCTGAAAACGCAGGCGGGGGGCTCTCTATCCTTAAGATAAGATTTTTTTCATTCTTAAAAGCCTTCTTTTAGAAAATGATGAAGGTTTTTGTTATGCATATTCTAATTACTTTCGTCTGGGTCGAAAACTCCCTTTTGAGAGCTACACTTTAAATTTCTTTGCAAATTTTATAGATTATGAAGAACATATTATTTAAGACAATAAAAATATATTGTTTAAGAGAAGTATATACACACTTGGCTCGTTCATTCGTTTGTTTATGAAAACAAACAAATAGACGGAAAGAGAGAGACTTACTCACCAACTCACCACAAATTTTATATTTTTACTTGAATTTTTGAATTTAGTTCAATGTTCATTTATTATGAGATTGATCGATACATGGAAGATGAAAGTAATTGTAGATAACACAATGAAGATGAAAGCAATCAAATATGTAAAAATATACTGACCAAACAATTCTCTAAAACTGCTAATTGCCCACGGCTTGTTGATTCTTGTTGATTCTAGATGCTTGTAGAAAAGGAAAAATAAAATATGAATAAAATACATCCATGAATAAAATGCTTACATGGTCCTCTGAAGAAGAAAAGACAGTTCTGCTCAAGAGTAGAAAATTGGATGAATCAAGCCCCTAAGTCCCTAAAAAAAAAAGAAGTTTTATGTTACTTTTGGTTTCATATGTTCGACGTTCGTCCCAATCACATAATTCATGATTTCCTTTTTTTTTTCCTTTTCATGTTTTGGGTTTTAAGGCATAGTCCATAAATTCATTTGGTTGTTAAAGACTAACATGTATGGCTTTGTTTGAAAGACGACGATTTAAAAGATAAGTTAGTCACTGTCTAGAGTGGATACATCTCTTTAGAAAAGGCACAACATTTTACATGACTTCTACTTCAACGTTAGGCATTAGTTCTTTAGGTTTTTTTTTTCTTTCATTAAACCTGATATTTAAGTAATTTATTTTGAAGGGTATTTTAGTAATCTATCTTTTGATCTTTTGGAAAATATGCTTTTTATAGTAATATGATATGATGATTTGTAACCATTTGGTCAAAACTTGATCTTTAAGTTTAAAGTATCAGAGAAATTTTCATTTCAAAAAACTTTTTGAATCTCGAAGAATAATCTACATGACGATTAAGTCTTCATAGTGGTTTTTATGGTTTGATCTATGAACCAAAATATGACCTGATAGAGAAGAAGGCTACTCCCTCCAGTCCATTTTAGTTGTAAGGATTTACTTTGCGCACACTTTAAGAAATCACAAATAAGCATAGTATTTTTACTAATTTATACTTTTATCTTCTTGGTATTTTCAATAAAGAGCTACTAATATTGAGGTGTTTGTATTTATCAATAACATTTAATATTATTATGGGGAAGAAATGGTAAATTTTTATGTTAAAATTCTAAATTGACAAATATTTTGGACCTTCTATTAATGAAATACTAGGGGTATCAATGGTTCGGTTCGGTCGGTTATTTTAAAATTTTTGTACCATACCAATTTTTTTGTTATTCTAGAATGTGTAACCAAAATTTTAATTTTCAAAATCGTCCCAATCATGTCGGTTTCTCTTCGGTTTTGGTGCGGTTCGATTAATTTTCGGTATTTTTTTTTTAAATTATTGACTAAAACTACCATTTTTGTTACATAAGACAACAACATTAAAAAAACATGTATCACTTTCATTGTAAAACCCATACGGTTCTAGTGATTAAATCAAAATATAAATATTATCTTATTTAAGTACTAAACGATATTAGAGTAATAATGATATCACCATCAATTGAATATTTGGCGAATGGTGCTTAAAATGATTCACTACAATATGCAGTAGTGAAACACTTTACAATACCTAGTCTCTAGATTACATTATGAAAGAGTGAGTAAGAATGAATAAACAAAAAGTTAAACAATTATTTACATTATTTCGGTTGTTAAACTCATGTTCGTTGCTTTTTTTAATAAGATATTTGATATGATGTATTGTTCTATACTAAATTAAAGTTCAAAATAAATATAAGTCAACATAAATTTATAAAAAGAGATTAAACATTCACCTAAATTGGATAAAATTTACAAGTCGAACACAAATGGTCCGCGAAGACACTTTGTTGTCACTTCTGCAGGAACTAGATTTTAAGGAATTTAGATTTTAAAAATGGTGAAAGCACAACACAATTGAAGCATGTAGTTTTAACTTTTAGTAGTAGTAATCGTGCAATGAAAGTAGGTTGGGATGCTTTGCATTACTAATTTAACTTGAAGGATTAACGGTTAAAAAATTTTCTGCTTTGTTGATTTTAGAATTTATTAAATTATATATAATTATAAATATAAGTTTCATATATAAATAACCTATTTACAATAATAACCTCCTTTACTGTATTTTTTTAACGAAGGGGATTGAACCCTGTTGGAGCAAGGTGGCTCCGCCCCTGCACATTGGTTGGAGAATAAATTGATTATCTCCTTTTATGAACTTAGAAATCTTCTTTTCTTGTGCTAGATTCTGGGTTTTAGTTAGCAGTATCTTCATTTTTTTAATTATTTTATTTATTTATTTATATTGGTTGCCTATGGATTTCACTCATGAGGTAGAATATTTTTGAAGCTGCCACATCGAATTGGTCAAAATTGAGCATTGTGGAACTCATAATGAAGCCCTCTCAAGCTATTCAAAGCATGAATGGACATCATAATGTTCGAGGGATGATTGAATGAAGACAGTGTTTTAATGTTTCAAGCACATATATTTTAGTATCACTGCGCTCTGTAAGACGTGACTGTCAATGAAGTGGGTAAAAATCATAGAAGATCATGATTCAAATACTAGCAAAGCGAAAGTACTAATGATTTTTCTTATTTGTTGTGCAATGACTGAGTATGTTGTCGTCGTCGTCGTCTAAACTTTAAGGATTGAGTTACTACAGTAACATATACATAATAACATAATGAAATAATCCATGTGCACCTTAACTGGGCACCACTAAGCTTTCATAGTGGTTTTGATGGTTTGATCATGAACCAAAATATGACCTGATAGAGAAGAAGACTATATGGATTAATTCTGTAATTGACATATAATTTCGTTAGCTACCTCAAAGAATATTTGTTTCAAAATAAGAAAATGGTTAACAGATAAAGAAAAAAACACAAGTTCACACGCACACAGACAAGTGTTATTAGATTCCCTTTTTGTACCTTTTAAGGGTAACAAAAATTGGATTTAGCTCTGTGGAATTGCAGAAGATGTATCAGATGTTGGATAAAGTTTGCTATAGCAAAAAAGAAATGTCTCATTTTGCACTAGCCAAGACAGAATAAAAAGTAAAAAAAGTAGCAAAAAAGGGTCTTTTTTGGTTAATTTGACAAGCACTTATGATAGTTGTTTGGCAGTTAAAGTGCTATTTTCGAACACGAGATAATAATTCACATCACTTCGTTTAAAACAGTGGTATAGTACAGCTGGAGTATCACTTTCAGTAGCATTTAAAACTAAAAGTGATTGTTATAGTAATTGGAATTTAAAAAAAAAATAATAATCCACGACTAGTGTGACAAGATTGATGAAATCTCAATCCCGCTCTTAACATTAGGTCTCGAGTTGAAGCTTTAAAAATAAAAAAACCTCTAGCAGGAGCCGTTTTCCTATTATGTACTACACCAAACAGTGGTGTAGCAAGGAATTTTTGCAAGAGTGTTCAAGCTTTAAAAAAAACTTTCTTCAATATGTATAAGTTGGATTTGATCTCGAGTTGTTTAGCTAAATCTGACCACCTTATATCACTAGTCTAGAACTATTAGTTGTATCAAGGGTGTTCAAAATTTTTTTATTTAGTCATAAATAGTTAAATTTAACCTATGTATAAGGTATAATTATCTGGCATGGCTCCGCCACTGACACCTAAGTGGTGGATGCTTAGTATTAGCTATGATTCGGCCGAATTCAGTAGTGTTGGCGTAAGTGTTGACCCTATGTATGTATTAAGACATCTAAATAAAAGTATATTAAATTTCGAATCCAATAACTCAAATAGTTAGTGAGTTCAGTAATATTACGAACCCATAAATTTTAAATCTTGGATCCGCTGATGTAATAACAGACTTGAAACTCCTGATATATAAAGGTGGTAGCCTAATGTGTGTAGCTATAGTGAGACCACTTCCTGCTTTGTCTTTTCCCTTTTCCATTTACCTAAGTTTCTCTTCCAAAGTAAGAATTCAAGAACACTTAATTCTCTGAAAGATGGGGAATTGTCAAGCTATTGATAATGCAGCTTTGCTAATACAACACCCAAATGGTAAAGTAGAAAAGTTATATTCTTCAGTCACTGCCAAACAAGTCATGAAACTGAATCCTGGCCATTATGTTGCTCTTCTTCTTACCACCACTACCATGTCTCCACACACAAATAGTCATAATATGCCAATTCGTATTACGAAAATAAAGCTTCTCAAGCCAACAGATACACTTGTTTTTGGACATGTTTATAGACTTGTTACTACTCAAGGTTGGTTCTTTAATTCTCTCTTTCTTATTGTCGAGGCAGATTCAAAATTTAAATTTGACGACAAGGGGTTCAGTTGATTCCCTTTCGTCGAAAAATTATGATGGTCCTTACTAAAGTTTGTATATACTCATTTTCTTGTTTATCCAGAGGTAATGAAAGGATTGTGTGCAAAAAAATATGCCAAGATAAAGCAGAAGCAATTAGAATTACCAAGTGAGAAACAAGAGATGATGACACAGAAATCAACTATACATTCCAAACAGGTACAATTTGCACTTTTAATACAAAATTTTGTACAGTTATTTTAGTGGATAAAATCTTTGTTCTTTAATTTATGAGTTGAATTTTTTGGAAAATTTACGTTGCATTAACAATGGCTAGATCACTTAAATAAAATAACCATATTTTATATTTCGTGCATATTTCATGTATATGCTGGGCATAATAAGTGTATATTCTATGCATACTGATTATGACGATGATTTTTTTTTTCCAGGTTAAATATGAAAAGCATAGGAACTCTATAGGTGCAAAATCCAGGGCATGGCATCCCTCATTACAGAGCATATCTGAGGCTACAAGCTGATTTTTGTGATGCTTCTTTATTTTTGATTAATTTGTTCCTTTGTATGAGAAAAAAGAAAAAAAAAATTATGCAGATTATGCATTCAGGAGATGGTTTGTAGTTCCAAAATTCAAGTTAGAGTAGCTGGATCTGTAATGCAGAATTAATTAAATGTATAGCAAAAGAAAAAAAGAAAAAACTTACTTTGATGTTTTGTAGTTCATTTGTAGGCATTTGTCCAATTCAAGTTACTGTGGGCTTAGTTTTTTTTTTTTTTTTTTTTTTGGTTTCCCAAACGGTGTCCGGTACCCTCATTGGAGATCCGACTAATCCGGATTCGCGCTGCGTAGGGCTCCATTCGGGGGAAGTGCTCCCTACCAGTGATTTTTCCATACCTCGAACCCGAGACCTCTGGTTAAGGGAGGGGTAGTCCCATCCACTACTATACCACATCACTTGGTGGTACTTTGGGCTTTGTTGTGAGAAGCAAATGTTTGTTTACTTGATGTAGTATTAATTAGATAAGTCTAATGAATTTGGAACATTGATCGAGTAATACTTGTTTCTCATCCCTTGGTGAGCTCTGCTTGGAATCCAAAGAAAGATTGAAAAAAATAAGATTCCATCAATCGTTTAGATTATTAACTCATTTTTTATGAACAATTATATGTAGTTAGTATATTTTAGGTGACATGAATTTGTAAAGTTTTCTTACACTATACGGTTATAGAAGTTAAACTCAAGGTGACAGGTTTAGTGATGATTGCACATTGCACATTGCACATTGCTTATTTACTTTTTTTTTTCTATATGGGAAAAGAGGAGCTACTGAGGCGAAGCTAAATAGGAATAACGGGATTCAATTGAATCATATTCATCAAAAAATTGCACTATGCAGCTAAAAGAACTGAGTCTTTTTTATATATATTATACGGTTGAATACGTTTTACATACTGAAAGTCATACTCTCGTAGTAAATGATGTTCAAGAATTGTTTTTTTTTTTTTTAAATTTTTATGCATATATTCCTGGCTCCGCCACTGGGACGAGGTTTCTTTTCCAGTATGAAGGCAGCACAAATACAAAACATAATTAGAGAGGAAATGAGAAAGACTGGACCAGAGAACAATGGAAAAGAATGACTACTTCAAAGTGGTGTGATACACCTCATAAGGCTCCACCAAAATGGACAAAAGGAAACAAACGAAACAACATGCAAAAAGTATCATTTGCATGCGTGCATTATTGTCTACTACGACATCTGTTCCATTTTATTCGATAGGTTTTACTTTTCGAGAGTCGAATTAATTAATTTTTGGAGTTAAATTAAACTAAAATTAGTCAATATTGGTTTTACTTTTCGAGAGTCGAATAGATTAATTTTTGGAGTTAAATTGAACTAAAATTAGTCAATATTTTAAAATTATAATTTAGATATTAAGCTAGCGTTTGGACATAGATTTAGCTCCCGTTTGGACATGATTTGAGATTTGGGATTTGGAACTTGGGAAATTGAAATTTTGTTTGGACATGCATTTTATTTGGTACAAAATTTGAAGTTTGTAAGGGGATTTCCCAAAAACTCCCAAAAACTGAAAATGACCCCCAAAAACACCCCAAAAACTATGTCCAAACGCTAGCTTAGTTGAAACTTGGGAATTTGAGTTTTTGGAGTTGAGTTGAAAAATAATTTTTAGAACTTGAAGTTGTGTTTGGACATAGATTACTTGAAAAAAATAGTTGAAATTTTGTGAGTAATTTTTCAAATTTCCCGAAAACTGCCCAAAAACAGCTTTTAAGCACTTTTTGAGTTTTTGGGACTTTTTGGGAGAAGTTTTGATGAAATAGCATAAACAAACAGTTTTTCTCCCAAAAACTCTTAAAACTGTCCCCAAAAACTATAAACAAACAGGGGCTAAAAACCTACATGAAAAGTACTACAAATTACAATTCTTGTCATATTAATATGGTGAAGAAATATATCTCAAAATATTGATCAAAATTTACATTGTTTGACTGTTAAAAAAGAGAAGTGAACAATTCTTTAGACCAGAGAAGTAATAAAAATGGTGAACCTCATGATATGATTTGTCAAAGGAATGGGCCTCTCACCAAGACCTAGTCAAACATAAATGTATTCATCACAAACAAACACACAATTCAAGAAATGCTATCTAATCATTCTTACATAGACCAATCAAAATATTGGAGCTGGTTTCTTGCTGGCTACAAGGATTTTCTTGTGTCTATTCTCCTTCTTGATAATATGAACACCAATACTGGTGTTTATCTAGTCGAATATTAGGCTCCAACTTCTTCTGTTTTGTCTATTGCTTTTGGCAGCTCTTGGAAAAATGAGAGATAAGGTCGGATTTTAGATTATTTTTATAAGGATATAAGTTATATATAATATAGTTATATAGAGTATACACTAACAATTAAAAATTTTAAAACTATTACGGCTTAACCTATTAAACAAGATAATTATCATATTTGTCAAATTACCAATCTTGTTTAATTTATCCTAAAGATTTATATATAATTATTGAGTTTCTCTATTATTGACCAAATAGGAGAACCCAATCAAAAAGACTAGTCTAATAGGTGAGAGAGCCCATTTAGCCTATATACCTATTAGCATATCTCTTTTTAATCAATGTGAGAGATGTGCTCACAACAATCACTGCCGCTTGACGACCAACGACCTCGTTGGTCATGGTTGCTCAGTTGGTCACGGCTAGCAACCCTCTTGAGTCCAGGCCACCACTCATGGTGCAAGACACCACTCCGAGTTGCGACCTCCAAGCGTGGACTCTCAATTGAAGGCACCAATGTTATAAATCAAATAGGAGAGCCCAACCCAAAAGACTAGTCTAGTAGGTGGGATATCTCATTTAGCCCATATACCCATTAACATCTCAAATGCAAATTTGGCAAATTTATCTACCTATAATGAGGCACATTAAAATTACTAAATGGAGTATTTAGTATGTTTCTTTTAATATATAATTTGAGTTGAATGTAGTGAAAGCCAGTGACGGAGTTATATGGTAGCAAGGGTGGTCCCCGAGCATCCTTTGCCGAAAAATTATACCGTATATATAGGTGGAATATTATAATATTTAGTTAAATGCAATGCATCAAACACCCTTTGAAACAAATGAGTGAAGTCCTCCAGAGGCAAATTGTACTCAGTTCATGCTCAACGTCCTTGGTTCGAGTCCTGGATGTGACCCTTGGAGCAGAGCGTATTAAAATGCCCTGCGGCAATCAGGCCGCGTGAAAGTACTGAAAAACGAAGGCCCCATGGCTTGGAGCGTAAGCCCGAGACAAGTTCTGAAAAGCGAAGGCCCCATGGCTTGGAGCGTAAGCCCGAGGCAAGTTCGGGCATTTGAGGCGTAAGCTCAGAAAACCTTTCAAATTAAAATAAAAACGGCTAAAAAAAGTTTTAATTCTTAAAAGTTAACTTAGTAACTAGTTAATTGCTTAAAGATTAATTATCCATTTCATTTTCAATTAGAAATTGATGTAATTATAAGTAACATATTTTAGCAAAACTTGCTAACACGTGATAAAGTTCTAAGTATATTTCCTATAATTTCTCTATAATCTAACCTTTTTTGGTGATTTTTATATATTTTTAATTATTTATTTTAATTATATTATTTTATAAATTATTAGTTAAAAAAATAAAGATCTCCCCCTGTATCAGGTAAAACACCTCGTCTCATATTCTGCCCATGAAAACACTGGTGTTCTCACTGTATTCAAATCCTCAATCCGCAACGGTACCCACTTTGCTTTCTTTGAATTGATATAATTCGAGTTGAAGTCTACGAGTTGCATCCACGGCTAAAAGACTATATCCACCTCGTCAAGACCTTTTTTTAAGTAAAATTCCTTAGACCCCTCCCCTGTACAATGATATTGTTCATAGATTAATGCAGAAGTCTAGCATTAAGTGACACATGCTAGGGACATGTAATTAAATTGCTAAATGATTTGTTGGATACATATGAAAAAACATTCTCAGTGACTGATATAATGAATATATGGGACACAACTGATTAGTAAAGGTTGAGGAATACTTGGAGTAATCATGCCTTGTCCAATTTTTGACTTCAAGTAATCATATCAGCCATCTTTATTGCACTGGAATATAAGTGGGGTGGGTCATTCCTTATTCTAATTTCTCACAATGCCATTAGATCCTTGCTTTTTTCTCTTTAGATTTCGTCAGCAAATATTGTATCTTTCTTTCTGACGCTGTGTTGTTGTCTTGATTTTCATATTTGTCCTAAAATATCTTTATTTTTTCTAGCCGAGGGTCTACCAGAAACAGCCTCTCCACTCTGGTGGGGGTAAAGTCTGTACTCTCCCCAAACCCCACTTATAGGATAAACTGAGTATGTTGTCGTTGTTGTATTTCCTCAACAAATATTCTATTGGAACAAGGCAAAAGATTGTGCTCTTTTCTCTTTCTCATCACCCCTCTCCTTTTGTTTTTCCTCTCTTATGCTTTAGCCTGGAAAGTCACAAGTATACAGAGAGATATCCAAATATCACAACTGTGTTAATATAATGCTCTTGTTTGAGGAATCCTATTCGCCATTTTCTCCTTCAAGTAAAAAGATTAATTCTAGAAAGAGTTTAAGTTTTTTGCATTTTCTACGTATAAAAGATTAATTCTAGAAAGAGTTTAAGTTTTTTGCATTTTCTACGTATAAAAGATTAATTCTAGAAAGAGTTTAAGTTTTTGCATTTTCTACGTATAAGTTTACCCGATTAAATTACATTTATAGTGTAAATATTCTTTAAACTGAGCAGCGTATGTAACTTTTTTTTTTGGTTTCCCACCCGGAGTTCGGTACCTTTATTGGAGCCCGACTAATCTGGATTCGCGCCGCGTAGGACCCATTCGGGGGGAAGCGCTCCCTACCAGTGATTTTTCCATACCCAGAGCTCGAACCCGAAACCTCTGGTTAAGGGAGGAGAAGTCATATCCACTACACCACATCACTTGGTGGTGCAGCGTATGTAACTTGACCCTTCCAGAAATGCTAAAGCTTGTGATTTGGTTACATAAACTAATTCATTTCTAGAAGGAAATGGTTGACTCAACTGGTTCTTGGTCACACGAACTTGGATGAATCAGATCAATTCAAACCATGCAGTGGACCTAACTTTTCAAAGTGATGCAATAACTCCATGAAGGAAATTGGATCGGGTCACCCATGTGGGTCAATTCGGATCCATTTTAAAATAATAATTTATTATTAAATAGTATATATTAGTCATATAGTTATTATTATTATTAAATAAAGAAGAAAAGGAAAGACACAATGTTTCTTTTAAACGTGTTTTTCACCAGATAAAAAGGAAGCTCATTTTTTCTGAAAAACACACCTAACGTAAGAAATCACTTTTCTTCCTCCTTTCTTCTTCTCTCAAATCCTAGTTCCTGAGCAATTTCAATTGAAGACACTCACCGAAATTAGCAAGGAACAAACGTTTGTACAAGGTACGATCTTAGACTATGGAAATTTCAATACAATTCGTGTTAATCTACATAATTGTGTTATTGACTAATGAAACGAATACGGTTGTCTGGTGAACTTTATGTTCATGAATTATTCATCACTCCACAAATGGAGCTACTATGCGTCACATACTTCTAATATAGTAGGTTACCTGCTACCTAAATGTGTATTGGACATCCAAATCTACCTCAATGAATATTAACTGCGTCCATTGATCAATGAGTTGAAACTCAGAAGTCCATTACTTTGCCTAGATCAAGCAATACACATTTAGGGGAAGTAACTCTCTCCTCATAAAAATCCTTAAGAATTTTCAAACAAGCACAAGAGCAATTATATTTTACATGTGTCTGGTAAAAAAAGAAAAAAATGTATTATGATTAAAGACACACCCATAAAACTGAAAAGCAAATGACGAAACTTCTCTATAGACTCATTAAGATGTCCTAAGTAGACATAGGTAACTCTTGATTTCTATGTGTTAACCAGTGCAGCCAACTGGTCCAACTCTTGAGAGAAGCCGGTTACCTTTTATTTTTCAAACTCATGAACATGAACAAGTTTATAGCAAGCCTCATGCTTCTGTGTTCTCAGTCACCCCTTTAACTTTCTCATGGTCTTCCATCTGGCTAAAGTTACCTCTTTCCTTGAAGAGTTGAGTGTGATGATGCCTACAGTATAGCCGATGCTCATGAGCTACGTAGTTTGATGGACTGATAACACAGCCCCCGTGGCTGCATTTGAAACAAGGCCTGTGGTATGAAGTGCCATCTACCGCTACCTGCAAGAGCAGCTGTTAAATGAATTCAAAGCTTACAGTCTAGTGGTATCTGTGAGAGTTTCCGATACAGTAGGTGTGTGTATCCAATTTCCATTGTCCCCAGGGATTTCCCCTGCTCTCCAAATGTAATAGAAACAAACTTAAAAGAAGAATTTATAAACAGCATAGCTATCTTGTCTGCATTTTTTAACTAATTACACAACAGAAGAAAATGTCAAGTGTCAATACCTTTTCGAGGGGATAAACAGTTTTCTTGCAAGCAACACATTTATCTTGAGTTCCACCAAACAAACTTGAAACCTTACTGTTTGATTGTCCCTGGTAGATAAGTATGAGACAATTAATTATAAGATCGGCAGGTAAAACGAACGGACAATAATGTATGCTTTAGAATACTAGAGGAAGAGTCTTGAAAGTAGTGATCATGGAGTATCTTAAAACTAGAAAATCATATTATACCTGATCAGCTGATCGTTCCCTGACTGTTTTTGGAGCCCCTAAAACCAGAAAAAACTAGTAAGGAAAAACTAGCTTTGAGGGAAATAGTGACGAAATTTGACTAGAAGAAATATTTGCTCGTTGACTCTATTAACCTTCAAAACTTTTGTCCAGGCTTCCAGTCATTTTGAATAGTTGATCAAAGTGAGGTCGACAGTATAAAACTCCTTCGAAGGAGTTATAATTGCTCAGCTGCAAAGCATAAAAAATGACAAGGAAAGCATAAGATTGAGATATTTAATCAACCATATGAACAAATGCTACAGTAAAACTAAAGGCACAAGGAGCACATGGGGATCGTAGATAATAGACATCTAATGACCACAATGTGGTATTAAACAGCCACCAGAAATGGTGTGCTCACAAAGATAATAGACATCTAATGATTGTTACACTAGAGACTTTACTTGCATTGGCGGATAATATATAGCAGTTTATTATGCCTATTTAATGTGTTTGACCAAATCAAGTAGCACAAAACAAAGAAATCTCCACCACAGTACCAAGCTAACAGAGTGAAAATCACATTGCCTCTCCAAATAAGAGTTGAGGCACCACTGCAGTAGCTCTGGCAGAATGCACAATTACTGATAGTTAGAGCCAGGTTTCAAATGCAATAAAGCTAGTACACACAATAATGCACAATTAGATGTTTTGCTTCTGATTAGGATCAAACCAGGGCTATACATCTTACTGCTGAACTATAATTTTTTCTCCAAAAACGATTTCATCCATCTTTGCTTTGGTTGTTGTGTGTGTGTGTGTGTGGGGGGGGGGGGGGGGGGGGGGTTGGTGTTGGTGTTGGGGGAAGGGTGATGGCCGATAGGGAAACATCCAAAGAAACACCACTGCCTTGAACAATAGAACAAGGTATTATGAGACATTTTGGTGTGCTTAGTCTAATTCAGGAGAAGTAAAAGTTAAAAAGTACTAGATGGTGATGTGTGACCTATGGAGTTTCTTTGGTCTCCCTTACGTCTCTTAAAATTTGGACAATATTGGGTTATAGTTATGGACTCTCATGTAGTGTGGGTTTAAGATTCACACAAAACATCCCAATGATTTAATAAAAAAGCTCAGACCTTTGAACAGGGCAAGACAAAACAATCTTACCTTATCAAGAAAGCATCATCTACGGTTACAAATAACAAAGGCGCATCATGGATCTTGCAAATATTACTGATCACTTCTAACGAAGAGCATAAAGAGAGAGATTGACAACCAAGGGTGTGACTTAGTGGTCAATGAAGCGAGTGAAAACTTTGGAAACCAGGTTCATGTCCAGCAGAGACAAAAAAACTGCATCAGGTGATTCTTCCCACATAACTAAGACTTAAATGACAAAGTTATCAGGTGCCTATGCTAGGGAGAGGTAACATATACCCGGTTGATTGTAAAGGTGCACACAAACTGCCTCAACACTACAATTATAAAAAAAACACATAAAGAGATTGAAGAAGCAATTTCACGCTTTACTGTCAAAATCTCACCAATCCTACCCTTGGACCTACTCAAGAACCTTCCCACCCCCCCAAAAAAAATAAAAATAAAAACAACATAAGCTTATTTACTAAAATCTATCAAGAGCAGTAAATAAAGTAAACAATCTTACCTAATCAAGAAACCATTATCTACGGTTCCAAATAACAAAGGAGCATCATGGGTCTTCCATATATTACCAATCACTTCTCACGAAGAACATAAAGACATTGACAACCAAAGGTGTGACCTAGTGGTCAATGAATTGAGCGAAAACCTTAGAAACCACGGTTCATTTCCAGCTGAGACAAAAACTACATAAGGTGATTCGTCCCACCTATGACCTACCTAAGACTTGAACGACAGAGTTATCAAGTACCTATGTTGGTGGGAGGTAACATATATCGGTTGATTGTCAAGTTGCACGCAAACTGACCTCAACACTACCGTTATACAAAAAAAAAAAAAAAAAAAAAAAAAGAAAGAAATGAAGAGATTGAAACTGCAACTTCACTCTTTACTGTCAAGACCTCACCAAGGCTCCCCTCTACTATCTTACCCTTATCCCTATTCAAGAACTGCCCCCCCCCCCCCCCCCCCTGCCACCACAAACCCCCAATATATATATATATATATATATATATATATATATATATATATATATATATATATATATAAAGAACATAAGTATACTTGATAAAATCTATCAAGAACAGTAAATAAACACTACTTTCATATAAAGGGTAGTAAGATATCACACCTTAAGAGTACCCTTGCAGTGGTGGCATCTGAAACAAGCTTTATGATAAACTTTATTGTCAGCAGTAAGTTGATCAACCAAGTACACAGTTTTGTCACAAGCCTTACACTTTTGAGTTGTCCCTGCAAAACTTGCCATTTTCTTAATTTTCTTGCAGATCTTCACTTAATTCACTAAACCCTTAAATTCTTGAAACTGAACCAATTAACAAAAAAAAGTGACCCTTTTATGTCTCTGTCTTTACTTTATAGTCTTTTGAGTTTTGAGTACTTAACAGCTCAGAACAGTGTCAGAGAACAAGTACTGGTGTTAGACTATTAAATCTTGTTAAGATTACTATATTTAGTAGCAGTGATTATTATGTGACATAAAAGGACAAATGATTTGATAAATGTGTATTTAATGTGAGCTGTTGACATTGAGAGGGCATTTGGGTAATGTACAATATATTGTACTCCCTCCGTCCCAATTTATGTGGCACCATTTCCTTTTTTGTCTGTCCCAAAATAAGTGGCACCTTTCCTTATTTGACAACTATTTAATGCATCATCTCTATTTTACCCTTGTTGGGCCCTACATACTTTTAAACCTACCAACAACTTTTTTATTACTCAAATCTTCTCTCTCTTACTTTTTCAAGGGTAAAATTGATATTTAACAAGGTCAACCTCTATTTTCTTAAACTCCGTGTCCGGTCAAATGGTGCCACATAAATTGGGACGGAGGGGGTATATATTTTATGAAATTAATTTTTACTTTTCTTTAAGCGTCTCACTTAATTAACACTTAGCTTTATATGTAACATAAGAATATCTCGTGAAATTAATAATATCTTGTGAAATTATTAAAGAGCTACTCCTTTCGTTCCAAAATGAGTGTTTACTTTTCTTTATTAATTTATTTAAAAAAGCGTGCATCTTTTCATATTTGATAATTTTTTAATTTTAAGATTTGAAAATACTAACTCACATTACACACAATATTAATTTTAAATTACGTGATTCATAAGTCTTCTGTATTTTCTTAATCTCGCACCAAATATTTATTTTGGAAAGAGTATGAATTTTTTCGCATAATAAACTCAATTTGTAGTGAGCAAGTTAGTCTTCTAAATATTCTTTGGAGTAGATAGATTGTCTTTGTCCGGGAGAATAATTATCTGTCGGTAAAAAGTAATTGGCGGCCCTTTGCCTCTGTAAATGCCACGTCACAAATTTGTCGTTTTATGGAAAAGTGGGCCGACAGTGGTGATTGGCGTTAAAAGTGCATGAGAGGTCACTTTTGTCGGTGCTCTTTAGTTTGAGGTCACTTACTTTATTGATTTTATATGAGATGCCAATTTTTGTAGGTTGAACTTCACACAAGTTCAATCCAGACGGTGTTGAAGTGTAAAAATTTCGCCTAAAGGCCACTTTTAATACCGGTATTTAGTTTGAGGCCTCTATTTTTATTGGTCTTACACTAAAGGCCATTTTTGGGCCTTTACTAAATAAACATTGACTTAAGTTCTGTTCATTGACTGAAGTTCAGTCCATACAGCCCCTGGACTGAAGATCCATCTCTTAAGGACTGAACTTCATTCCAGGAACTTCAGTCCATAGGGTCCTGGACTGAAGTTCCATCTTTAAGGACTGAACTTCAGTCCATATGGCCCTGGACTGAAGTTCTATCTTTTAAGCGGAAGTGGCCACAAACTAAATATTTTGGTATTAGTGGCCTGTGCCGAAAGATCAGTGACAAAAGTGGCCTTTCGTGCACTTACTTCAGCCCACCATAACTCATAAGGGTTGAAGTTCAACTTTAGTTCACAAGGGTTGAAATTTACGCATTTATGCCTAAAAAGTTGAGCCCTTACGGATTGAAGTTGAACTTCATAACTTAGGCATGAAGTTCAACCCACAAGATTTGAACTTCAGCCCACAAAGATTGAAGTTCCAAAAAGTGGTCTCTCATGTAAAATCAATAAAAAAAGTGACTTCAAACCAAATACCAGTGACAAAAGTGGCTTGTGGGCGAAATTTTTACGCGTTCTTGCCTCATTCTAAATAGAAAGATTTAGGGCAATTCACAAAACTATACAAACTAACATTTTTCTTACACTAAAATGTCAACATTTTCTCATTTTCAAAACATAGCAACATTTTTTTTTCAAAACATAGCAAAACACAAACAAAAGGATGATAAAACCCTAGATCCACCTCCTACCACCCCCAGCCCCCAGCCCCCATCACTGCCACCACCGCCGCCCATCAACCACCGGCCGCAATGTATGGACAGTGTATGAACAGTGTATATTTCTGTAATTTCACTGTATGAACAGTGTATGGACAGTGTATACATTGTATATTTAGTGAAAATACGGTGGATACACACACATACACTCATTGTAAGTGTATATATTTCTCTGTATAGACATTGTATGGTCATTGTATGCACGTTCATTCACCGTACATACACACAAACAACAAAATCGAATCTGATTGTATATTTATTGTATGACAAGTATATATTCATTGTATGTACGGTGTATATTCTGTGTATATACAGTGCATACACCGCACAAACAATGAAAATACACATTTCATACAATCCATACAGTCCACAAATACCAAACATATACCACATCCACCGTGGTTCCGGCATATCCCACCGGAAAATTCAAAAAAGAAAAAAAAAAAGGAAAAAATGAGAGCTGAACAGCCCCCTCACCGATCCACCATGTTTAGCACATCGGAACAACACCATGACGACGGGGATGGGGGTGGTTGTAACTAAAAAAGCAACACAACATCGGGTCAAAACAGAAACAACATCGCCACTGCTCTGGTCACACCTATGGTGGACAACGACGGGGGAGGGAGAAGAAAAACACGGCGGGGTTGAGAACGATAGGAAAATCCGGCGACGTGGAATAGGATGTGGGGCAGCGGCGCCGCCAACCAGTAAGAGAGGGGGGGTGAGAGGGAAGAGAGAGGAAGAGAGAGGAAGGGAGTGTAAAGTTAGGGTTTTTTTAGTTATGACATGTTTGGTAGTATTTTTGAAAATGTTGCTACGTTTGGTAAAGTGACAAAATGTTGCTATGTTTTTAAAAAAAGGTCCCTAAAATGACATACAGTGTAATTTGCCCAAAGATTTACACAGAAGTACAAATTGGGGAACTTAATTACAAAAGATAGAGATATTTTGGTATAATTACACAATTTAAAGGAAATAAAGACTTAATTACAAAAAGTAATAAAAGTATATAAACACTAAACATAAAAAAACCCTAGTCTCCTCCTCTAATATCTCCTATTTTCTCTCCCTTCTTCCTCCCTCATGCCTCCGCCGACCACCACCCACCTGCCGCAGCTCCACCGCTAGACTGTCACCGAATCACCACTGAAAAATAAAAAAAATACATTTCCAAATTCCTCTCTACACCCTCTTTTCGTTTTTGCTGCTATTTTCTCAAATTCTCGTGGAATCGACGTAGATCTAGCTTCAAAATTTCGGCTCACACCTAACTCCGGTCACAAAGTCACTTTTCTGGTAAGTTTTTACATATTTCATATCCTCTCACTCTTCTCCATCACCTCCCATACCCCGAATATAGTGATTTTAAGTAAAATTTACCGTTCGAATATAGTGATTTTAAGTAAAATTTAGTATTTTTTTCGACTATATCTTGTGTTTTCCGGTCATTTTTTATGTTTCCTAGTCATATCTAATATTTTCCAGCTAGATGTGATATATTTTCATATTTTTGTTTTTTTTTTTTTTTTTTGTATCTTATCGTATCTAGTTGCATCTAACTATATCTAACTGTTTCTGCACTGTATCTAGCTATTTCAAGACTGTTTTTGCATTATTTCTAAGTTTTTACACTGCTTATGCACTTTATCTAATTATTTCTACACTGTTTCTGCAATTCTGCACTATTTCTGCAATCTATTTGCACTATTTTCATCATTGTTTCTGCCTGTATTAGCACTGTTTTTGCATTGTTTCAGACTGTATCTTCACTGGTTCAGATTGTTTCTGCACTGTTTCGAACTGTCTCCACACAGTTTCAAATAGTTTCTGCACTGTTTGATACTGTCTCTGCACAGTTTCAGACTGTTTTTTTACCGTTTCTAACTATTTCAGCAGACTAGGGTGGCGGCGGTGGCAGTCCAGTTGCGGCATAGGGGGCAGCAAGGGGAGGGATGTGGGGTGGAGGATAGAATTTTTCTTTTCTAGTTGTTTGTATAAATTTGTATATTAAAAATAATGCTATGTTTTGTAATATGAATAATATTACTATTTTTTTTTAAATAAGATTTTAAAATTGTATATAAGTGTAATTAACCCTTCTCAATTACGGGTGGGGAAAGTGCACAAACACGCTCATTAGGCAGCGTCATTTAAGGTGAAGCCATTTTGGAATACATTTTGCAAGGCTCGGTTACTTTGTAAAGATCAGTCTCAATATAAGCTTCTTTTGTAATCCCCCGACTGAGGCCATCTCCTATGCTGCCCTATATTTGCCTCCAAATGCCACAATAGAGTAAAAAAAAATAGAGAAATTTTGCTCTAATCCACCTCCATTTTTGCATCTATTATGAAAGGTGATTAGTGCCACTCCAAATTTGGAGTGACACTCTTCTTCTCTTTCTCTCTTCCATCACTATTCATTACTCCCTTCTTTTCAATTTATGTGGCACTTTTCGCTTTTCAAGAGTCAATTTGACTAAACTTTGAAACTAAATTGGATTAGATTAACTCAATATTTTATAATTAAAAGTTTTATATTTGAGAACGACTTGAAATGCACTTTAAGTTGCAATTTTTCTCATTTTATTATGGTGAAAAAATATATTTTGAAATGTTGGTAAACATTTATGCAGTTTGAACATCGAAAACGAAAAATGCCAAATTTGGACAGAGGGAGTATTATTTTATTACTCTAGTATTTTTTATTATTTAACTCTTTTAATTTATCAAATTAGATATACCTAATTATGTTTATAAATATATATTAATTTTATATCTTAATTTTGGTGTATAATTTTGATAAATTAGTTTTTTATATATTATTTTTATGTAAAATTGGTAGTAGATGAAAATCACTAATTTGAATAATTTTCAGCTCAACAAAAAAAATTAAGGACAAAAATGCTCATTTTGTACCTCGTAATGTATTAGTGGAAATAAAAAAATAAATTTAAATAAAAGATAATAATATAATATAGAAGAGAGAAAAGAGTATAACAAGGAATACTCTTTTTTGGAGTAAAAAATGGAGTAATAGTTGGAGTAAGATTACTCTATTTTAGAGTTACTTCATTTTGGAGGAGAAAATGGAGCCAAAAATTGGAGATGACCAAGTCAACGTCTCAATTTTTTTTTTTTTATTATTTTTTTTTTTATAGTTTAATTTGGTCTCAACTTTAATCTTTGGGACACATTTTTTGTCTGAAGTTGGCTCAACTTCTAACCAAATGTCCGAGACGGAGCAAGTTTAGTCACAGATACTGAATTGGGCTTCAAATTTAGGCCATGTGACCGGAAAATTTATGGTTATGCTTGCAAAAGCCTTAAATGACGCTGGAAAAACAGGCTGCTGAGCTAACATTTTACTAGCGCGTACCCATTAAGAATTCGGAAAAAACTTACCCACACCGAATGTACACACCTAACTATTGCAATTAACCATTGTAAAGTAATTTAATGAAGAGAGAATGTACTCCCTCCGTCCCAAATTAGTTGTCGCTTTAGGAAAAATGGTGTGTCCCAAATTAGTTGTCGCTTTAGGATTTCAAGACAAAAATTGTTAGTCTTTTCCAACTATACCCTTAATAATTAAAAAAATTCTCAACAAAATTTAATAGTCAAACATTAAATAGGGGTAGCATAGTAAAACACACACTCTATTTAATGATTTTCTTAATGGGCGTGAAGAATCTAAAAGCGCCAACTAATTTGGGACGGAGGGAGTATATTAATTAACCATGGTTGAGTTATAATAATGATTTGTGAACAAATGGTGAATCTATTGGATGAATGTGCATATATTCATTGTGGGTAAGTATTTACTTAGTGAATCCTTCGTTTTCTCGCGAGAAAAATCCTTCATTTCCTTTTTTTGCCCCAATCAGTGTTGTTTCTAAAGAAAGTAATTTTGTTATGCTTAAGATATTTGCAGATTGGCATATACTTTTTTTAAATGAAATAATATTATTGACCGAATGGAAATTGAGGCTTACAAGATGTATGCATGCAAAATACAATGATAAGACATAATTCTTCTCTACAAAAAAAAAAAAAAAATCAAGGTATCTATTCTGTACTAAATGTCCTATGTACTTAAAAATGTACAACATTAAAAAGATTTCACTAATTTGTACAAATGGCTCTTATGGTTCTTGAACAGTTTCTCGAGAGGTTGATTCCACGACTTCAACCTGTGACCTCATATCCAAATGGCGACAACTCTGACTGTTGCACCAAAGCACCAAGTTCGAAGTACCAGCAATAACTAATTGTGAAACTGCAGTGAAGCCTTACAGGGGACACAAACACATTCAAAAGACTTTCTGCTTCTTATGAACATGACTATCCATTAATGCTGCAGCTCTTTTTCTTATGGATAACCGTCTTAAAATGCTGAGCAACATTTTCCATCGGTTCTGAACATGCGCCTTGCAGATAGAGCCATCTTGAGGCTGAACAAAGGGCACATTAGCTGTTGCTGCACTTTGTTGAGGAGCATGGAATCCAAAAATCAGGTCCTCGAATCGGACAATTGTCTCGCTCCACATTTGGAAAGATGGTGAAACATTGTATCATACAATGTGTGGTTTTCAAAAGTTAATCATTCTGTAATATTTACAGGACTAAATTTGACAATATACCTACATGAACACATAGTAAATCCGAGTACCACTAATTTGAACTCCTATAATTTGTTAGATGGTTTGAGACGCATACAATTCAGGAGAACTTTTTCTTTTTCTTTCAAGGTATTGAATGTTAAAGAATGGTGCATAGTTGAAAATGATTAGTCCATGTATCTAGGACATTAAAAGGAAACACGAATAAGATATTTAAAAACAGGAAGGAGTACAAACTCATGCTTGCTGATATACTGAGTTAGTAGTCTGCAGTACTTCAAAGATTTACTCGATTCAGCATAAAAAACATTTCGATTTCAATAGGAGTACTCCATAGCTGCAGCATAAAAAGTGAAAGCAAAAACAATAACAATTACATGTTTGAGTCGCTCGGGGTCTTTGAGGAGCAGAATCAGAAAGTCCTCCACTGAGTGAACATTTTCATCCCCGAGGCGTTTCTTACCACTTCGGCCTATGTATTTCAAGCGCTGTACCCCATCTGTTAGAGATGGGGGATCATGCTTCTCATGATCTGCAAATAAAACCAGCAGTTGTCAGCATGTATCTAACATCCTAGATTCCTTGATGGTTTATATTACTTGGAATATTTATCTTTGTTCTGCGCCTGATTACTGATCACAATTGAAGTACAAAGAAGGTAAGGAAAAAATTGGGATGAGAAAAGATGTGAAATACAGGAAAGTGTATTTAGTAATTAAGCCTATATTGTCGTCTTTCTACATTGTCCATGGTTTAATCAGCATACCACATATTATCAAATTAAATCGATGAATTCTTACACTTTGTATAGCCTACAACTGCATTCAGAAAATATTCAAAAGATCATGTAGATATAGAGCTACTTACAAAGCTGGCGACCATCTTTGACATCGAAGGGTTCTGTCTTTGCTTCTTTTACTTGAGTACCTTTGAAACTGTTGATAACTCTTGCACCAAGACGGAACACATTCTTTTTCATATAGCTCGAAGAATGAGCAAATTTAATCTTATCTACAAAACCTAACCCTTTATTCAGTTTAATATGTACTGTTTCAGCAAGAAGAGATTTATTTGCTTCCCTATCTCTCACAACATTGCTACTGAACTCTTCAGAAGTCCAATTATCTCCTGCTTCATCACCAAAATCACCCCTTAGAACAACTATTTCCACACTCGTAGCTGCTTCTGGTCCTGAGTCGACGATTTCTCCAGTTATATCATCAACCAAAGCCACTTGAATAGCAGTACCTCCTTCACCTTTGATTTCCACTCCGGTAAGTACAGGAACTGATACCTTTGTCAAAAATTTTAACTTTAAGTTTCTCGGTTTAGGATCTTGAATATCTTTCTCTCTGGACTTCTTGGAAACAAGAAGCCTCTTCTCTGCCAGTTCAAGTTCATGTTTTACCTGGTAAGAAATGTGAAAAGTCGACGACTCTTAGACTAAACGTTCAATCCAATCGCTATCAATTTTCCATGTTAGAATAAGATATCTGTCTATCTGTGTCATGACTCTTCTGATTAAGAAGAAAATATCACTATGTAAAAAGTTGAAAAATAAGTACATACTAAGCTCCATTGTTTGTGCCTCATAAACTATATTAGAGCCCTTAATCCTTACTCACATTGAGGATGTATAGATATTAATATAGCAAAGAAATGTGCTTACAATTTTCCGAAATGAATCCTCCAAGATTGGCTTTAAAACGCGATCAAAGGTTTGAATCACCATTACCTCCAGCAATTTCTTCATACTATTAATGGATAAACAAGGAAAATTGAATTAAGCAAGATTACTAACAAAAAATCAACCTATTACAAAATGGCCGAGCAGGGGTAAAATACGATAAGTAGATACATAATTTCGAGCGTGATCAAAAGAAAATAAAAAGGAACTTCAGCAAGAACATTCATTACATAAACAGAACTATAAGTTTAAAAAAAGATAAAGTCAACCAACAATTAAAAAAGCTTAAAGAGGGATCTTGAACAGTAATATTCAGTACATAAGCTGCAGAATCTAATAATTGAAGTAATAAAATTCAGTAAAAGCATAATTAAGGATGACTAACAGAACTTAGCAAGAACATTCACTACATAAACAGAACTCATAGTTGAACAAAGTTAGTAAAAAAGAACCAAAAAGAAAAGGAAAAATGTGATCTTGAGCAAGAATATGCAGCAAATAAGCAGAACTAATATTGTTAAAGTAAGAATATTCAATAAAAAAGCAGAATTCCACTTTGAATCTTGATTGAATCCTTACAAATTATACGTTACTCTCTCGCTGTTTCACTTTATATATCATGGTTTGAATCGACATTTAAAATAATTTATAGTATTTGTGTGGTTCTACATCATCACATTAAAGGTGAAATGGTAATCTTGAAATTAAATTGTTTTCAAATTTAGAAAGTTGTCATTCTTTTTGTAACAATTAAAAAAGAAATGTTGTCGTATAAATTGAAACCGCGTGACAAAATTTTTGAAAGTAAACGAGGATATGGGAGTTGACTTACGTTGGTGAAGATAAAAATTGTGTCATGATATTGTCTGCATTGCTATTGCTGCTACCACTTAACAGTTGAGGATCAAACATTATGTCATTCATTGTAACTGAATTTTTTTAGTTTCAAGTATAACTGTAATATAGTTTGTGTTGGGACATATATATAGGTATTACAAAGAGATTTGGCATCTCTTGTTAAAGGTAAAAGTGGGTCCAAAAGAAAGCGTGTTTTATTGGAAAATTGTTGATAGTGAAATCTATATACTCACCTAGAGGAACACTACACTAACCCACACTGTCTTTGTTGGTGCCAAGTGGAGTAATTATTTATCAGTACAATTGTACATATTCAATCTTGACCTACTTGACTAACGTCCGAGGTATTTTTGTTCGGATAGTATAACGAAAGTTAGCATTAATTATTTTCGTATGGTAGAGGGGCAAATTCAACTATTTTTCATTATTTTAATCAGAGACAGATCTAGGATTCTAAGAGGATGGGTACACCAATATTAGAGACAGAGTTATCGCATCCCATAAATAGCAGGCGAACAATCTCCGTCGAAATTTTTATTTTATATATAAGTAAAATATCATATTATTTGATTATTTGATGATATATTAAGTAAAATAATATTAAAGGGCATTTAAATGTCGATCGATCCCTACTTTTAAGTATAACCGTTTAGTCAAGTGAACCATTTTCACGTTTAGAGAATGGGTTTCCGGACATCATATTAGACATATTTTAAAATATTTGTACATAAAATATCTAGTTTCTTCGGAGCACCATGGGTTCACGTGAACCGGTTTCCAAAAGGAACATCCGCCCCTGGTTTTAATTATATAACCTTTCCGTAAGCGATCGGTAAAAATAATATAGGAGATCTAAAATACTGTATAAGATATGAGGCATATGTAAAGTCATTTGGAAGACTACTCCCTCTTTATTTGCCTGATTTTGTATTGCTTTATCTTTTAACTTTATTAGGAGTGTTTAAATTTTAGCTGTTTCAGGTTTGATAGTTGTTCATAAACAAGAACCTAATTATAAGTGTGATGACATGGTTATTATGTAGTCATATTTTGTGTTTTCTGGTTCTAGGTGAGGCTAATGAAAAAGTACAAGAAATACTCTCATATGCTAACTTATTTGAAAAAAAAAAAAAAAAAAAAAATCATACGAAGATCTCACACTAATTTTGTTCTATGACTGCAACTTTTTGATAGATCGTATTATTTCTCATCGTTTCATAATACCATTTACTAGTAATTTTAAAAATGAGTTTACAAAAAGAAGAAAATGTTGTGATAAAAAGAGTTGGGTAAACGGCAACATAGGATTATTAAATGATAAGTAAGAGAAAGATAAGAAAAAAAAAAGGTAACGATGCGATCACATAATTTTTTGCTTCTTTGCAAGTCGGTGCTCAATTTTGACAATCCTCGGAATAAACAATTTCAGTATGATAAGTAACACTGTCCATCTCTTCTTGCCTTTGCCATTACCTTTGAAGTCATAAACATATGATTCCTCCCTATGATATGCACAACAAACATTGCCTGGAATCATCTCAAACTGCTGACAACTTCTTGAGTTCATGATATGATCCTTGTTTTCATTAGAATGCAGAATGCAGGCTCATCATACATTAATGATTCATTAATATAGTCCGAAATATCGTCGTCTTGTAAACAGTTGTGCAGCAGGTAATGTGGAGTTGTTTGCTGATAAGAAGCATAGGGAACTTGCTCAGAGTCCTCAAAGATAATGGCATAAGAAAACAAAGACATGACTTGGTTAGGAGATCCCTAAAGGTAAGATGCATAAGAAAATCCAAAGTAAAACAACTTTGCAACTCATAAGTAACCAAATTACCAATACTGGACAAGAAATTTTTTTCATCCTGTTTGCACTTCTGTGCATGTGTTAAAGTGGCATTCCACATATGATTAGACATTGTTGGACCAAGAATCAGCAACCATTCAAAGACATACCAATATGCTACTCTGAAACATCCGAAATTAGTTGTTTATATATGCAAAGATGAATTTCAGTTACCAGGATATGCTCAGGATGCAAATTTATATAACAAGAACAGAAAGTACAGATGCAGTAATGTGCTTGCAACAGAAACCTTTTGGAAATTTGAAAGTAAATGACTACAAAAGAAGTCAGTTCTTACGCCCCGTAGTCGTGCAGGATTTTTGGAGAATTCAGTTAGAAAATCCCCCACTGTTCTGATATCATTTGCAGTCAACTTCTTATGAAAAGGACCATCTCTACCAATCTTTTCAAGTCGCCAAACCTCATCCGTTGGTGATGGCGGATCACGTTTCTTGCTTTCTGTGAAGACTCAAATGCATCAAACACTAGCATATGAATGATCTTGTTACTGCTTCTCTGACTTGTCCTAGCAACTTGAAATATAAAATCTTGGCAAAGTAGATACAAAGGAAATAAGGAGTACGTACTCAATCGCTTGTCCTTGACGATGAATGATCCTGTCACTGCTTCTCTGACTTTAACTGAAACTGGTAGATCTACTACTCTTGCTCCTAGCCTCAGCTTGCTTATATTCGTCCACTGTGACTTGTGTTTGAGTACAATTTCACTTATACAGCCAATGCCTCGTTGCAAGTTTATGTAGACATCTTTCCGAAGCATAGAATTTCGCCCTTTTCCCCCAACAATATGATCACTGAACTGATCTTGATCAGCTGTCCAAATCCCTCCATTAGGATCAAATCACCATTGATAATAACAATTTCAACTTTTGCAGAGGCTTCAGGTCCATATTTGACAAGATCCCTCGTTGAAGAATCAACTAATGCTATTTCTAATCTTGTACCTTGGACAAAAATATTTTCTCCAGTATATACCACTGAGGGTATATCCTGTAAGAACTGTAACTGATAACATCTTGATTCAAAAGAATCTAATTTTCTCTCTGGATTCCTGTTTTACATGAGATATATTTACTGTCGTCAGCAGCAGGGGCGAAGCCAAGATTTTCACTCAGGAGATTCAAAATATAAAGAAGTAAACATATACGTAACAAACAACTTATAATATATACAGGTAAAAAATCTTTTAACCTATTTAGACAATATAATTTTTCGGCAATTGGACAAGGATGACTCCGCCACTGGTCAGCAGATAAAACTGCAAACTGCGGTTCGATTTTTTGAAACCAATAACAACAAAACCAAAGAGCAAATATCCTACTCATAGACTTCATACACCATAGGCATCAAGAAAATATCAAATAGCAACATCATGACTATACTAGCACAATATAACAATGATAACAATAAAAACATCAGTGGCAGTAATAAACTAGAATTATTTGAATGTGATACTTCTACTAACCTCTGAAGACCGATCAATATCTCTGCCTGGTCAAAGTAAAATTCCTCCACCTAATATAGTAGAAAATTTAGTCCCAGTAAAAAAAAAAAAAAAAAAAGTCAAAAATATGTCGCCCAATAGCAACTGTCAAAATACTAAACATAGAGTTATGCATGTAACATGATCAAGTGGTCAACATGTTCAGTAGGATCTCGAACCAATAAAGTTTAGTAACTAAAACCCACTCTATTTCTTTAAATATTCTAATACTTATAGGAGTATATTATACACATATACATATATTCTTTGAATATGAATATATAATGTGTACGTGCAAAACCTCACCTCCTGAAAACAGGAGATTTAGTGTTGTTGTTTCCTAGATAACAGGCACTTCCAAATTTGAACTAGTAGGAGTTCCATTTTGTGACATAATTGTGTTGT
Source organism: Petunia x hybrida (assembly GCA_037355625.1). Taxonomy (NCBI): domain Eukaryota; kingdom Viridiplantae; phylum Streptophyta; class Magnoliopsida; order Solanales; family Solanaceae; genus Petunia; species Petunia x hybrida. Next base: position 4,485,875 of record JBBBVM010000070.1, read on the forward strand.
TAAAGTAGTTGAAGTAGTAGGAGTTAATCAGTTATGGAACAAATAAAGCAACTTACTATAATATATATATATATATATATAACAGGCGCGTAGGGACTAAGGGGCCAATCTCCACACTACGCGTGACCTCTTTTTACTTGACATAAATAAGCACAATTCGAACACAATGCAATGATACGTGATAAAGTAAACATATTTATCCATTCGTTATAATTAATGAGAACTATTCACACTTGACATAAAATTTAAATATTTAATTGACTTATAAAGACAGTGCGATGCACAAAACGTTCTGCAGTTATATAGCATCAGAAAAAGACAGTGCGATGCACAAAACGTTCTGCAGTTATACAGCATCAGGAAAGAGTTGTGCACCAAAGAGGTGTATTTTAGCTAGGCAGCCTAGCTAAGTGAAGACTTATAAGTAATAAGTTAGCAAAAAAAAAATCTTTCATCTAATCCAAAAATGAATCCCTCAATCATAATTTATGTGATACAGAGTACTATTTAGGAAGTTTACAAGGTGATTATTTCTACTCCGAACCATCGTGTCACATAAATTGAGAAGGAGGTAGTAACATATTTCTATAGCACAGTGCATTTAAGAAATAACATCATTCAATGGCTTGATATATACGCATAGTTAAAGTGCTGATTTTGCCAAATTCAATTGCAGAAGCCTAATATTGCGTCAAGTATAAAAGAAATTAGAAACAATGCAGCCGCCACAATATTACTATACCATAATACGCGTTAACCATACTACTTTGAGAAATAGGAGCAGCAAAATTGTCAAAGGTTTAATTTAGTATCTTGTGAATTTTCTCAGATTTTTTCAACAGGATATTGATAGACATAGATAGAACCATTAGTTAAAGCCCATATATCATTAGGCTGAAAATTAGCTATTGATCATTAAAGGATAATTTAAACGAATACATTAGTAATTGAGGCTATTCAATGTCCACTACTAAAAAAAGCTGAATCTGAGACCACCATCATGCGACCGAATTTCGGTCTCCACAGTTGTGCGACCGAACTCAACGAAAAAAATTGGCGACCGAAAATCGGTCGCACATCGGTCTCTGAAAAATTAGTCACAGCTATGCGACCGACAATCGGTCGCATGTCGGTCGCATAACTGTTACTAAAAACGGGGCAGAACCCCTTTCTTCCCCATTTCAAAATTCCCAAAACCCACCCAATCCCTAAAAACCGAACCCCCCCCACCCCATAATCAACTTCCCACCATTATAAACCCCATATAACTTTAAATTACTACTCTATTACCTCCATATTAACATTTAACACGATCTAAACCTACAAATTCAAGGTAAATTTCATTTTTTAGTAATTTTTGTTATTTTTTTAAAAACTCATATAATGACTTTTTAATGCACTTTTTTTGTAGTTTTTTGGTGGATAGCACATTGGTAACTCATACTTTCTTGCCATTGGATCCAATACAAAGTAGAGGTAATTTTTTTTTTTTTTGGTTTAATAATCCGAATTTAATTATATATATATATTTATAAATAATGGAGAGCCTATATATGTTGTTAACATGTTAGTTGTTAGTTATAATCGTTTATTATATATAATGTGATGTCGAGTAAGTTGTTTTGGGTTGATGAACTTGAAATATAGGGTTGTGATTATTGAGATTAATTATAGTGATTGTTGGGATATGTTGGGATTGTTCTCAATTTGGCAATTTTTGTGTAGATATGGAATATAATGCACGTCGTTTGTGGATGGACAATAGACTTTTCCCCGGTCGGCGGGGGATAAGGCCTGAATTTGAAGAGGGTCTTAAGGAATTTGTTGCTTTAGCAAAAACAACCGAACCTTTTATAAGGTTTGGTACAATTAAGTGCCCATGCATAAAGTGCAAATGTTGCACCATCCAAGATATGACGACCGTGCAAGTGCATCTGTTAGAAATGGGGTTTATGCCAGATTACTATATTTGGCGTTATCATGGAGAGCCGTGGGATTTGCAGGGTCACATTCAAATGCTTCAAAATATTCATGGCACTACTAGTTCTCCGGTTTTGGAACCAGACCGTAATGATTATAGAATGGATGATATGGTTCGTGATGCTTTTGGTATGTACCCGGATGATGATCCCATGCAGCCGGGTACATCACAGCCTAACACTGAGCACATTCCAAATGCCGAGGCAAGTGAATTCTATAAAATGTTGGAGGAAGCAAGTCGTCCATTCCATGAGGGCTCGGTACATTCCAAGTTGTCTGTTGCTGTCAGATTGCAGAGTATCAAATCAGATTATAGTATTTCTCAAGCTGCCATGGATTCCATCATAGGCCTCATGAATGAACTAAAGCCGGCTAACATGGACTTACCAACTTCTTATTACTTCACAAAGAAGTTGGTTTCCTCATTAGGCCTTACTTCTCATAAGATTCATTGCTGTGTTAATGGGTGCATGCTATATTACAAGGATGATGCAGAGCTCGTGCAATGTAGATTTTGTGAGGAGCCTCGATACAAGCCCGAGAAAAATCAAAAAAAGAAGCCGAAACCGGTTAAGTGGATGCATTACTTGCCGCTTATACCCAGGTTAAAGAGGTTGTATGCTTCCATGAGTTCTGCTCCTCATATGAGGTGGCATCATGAGCGGACCAGGCAGGCGGGTATTCTATCACACCCCTCAGATGGTGAGGCATGGAAACACTTTGATCAAGTGTATCCGTTATTTGCTAGCGAGCCGAGGAATGTAAGGTTGGGGCTGTGTTCCGATGGCTTTACCCCTTTTGATGTCTCGTCCACGCCATATTCTTGTTGGCCCGTATTTGTCACACCATACAACCTGCCTCCCGGAATGTGCATGACCAGTCCATATCTTTTTTTGAATTGTATAATACCTGGTCCACATAACCCGAAAACTCGTATTGATGTTTATTTGCAGCCTTTGATTGATGAATTGCAGACACTTTGGCATGAAGGAGTGGAAACCTACAATGTATCAATGAAGCAGAACTTCCAAATGCATGCTTCTTTGATGTGGACCATAAATGACTTTCCAGCTTATGGGATGTTGTCTGGCTGGTCCACTGCAGGGAAGCTAGCGTGCCCATATTGTATGGAAGATACAAAGGCCTTCACATTGAAAAATGGAGGTAAAGTGACATGGTTTGACTGCTGCCGTAGATTCTTGCCAATGGAGCACCCTTTTAGGAATAATACAAATGCATTCATGAAGAATCAGGTTGATTATGAGGAGCCTCCTCGCAGGTTAACAGGGATAGAGATATGGAACAGGGTTAAGGACCTTCCAAAGGTAACAGAAAACTTGCAAACTAAAACACCTGGTTTTGGGGTCGAACATAATTGGACCAAGAAGAGCATTTTCTGGGACTTGCCTTATTGGAAGGATAACCTTCTGCGCCATAATCTCGATCCAATGCATATTGAGAAGAACTTCTTCGAGGCGGTCCTTAATACTGTTATGGATGTCAAGGGTAAGACAAAGGATAACTGGAAGGCACGGTTTGACATACAGGAACTTTGCAGGCGACCCGAGCTACATGCGGTCAGGGATGGCAACAACATTTTACTTCCAAAGGCTTGCTATACCTTCGACGAAGATGAGAGAAGAATGATCTGCGAGTGGGTGAGTAACTTGAGGATGCCTGATGGATATGCATCTAACTTAGAAAGGTGTGTTGATATGAGTGGCTTAAAACTCCATCACATGAAGAGCCACGACTGTCACATTTTTATGGAAAACTTGATCTCAATTGCATTCAATGGGTTGCCAGATAAAGTTTTGAAACCAATAACAGAGACAGGGCTTTTTTTTAAAGAGCTTTGCAGCAAGACTTTGAAGGAAGAGAGTTTGAACTTGTTGGAACAGAACTTTCCTGTTGTATTGTCTAAGCTGTCAAAGATCTTTCCACCCGGCTTCTTTAATGTGATGGAGCATCTACCGGTTCACCTCGCTGAAGAGGCTCGGCTAGGAGGCCCAGTGCACTGCAGATGGATGTACCCTTTCGAGAGGTAAGCTTCCATATCTTATTCAAGTACTATTTATTTTACGCAACATATTTGTACTAACAGATTACTTTTTGTAGAATTATTGGTAAGTGTAAGCGGGATGTGAAGAACAGAGGACAAATCGAGGGATCGATATGCCAGGCATATTTGTCAAGAGAAACTTCACATTTTTGCTCATACTACTTCGACAAGGATGTTCCCTGTATGCGCACTAGGCCGGATCGGCATGATGTGGGAGATAATAATGATCCCAATTACCCAGCATTCTCCATATTCAATCAACCAGGGAGGGGAAGTACATTATCATCCAGAAAATACCAGTTCACTGATACAGATAGGAAAGCAGCTACAACACATGTGTTGTTGAACTGTCCCGAAGTCACTCCTTATTACAAGTATGTTTTATTTTAATGGTAACCACTAAATTGTGACTAACATAAGTATTCTTTCTAATGTAAAGTAGTTCGTTACATAACGCAGTCACTTTGTTGCTGAATTTGGTCCACATGCAGTCATTGATCATTTTACAGACTGGTTTACGACATTTGTAAGTGTTTTGGAAACTCATATATTTTTCCTTTGATTTAAAAACATTACTACCGTCATCGAACTCTGGTTAATTTACTCTAATCCATTTAATTTTAATATAGGTAAACAATCCGGTGAATGGCATCAAGTTTGATTTTTTGCGACATATATGTCATGGCCCATATTACGAGTATAAAAAGATGAATACATACTTCGTAAATGGGTACAAGTTTCATACACACAGCTGGTCAGAGGGTAAAAAAACCTACAACAGCGGTGTGTCCGTGAGTGCTGGAACTGGTGACCAGGGGGCCGAATCTGACTTCTACGGAGTGATTGAGGAGATCTTAGAGGTTGAGTATAGAGTTGGATGGCCTCAGAAAAGATTGGTTCTCTTCAAGTGCAAGTGGTTTGATCCAGGTAGCAGGGGTACGCGGGTTGATCCGAGTTCAAAGCTAGTTGAGGTTAATCATAGAAGGTCATATGGAAACTATGATCCTTTCATCATTGCACAGAATGTAAAACAAGTGTGGTTTGTTCCTTACCCTCGGACGAAGAACGCATCAAAAGCAAAGGCCAAATCCAAGTGGTGGGCGGTTCTTAAGGGAAAACCGGTGGGATTAATTGAAGTACCTGATAGTTTAGATGTTGCATACCAGAATGAGGTCTCATCTGTTCCATTGGTAGCGGATAATGAACTTGCAGACAATTTGCGCCATATTGATGGGACGTTTGACCCGGTGGCTGCATCTGAATTTAGTCGTGCAAAAAACCCGGCTAGTTTTGGAGAAGGAACTTCAAGGGCTTGCGAGGCTGATGAAAACATAGATAGTGACGAGCCGTCCGAGGATGAAATTGCTAGTCACTATGAATCGGATGATGAAGTTGATTGAACCAATTTGTACTTTGTAGTTTATTATTAATTACCTACTGTAATGTACATAAACACACAATATGATTTATGTAATATCATTTGCTGATTGTGACGTGCTTACTTAGTTGATAAATTGCTGTTTTATTGCTGTTTATTGCTGTCCAGGTGCTGTTTTTTGCTGGTTTTTGCTGTTGCGATGTGCCTGATTGCAGGATTTTTATTGCAGGTTTTTACAGGTTTGGCGACCGATTTTCGGTCGCATAGCGGTCACAACAGAGACCATGTATGCGACCGATTTTCGGTCGCACATTCTGTGCGACCGAAATTCGGTCGCATACTTGGTCACCATTAATTCCCACAAATGAGACCAAGTATGCGACCGATTTTCGGTCGCACTAGGATGTGCGACCGAAAATCGGTCGCA